>CM040918.1:38262553-38430053 GCA_023029165.1 Gobiocypris rarus | reverse complement strand
GCCCCTAAACTTAACCATCTCACACACAGACACATAAACACACACAAACACATAAACACATAAACACACACACACACACACACACACACACACACACACACACACACACACATGTTGTGTTTCCATGTTTTATGGGGACATTCCATAGGCGCAATGCATTTTATACTGTACAAACCGTATTTTCTATCCCCCTACACTGCCCCTGCCCCTAAACCTACCCATCACAGGAGACATGCTGCATTTTTACTTTTTCAAAAAACATCACATTAGTGTGATTTATAAGATGTTTTCCTCATGGGGACCAAAAAAATGTCCCCACAAGGACAAAAATTTGGATATTGCCATCTTTGTGGGGACATTTTGTCCCCATACCGTAGGGATTACCAGTCCACACACACACACACACACACACACACACACACTGCCCCTAAACTTAACCATCTCGCACACACAGACACATAAACACACACAAACACATAAACACATAAACACACACACACACACACACACACACACACACACACACACACACACACACACACACACACACATATTATGTAAACAACAAAAACTTAGAAAACTTGTTAGAAGCGATTACTTGTGACTAATCAATATAACAACATTATATATATATATATATATATATATATATATATATATATATATATATATATATATATATATATATATATATATATAATCCTTCACTCCACTAATTTTAAATTAAAATAAAACTGTTATTTGAGCTTTCAGAGCAGTCAGTTCAAAAACTTCATGGAATATTAAATAGACAGACCTTTTTTTTTCAAATCTTAAAAAAAAGAAAATAAATAAATACAAAAAGATGTTGGTATCAAAAGTTCCAGGAAGAACCTTTAAAATCCATGGGACCACTAAAGGTTCTTTAGATCAATAAAATATTCCTCACACCAAGAAAAAAAATATATATATATATATTTTAAGAACTGTTGACTGTTGTTGTTTGGCATCACTGCAAAACAACAACAGCAACAAAAGCCCTTTTGGGACCCTGATGCATGGCGAATCTGCACCAGAGGAACATTTGCCCTGTCGCAGGATCAGCCGTCAGAGGCAGCGACAGCCAGGGCTCCACAGAGAGAGTGTTCTGCCTTACCGGGGTCACTGCTATCATCCTCAGTCTTCTAGTGCTGCTGTCAGTGTACATTTACACCCCTGTGTGAAGAGGGTTGACCACTAACCACTGCCTTCAGACATCTGGACGTCCTCCTCACCGCCCGACACGTTGTGTTTGCTTTGGTCATGATCGTCCTGGGAATAATTCTCCCATGGCAGTGTTTGGCAGTGACAGACAAAGTAAATTAACTTTAGGATAAGTATAATGTTTTTATTTATTGGATAAAATCATTTCAGGTTCCTTTCATGCAAACATAGACGAGTACTTTAATTTTAAAAAAGATGTTACTATTTTTATTAATACTTAATGTTCCAGCTGTTTCCTTGTTCCTCTCTTTTCTCTGATTGAAATGATCTAAATAATAATTTAAATAATAAATGCCTGCATCATTTTCTAGGAAGTGACATCATTTTGGAGGGAAAAACAACACATCATTAAGAACTTAAATAAAAGTATCTTTATTGTGACTTGAAGTGGGCTTTTATCTTACATAAGCTTTTGAGCAGCAGTTTTGTTGTAATATTTGTAAATAAATAATTTGGTAACACTTTAGAATAATGTAACTATGCAGGAAGTAATGCAGGACTGACTACATTAACACTTCAGCTACTGTTAACTAATAATATCACATTTAGGAGATGGGTAATCAGTAATTACTTAATGAGATTAGCCTCATTAATAACTAACAGACAAATTATAAAGAACATGATCGTGTGTCTGAGACGTAATCAGTCTATGAATATAGTCATAAAATGCATCACTACTCAAGTGTGTTAGTCACTGTGAAGGAGCGACTAGTGATCTGGACCATTATTTGAAAGATCTTTAATTAGTGATGCATTTTATGACTATATTCAGAGTATAAAAGATGATTGATTACGTCTCAGACACACGATAATATTGTAATCACTCTGAAAAATGTGGGTTAGAAACAACCTAAGTTGGGTTAAAAATGGGCAGTTTAACCCAGTGAATGGGTTGTTTTAACCCAGCGGTTGGATTAAATGTTTGCCCAAACTGCTGGGTAGTGTTGGGGAAAGTTACTTTGTAAAAGTAACGCATTACAATATTGCGTTACTGGCTACTCCATTAAAAAGTAACTTAGTTACTTTTCAAGAAAAGTAATCTGTTACGTTACTTTTGTGTTACTTTTTCTCACCTGGGCTGGGCTTGTTTTTTTATAACAAAAATGTTCTATTTTTGTGCAAAGGTGAAGACCTCTTCATACCAAAATGTAAATAATAAGGTAAGAATGCAAATTCACGCGTGAACAGTAGAGGGCGCTTCCATTCCCGGAAATAAATAAATATAAATAAATATATAAAGAAATATACAAAGAAATGTAAAAAGCAAAAATAAATACATAAATATATAAATGAATATACATAGAAAAGCAAAAAAAACAAAAATGAATAATTATTTATACATTTATTTCCATATTTATGTATTTATTTTTTTATTTCCATATATATTTATTTATTCTTTTATTTATTTATACATTTATTTAGTTCTATTTTTATTTATTTCCACATTTATTCCTTTCTACATTTATTTATTTCTATATTTATTTATTCATTTATTTATTTATGCATTTATTTCTTCCAACATTTATTGGTGCGTAGGCTAATGAGGAAGGCGGGGTTTACTCAGACATAGCAATCGAGCAAACAATCTGTTCTATTAAGCTATCACTATCTAATAGTCTATTTATTTATTTTTGCTTTTTCACATTTCTTTGTATATTTATTTATATATTTATTTATTTTTAATATTGGCAGCCCTGACATTCCATAGATGGAAGAATAGGACGGAGGGGAAAAAGGTTTTACCAATAAAAATAAAAAATCTAGTCATTTTTGCTCATGGTTTAACTCAATCATCAAAGGTCAGCAGCAAGACATTGGTCAATAAAGTGGGATTAAATGCATAAAAATATTTGTTTTATTTAACATTTAATTATTGGAGATTCGCATAGTATTCAGATTTTGACCTATTTTATTCATTTTGAGAAGTACTGAATCTTTATTGTGCACGTGAGATGAATCAATAGTCACATTTAGTCTAGAACTACAATAACATGTTCACACACAACTTCACTGAGGCTACTCTCGATGTTTCTCAACATGGGGACAGGAGAGCTGTCAGTCAAACAAATGTGAAAAAGTAACTCAGATATTTTGTTGTAAATTTGAGAAGTAATGCGTTACTTTACTAGTTACTTGAAAAAAGTAATCTGGTTACGTAACTCAAGTTACTTGTAATGCGTTACAAACACTGCTGCTGGGTAGTTTTATTTAACTCAACTATTGTTTAAAAATGACTGTATTGCTTGCTTAAATGAACATTTATTAATAGGCTACTGTGTGTTTAATAAATTATCATTATTAATAAGTTTAATGAATAATAATTAAACAAAAAAAGTGATTATTTTTGATTATTAATGATGCATTTAATTATGTGTCGGTAATTTCCAACCAATTTTGGGTTCATTTTAAGCCAGACATATATAATAATTTTTAAACATTAGTTGGGTTAAATAAAATGGCCCAGCACGTTTAGGCAAACATTTAACCCAATTGCTGGGTTTGTCCATTTTCAACCCAACTTTGGTTGTTTTTAACCCAGTGTGTAGTAATTAATTAGTAATTCTTTAGAATGTGTCATACTTATATTAGTGATGAAAATATAAAATCCCAGTGAGGAAATGTAACGCCAAATGTTTATCTATGTGCCACACTCCTCAGTCTGAGCTCTGATTGGCTGACTCCGGCTGTTAAACAGACTTGACTCTGATTGGCTCGAAGTTTCTCACGCATCACTTTCATTGAAGAGTCAGTCTGCGGTCAGCAGCGCGTCTGCATGGAGAGAGAGAGAGTCCGTGCACCGTCACAATGAATGGATGACGGATCACTGTCCTGAAGACATTAACTTTCGGATCAGCTGCTTCTCACTAGCTCTGGATAACGATGTCACAACTATGGAGGTTGTCATTTTGCATGTCATTTCTCTCCCTGGCGATCGCAAACTCCCCATCAGTCAGTCATCAGATCAGCTGGTCTCATCAGATGTCTCACGATCTCATCCATCCTCCACAAAACAGGAGCAAACCACAGAGACAGCGACATCAGAACAACTCGACGAGGATCGATATGAAAGGGTACGTGTTTCATCTCGTGAATATGTGACAAACATACCTTTATTAGCCTATATTATTGCTTTTAAAGGCAGAGAACATTTAGTGGAATCTATGGTTTCTTGGTAACATCCATAGAACATCAAAAAGGTTATTTATAGAGAAATATGGGTAACGGGTGCACTAATATGCATTAATTCATGCTTAACTAATGCACAGATAATCATAAATTAATGTGTTACTAATGGTGAACTAACCCATTTATTAATGATTATTGCATCATATGTTATTAAGGAATTAATACATCATGACACATTTAACTAATAACCATTTAATGATGACTTAATCTATTAATCATGTCGAATCTTCATTAGTTGCTGATGCAGTAATCATTAATAAATGGGTTAGTTCACCATTAGTAACACATTAACTCATTATTATCTATGCATTAGTTAAGCGTGAATTAATGCATATTAGTGCACCCGTATTGTGTTACCGAAATATGTCCTGTACACTGACAGATTCTTTGGGGAACCAAAAATTAATGCTATTTCATGCATTCTGCCTTATTTACTCTGTGAAAGAGTTGATTCTCATGCTAGATATGGACAAATTCTGTGCCAAATATACTCCTTTGGGATTCAAACAAGTTTCAGAAAGGTTTTTCGAGTATGGCCCTGTATGATGTCATCAAGGACAGGAATTCCTTGTATGGGCACACACACATTGATTGTTTTGTTGGCAATCGGCGCATAAGTGCATATAATGTGAACAACACCAACATTTATAGGGAATCAATAGTTATCCAGGGATAATGCCATGATGTGTGTGTGTGTGTGTGTGTGTTGTGTGTGTGTGTTTGTGACTCTATAGCTCCGCCCACTGCACGCCTCCACAAGCTCAGCTGTTTTCTGAAAGAATCAGTGTATCTGTCTTTTAAAAATATGATAAACTAAAGACTGTTGGGAGAAATGAAGGATCAACACGACTCTATAGATACTCAAGATTAACACGAGACTGGCAGAAACTGTGTGTATGTACCCTTTAAATGTATAATTACAGTGTAACAAATACACCTTAAAATAAAGTGTAACCAATTATTATTTTATGGCATCGCTGTAATTATGGAGGGTTTGAAGAACCTTTATGGGGCTAAATTCGATTCAAAAGGGATTTCTTACTTTATCCCTTCAGGATTGGTTGCAAATAATGATTGGAAATCCATTAGAAATCTGGTTGACATCTTTAAAGATTTTTGGACCTTGTAAAGGTGGACCATAATATATTAAATAATGGGATTCGGATGCATTTGGAATTCAATTATCATTTTTCTTCTTCTGTTATTGCATGTAAAGAAGCAACATCTTGTTCATCTCATCTCATCTTGACCTGGCATCTATTCCCAAACCGTTGCAACTTTCTCTTCACCGCTTCTCAAGTTCAGTTTACAAGCCCAATGAGATATAGCAGAGCACTTTACTTCAATCAAAGCTCTTTACAGAGCCAGACATGAAAACACTGGCCCGTCTTTTGTTCACAGTTGTAACATTCAGTCAGATGTTTCTCTAGACTTACTCCGGAAGTGTTGATCCTTCAAGCAATGAGAGGAATTCCTGATTATCCTGAAAAGTTGGAGACTTAGTGACTGGTCTTTGTAAGTCATAACAGAGCAGGAAATTACTTACCCCTCTATTCATATTCATTTCAGGGGAGCCAAAATGTAAGCCTTTGTAAGAGTTCATCAAGGATGCACCACTGCTCTTCTGTAACAATCCCAGCTCCTCTGGACCTCATTGTGCTTTAAGGTCAACCGAGGACATTGAGTGTGGAAATGTGTCCATCCCGGGGCTATGGGGGAATATGGTAGCATTTTCACAGCCCTAGAAGGAGAAGGAGGGTGTTGTTGTGGAGTTTAGTAATGCTAACAGGTTCAACAGTTCAGAGCTCAGGAGGCCAAGCGCAGCAAATGGCTTCATCTCAGAGCCTTTCACACCTCTGAGATCGCAAAGAGGGACAAAAACATGATTATTTCCTCCTTTTTTGATGGAGGTGCCAAGCAAAGTGGGAGCTTTGTGACAATCCAGCAGTTAACCCACATGTTTGACCTTGAGGTTTTATTGAAGCTTCTCCATGGCTCTCTGTTACGAGGTGCTGGAACAAAAAAGAGCCAGGGCCCAGAAGAAAACCATAAACCCTTTTTTTAAGTATTGCACAAACGTAAATAACATTTTTGCAATATAAAAGGTTCATTTACAATCTTTATTTTACGGCCTCTGCTCCCAGGAGTGTTGGAGGTGCAGAGGTTTGCTCGTTTGGAAGATGTACAGTTTTACTCACTGCCTCGTTTCTTTGCATTCTGCTCACACAGAGAAAACAGAGGCGCGGGAATGAGATACATGTGGGTGCAGAAGCAGCTGGTAAAGACAGGGCCCGTATTTATGGAAAATCTTAATGCAAAGATTAGCTACTAGTGACAAAATTGTCCTCTAAAATGAAAGAAAAAATCCTAGTAAAGCAGCGGAGAAAATGGACGAAGAAGGAGAAGAAATGTGTTGCACACAATGCATGAGTGAGTTAATAAGTTGTGACCGATCTTATTAGAGAAGTTATCACTACATTAACATGTTTTATCAGCAGTGATGAAAGGGTGTAGATGGTCTGCAACAATGCTTAGGTAGGTGGGACGTGTCAAAGGAACATCCACATGGATGGCAGGACCCAAGGTTTCCCAGCAGAACATTGCCCAAAGCATCACACTGCCTCTGCCGGCTCGCCTTCTTCCCATAGTGCATCCTGGGGCCATGTGTTCCCCAGGTAAGCCACGCACACACACCCGGCCATCCACGTGATGTAAAAGAACATGTGATTCATCAGACCAGGCCACCTTCTTCCATTGCTCCGTGGTCCAGTTCTGATGCTCACGTGCTCTGGTGCTTTCGGCGGGGTCAGGGGTCAGCATGGGCACCCTGACTGGTCAGTGGCTAAGCCGCCCCATACACAACAAACTGCGATGCTCTGTGTATTCTGACACCTTTCTATCAGAACCAGCATTAACTTCTTGAGCAGTTTGAGCTCCAGTAGCTCATCTGTGCATCAATGAGCCTTGGCCACCCATAACCCTGTCACCGGTTCACCACTGTTCCTTCCTTGGAGCACTTTTGAATAGAGGTTTATATAGACTCTATACTTAAAAGCGCTTTTTTTTCCATTATTGGACAACCAACCAACCACAGTCTTCAAAAGACTGTGTCATACGTGGCAACGGGGTCAGCCCCGCCTCCTAACTAAGATAAAGTTTTTGTATTTTCCTCGCTTAGAGTTGCGCTCAAATCGGTCCTGAATCACTCTTAAGCTAAGACTCCTATGTAGAATTTTTTAAGGTAAATTAGGAGCTTTCTGAGAGGCTTCTTAGAAGCTTTACGAATACAGGCCCTGATGTTTTATTCTTTCCCAAAAGCCAGACTTAAATATTAGTTGACTTTACATTTTCACAAAAATTACAATTCTGCCTCATGGCATTATAAACCTATAAGCCTTTATGTATAATGCATTATTAAGATATTCATAAAGCACATTATAATGCATTATATATTTTCGTAAATAATTGTAACCAAAGCTAAAAAGCTTTAAGCTGCGTCCGAAATCGAATACTTCTCTACTATATAGTATGCGAAAAATAGTACGCCAACAGAGTAGTATGTCCGAAATCATAGTATTCGAAAAACAGTAGGTGAAAAGTACCCGGATTACCTACTACTTCCGGGGAGATTCTGAAGTGCGCATACGATGGACACTTTACTATCCCATGAGGCCACGGGAGACGATTTATGAATGGAGGTGAAGGGACGTAACTATAGTAACTGACACTGGTATGTCACATGATAACAACAACATGGCGGATGTAGCATGTCCGGATTACATTCATACTACATTCATTCATACTATATAGAACGTACTTTTTTAATGGACGCGAAGTTCGTTTAAATTCAAATGTACCTACTCACATAGTACGCGATTTCGGACGCAGCCTTAAATTAGTTTTTTTGTCATGTGTTTAATGCATACTTTCTAAAGTTGTGTTCAATAATATATTATAACTGTGGTTACAAGTATTCATGAGATCATACAATGCATTATTAATGGATTAAATATATTTATAATGCATATAAATAAAGCCTTAGGTTTATAGTGCCATGAGGGTGAGTAAATGATGACAGAAGTGTTTCAGACGTTTTCCAATGTGCAACACAAAAAGAGATATTAAGCAGAATATACAAGCTGCTCTTTTCCATGCAATGAAAGTCAATGTTGATCTTGGCTGTTTCTTGTTCTAGCAAGTTTTGGATAATATAAGGGAAGTTATTCATGACAGTATCTTGGTATAACTATTCCTTTAACATATCCAGATCTTTAGTTTCTTTTTAAAATCAGTATATGAAAAAGCTGTCGGCTGTAGCCATGTGAACAGAATAAACACAGACATCTTCGATCACTATCAAGTCTTGCTCTAATGGGACTCTCTCGGCTCTGTAAACATCACTCACGTCTCATGAGGAATGTATCGTTTAGGTGTCGACTCCACATTAAAACCCAAAAGTTGATGGCAACGCTCCATTCTCCCAGTGCAGAAACTTCCCTATTTGGGTCTAATAGGGGCCCAAATGAAGGGTCAAGGCCTTTATTTAGAGATCTGACAGACAGACTGGTGATAAAAGGTCTCAGTGTTATGAGTCGTCTCAACACAGCTTCAGTTTAAAGGGATGGTTCAGCCAAAAATGAAAACAATGTCATCATTTACACCCGTCATGTTGTTCTCTTTCACAAAGAAGACCGAATCAGTTGAACTGAACCAATTGATTCATTTAAAAGATTTGACTCGAAAGAATGATTCAAAAGTTATTTGAATGTTGTTGCTTATTACATAAACCTTGTGAAGAGTGTTCTTCATTTGTATGTAAAAGAGCAGCTCGGACATTTTGCTAAATATCTCTTTTTGGTTTCCACAGTAGAACAAAAGTCGGTAACACTTTACTTAAAGCCTTTACATAAAGCATTAATAATGCCTTGTAATTTACCTTATAATGCAATGCATATACAGAAATTATGTCTTAACTTAATTGTAAAAATCTAGTAATCTGTACTTATTCACATACTATGCCTTGTTTTCTCAGAAAATCCCAGTTAAAATTAAAGGGGTACTTCAGCGCTGGTAGGATGAATGTGTATTTAAACTGGGTCATTAGAAATGTGAAAATATTTTTGAATTTGGTGCCTTCTAGACTGAGAAAAGACTAAAAATGTATTTATGGCTCATGTGGATGAGAAACAACAACTCCCAGAATGCAATTGCTTCGCTGCCCAACGAGGCCACTCCCAAAGCCACGGCTACTGGTTATCACTTGCCCACCACGGCACCGTCTCTACCGTTGTTTTGATATCCATAGTAATAAAATAACTTAGTTCAGTTAGAGAACAGACACTACAATTAAAAACTGAACGTGTCTGTTCAATATAATGTGAGTGAGCCAAACGAGTGTCACGGCACAAACACAGCAGGAGTCAGATTACATTCATCACGACAGTGTGTGTACATTCACAGCGTGTGTTCAGATCATGCCTATGGAAGCTTAACTTTCATAGGAGTTCATTTGAACAGTTGAAACACTCACTTTGCTCCGCACCGCTGCGTTTACATGAATGCCCACCGAGCCCAGTGCTGTGAGTGAGATCCCACCCCCCAATGGGTGGGTTGATAACATGCAGAACTAGCTCCTCCTACTGGCTGTAGTCGACGACACACAATCATTCGAATACACCAGCAGATTTCTACTGATACAAAGCTTAATGCTAAACCGCTGAAGTAACCCTTTAATGGGTTGGTTCGAGTGCCATTTTTGCAATTTTTAGACTTTTCTCTAATTTCCTCCACTTCTGCAGTTTTCTGTCTCTGTTTGCATTCACTCATTTACCAAAGTCATAAATGTTTAATCGTCAATACAACTGAAAAATATGAGAGAACATACCATAAGCTGACTTCATAAACTGATTTAAAAGTTTTAGTTTGAACTCACCATGATGGTGATCAGTGTTCCCTTTGGTTGGGCACTTCATTTATATTATTGAAATTCTCTTCCTATTGATGCAGTGATCACTTGTTTTTTAAGGCAATCGATTTGCATGCTTTTTTAAGTAAGTCCATCTAATTAGATTTTACAGTGTACTTTTGCATTCTTTATAAATGCTTAAATGCTTCAGATCCCATTTATTGTAAATGCACGTGAAAACAAACAAAGAAAAAACAAACAATCTGAAGATTTCTTAAAAATTATATTTATATGTTCCATGGAAGAAGAAAAAAAGCCATATGGGTTTTAGAATGACATGGGGATCATTTAAAAATGTAGCGTGAGCTATCCCTTTACGGATGCATAGACAATATTATATGCATTTAACAGTTTTTCCTGTTTTCCAGAAGAGAAGGGGACATTTAAAAAGGTGCACTTTGTATTGTTAATGAATTTTGGTATCTTGTTTTCTTTTAAATGTAATGGATGCAGCATGCAATCAACAAAAAAGTTTAAAGCTCACATATTGCTTTTATTTAGTGATTTTAGTAAAATCCCATTGTCTGTGTGTGCTGAATTTGATCCCTCTTGGAAGGTTATAGGTCATACTGACCTCCACATTGCCCGGATCGCCCATGCCAGCTCTGTCTCAACCGGCTTACGCTGCACATCATCTCTCGGACTGGCAAGTTCCAACAGTGTCCCTTCAGAAGCCAAACAATAAAAGCACATGCTGTAACTAATTAGCAAATCCCACCCGACGCTACAGAAGGGTCAGGTTTATGCACATCGGCCGCTGCTTTTAAAGGAAGCGTTTGTGTTAGTGTGCTAATTGCCTTTTCTCCCAAAAGCAGCTAGATAAACAGATGCGGCCCCAGGAGTCTTAATCCACCGTAGTTTACCCACCAGACGGGACAGCCAACGCCACTGTGGGAAAAACAATATTTCTCATGTGCGTGGGCACTGGGAGGCCCAATGAGGGGGGCGTCTATAACAAACTCGCTCCCCCCTTCATTTTTATTCATCGCCGCTATTTGTCCAAGCTGAATACAACACGGGGTGAAGGGTCAGCTTAAACTCAAGGCTATTCACTCAGCCCAATGCATCTTAAGGGGCCCAGGGCCACGGATTGTAAGTCTTTTAAAGACGTGCTTTCAGAAGTGGTTAAATTGTGCTTATGCTGGACAGATTGATTTGGCGTGGAGCCTGGAAAAGGTGAAATTAAAGTGAACGTTTTTCACTTTAATTTTAAAGGGCAAGCGCACCCAATGCATGTGCATTGTGGCATGTGATGATATTTACTTTTTTGTTTTTGTTCTAGAGCTTCACCCTTGATCTCTCTCTCTCTGACACTCCTGATCTCTGTCCGTCTTTCTCCAGGCCCAACGTATGCGGCACCAGGTGCTGTCATTCATGGCTAGTCAACCCCAAGACCAAGCAGTGCACAAAACGTGAGTATCTTCTCAAGGCCATTCAGATGTTTTTATACATTTCTATTATGTTCATAGAAAGACGCACAGTGTTTCATCTGGCTCAAATCCTCTTCATTTGTCTGATTTTTCAAATGAGGCAGTGAACTGAAGTGTCAGCACAGCTGTGAGCTGTAACAACTTCATAAACAGCAGGGGAAACATGTACTAAAACACAGATTCTTTTAATATTAAAGGCCCCCCACTGGCCAACACTATATTCATATCCCCACTATAACAGAACCATGAATATTCAGTATATAACAAATTAACTCTTTCCCGCCATTGACAGAATTTTCCATCTTTCCGCGTTTCACCGTTTTACGGTAGGGGGCGCTATTACACACCTTCTCCTGATCATCCTGCATCCACTTTGGGAGTTTGCTGAGGCCCCCTGGCTGATAATCCCGGCACTACACCACTGAGCGTTCAGCTAAACAGAGCAAAACAAACCTTGCAGTAGTTTTAAGACCTCCAGATCATTTGTCTACTGAGAAATCTGGTTCTCAATCTATTGTTAGCTCCATATGGGCGCATTTACAGTCAACCAGTTCTGATTTTTTATTGTTTTAATGTAATATGCTATTACCATTATTAAATGTTTTATGTCATGCATTCAGTCTTGAGCAGATGATTATTGATGAAGATAATCTGCGTTCTCCTTTGACAGGCATTTAATGAAAAATGTTGTGCTACTTAATTGAGTCCATATTCACTTTTCAATTAATGCTCATAAATTCAGGTTGGATATTAAAATCTGTTCTTAATTTGTTTTCACTTTGTCCAGTGTTCATTGTTCCAGTGTTATTTGAAAATCTGTTTGCATCTTTCGCTATGTTTTATTGATTGATTTTATAAGGCTCATGTGGGTTATATAAAATGTTAAAGATTTTTATGTGTATTACGTTCATGCATCTTACTCTCAGCAGTGAAAATGTACTTTATGTCTGTCCATTTGGAAGCCTGAACATTATAACAATCCTTTACTGTAAGTAGGCCAAACCTTTGAATGCCATGTTGAGGCTCAATAGCACAATTAATCCAGTGCCTCAGCTTTCTCATTATAATCCACAGCTTCCTAATCCTTATGTAGCTAGATTTACCAACTAATAACTAACCCCTTGACCCATGTGCTTTTAAAGGGCCAGTGCAACTCAAAATTAGATTCCAAAAAATCAATCAGGAAAATAACATGTCTTAAAATGCTATGCAAAGTAGTGGAAAACCATTAACATAATGGAAATATAATTTCTCTGTTGTTCTCCCACTAGCAAGATGTCATCCGCGCTGCCATAATAAAGCAGTCTGTCGCAGGCCGAACATCTGTCAGTGTCGTCCAGGCTTCCACGGCCATCGCTGTGAACATGCTCATGTCGTCCGGACCCCGAGCGCCTGGTTTGAGGCACAGCCTAGTCCCATCATACACTCAACCACCACCACAGCGACAGTTACCACCATCACTCACATCATCTCCACATCTGCATCCAAACCAGATGCAAGAAAGACATACTCATTACGCTGGCAACCGCCCAGGTGAGTGACCTCTTCATACACTCTAAAAAATGCTGGGTTGTTTTAACCCTACGGTTGGGTTAAATATTTGCTTAAGACAACCCAATCGCTGGGTTAAAACAACCCAATCGCTGTGTTAAAACAACCCAATCGCTGTGTTAAAACAACTCAATGCTGGGTTAAAACAACCCAATCGCTGTGTTAAAACAACCCAATGCTGGGTTAAAACAATCCAATCGCTGTGTTAAAACAACCCAATCGCTGTGTTAAAACAACCCAACGCTGGGTTAAAACAACCCAATCGCTGGGTTAAAACAACCCAGTCGCTGGGTTAAGACAACCCAATCGCTGTGTTAAAACAACCCAATCGCTGTGTTAAAACAACCCAATCGCTGGGTTAAAACAACCCAGTCGCTGGGTTAAGACAACCCAATCGCTGGGTTAAAACAACCCAATGCTGGGTTAAAACAACCCAATCGCTGTGTTAAAACAACCCAACGCTGGGTTAAAACAACCCAATCGCTGGGTTAAAACAACCCAGTCGCTGGGTTAAGACAACCCAATCGCTGTGTTAAAACAACCCAATCGCTGTGTTAAAACAACCCGATCGCTGTGTTAAAACAACCCAATCGCTGGGTTAAAACAACCCAATCGCTGGGTTAAAACAACCCAATGCTGGGTTAAAACAACCCAATCGCTGTGTTAAAACAACCCAATCGCTGTGTTAAAACAACCCAATCGCTGTGTTAAAACAACCCAATCGCTGTGTTAAAACAACCCAATCGCTGTGTTAAAACAATCCAACGCTGGGTTAAAACAATCCAACGCTGGGTTAAAACAACCCAATTGCTGTGTTAAAACAACCCAATCGCTGTGTTAAAACAACCCAATCGCTGTGTTCAAACAACCCAATCGCTGGGTTAAAACAACCCAATCGCTGTGTTAAAACAACCCAATCGCTGTGTTCAAACAACCCAATCGCTGGGTTAAAACAATCCAACGCTGGGTTAAAACAACCCAATTGCTGTGTTAAAACAACCCAATCGCTGTGTTAAAACAACCCAATCGCTGTGTTCAAACAACCCAATCGCTGGGTTAAAACAACCCAATCGCTGGGTTAAAACAACCCAATCGCTGGGTAAAACAACCCAATCTCTGGGTTAAAACAACCTTATCGCTGGGTTAAAACAACCCAATTGCTGGGTTAGTCCATATTTGACCCAACATTGGGTTGTTTTTTACCCAGATTTTTTTAGAGTGTAAGTGATGCGCTTTATCCTAACGTGGCTCGTAAAGCACACCGATGGCTATATTAGGAAAGGAATAGAATGCAGAAACATCTTAACTTCTAAGTCAAAAACATGCATGTTGCATTATAGCTTACAGTATTTGATGCAGTGTTGAACACTGTATGCATGCAGATTGCAGAATTTGCATTCATTATATTTGAGATTATTTCATGTTTATGTATCATTGGCTCTTCCTAAACAGCCACTATATCAGTGGTATTGGACTTTTTTTTATTTATTTAAGTTTTTGTTCAACTCAGCTTGTCATTAATGTCTGAAGTCTTTCATTTTAAAGGTCAAAATTACTAAGCATTTCTTTAGGTGTACAATTGTGTTATATGGAAAATATGACAAGGTAGTGTTTATAAAACAATTGTTAATATTTTGCTGGAAAAATTACAGTTAACAGTGTGTGTTTTGACTAAAAATACAGATAAAGGTATTGCAATCACATCACTTTCTTATTTAGTGTTAAAAATACATGTAAAGCAGCACATTTCCATTGGAAATTAAGTATGCCATTTAAAATATTGGTCACAATTCAGATTAGGCTCCAATTCTCAATATTAACTAACTATTATCTACAATGTTTGCCTGAATTAACTAATTACAGCGTATTAATAGTTAGTAAGGTAGTTGTTAAGTTTAGGTATTGGGTGATTAAGTGATGTAGAATATAATCATGCAGAATAAGGCATTAATATGTGCTTTATAAGAACTAATAAACAGACAATATCCTAGTAATACTCATGCACATGGACCCTAAACTAAAGTGTTACTAAAATATCAAGCACATAAATAAATGGTAACACTTTATATGGTAACACTTTATTTTACAGTGTCATTGTTACATACATGTGTTTCTATAGTAATAACTATAAATTATGCATAATTGCATGCAACTAACCATAAACCAACCCATATTCCTAACCCTATAGTAAGTACATGTAGTAACTTAATATTACTCAATACTTAAGAATAATTACACTGTAACAAGGACACCTTAAAATAAAGTGAAACTGTAATGTTGTTACACTGTAATTATACATTTAAGCACTGAGAAATATTAAATAACTGCATGTGCTTACTATAGCGTTAGGGTTAGTTGCATGTAATAAAAAAAAAGGAAGGATATATGTAATATAGATAGCAAATAGGTGGTCTAAACCACAGTGTTTACATTGTAAATGTATTTTTAATTCGCTTTTAATTCCAGTTTGTGGACATTCTTTCACAAAACTGTGTGTGTGTGTTACTCGGATTTGCCTAAAGGGGGCGCTCTCATACTCCAAATTCATATCTACTGTAAATACTTCACAGCAGTGCCAGCACAAGAAAGACTATGTAAAGCTAACACATTCGAGCATGTCATTGTTTGCATGCTTTTCTTTCTCCTGATGTAGTAAGTACTCAAAGCTTCTGGAGGGATTCTTCCTGTTCCATATGGTAAACAACTGTTACATCTGTATACACTGATGTTGGGTATACGCTTTCTGTCTTTATACAGAGACCTTAAGTAACCCTTATCTTCTCACAGCTCACTCTCCACCCTGAAAATGAAAAATATCGCTTTCTCTAATCTCACCTGATGTTTTGCCAAGGTAGATAATGTGGAGTAGAAGATGTACTGCTCGCCCTCAAAAAGACATATTTATTTTGACTGGCTGCCTCATAGGCAGATGCGTCTCTTACACTGCATTCAGATGACAGAGGATGCAAAAGAACAAAAGGTTCTGAAGAGAAGTGTTGTGATTGGAGAGCCACACCTCATCTGATCTCAGATTGATGGGGCAATGAATACCGTAAAGTTAAGAAGTCTTGTCCTTTGCTGGAAGTCTCTGATCAGAGCTTTGATGTTCAAGAGGGAATATATTCACTTGAGAAAGTGTATATGCGGTCATTGGTTAAGAAGTAGTTCATGTCACACCAAGGTATCATCTTGCAACATTTTGATTTAGAGGACAGGTTTTAACATTTATGCTGATTAAAATACAAGAAAAGTGTTTAGCCTATTGTGTAATTCCTTGGATCCACAAAACATAACAGGTAAATTTAGTAATGTTGGTTAAAGGGGTCATGAACTGCATTGTTTTATGTTTCCTGTGGTGCACTTATAATGTTAGTATGAGTTTTTACATCAATAATGGTAACATAATTTAGAAATAAAAGGCATTTTTCCTCTGATCTGAACACTCTGTTTGAAGGGGCGTGTCTGTAAATGCCCACTGCTGTGATTGGCTGCTGTGAGTCTTCAGTGTAAACGCCCACTGCTGTGATTGGCTGCTGTGAGACTTCAGTAAACGCCCACTGCTGTGATTGGCTGCTGTGAGACTTCAGTAAACACCCACTGCTGTGATTGGCTGCTGTGAGACTTCAGTGTAAACGCCCACTGCTGTGATTGGCTGCTGTGAGACTTCAGTAAACGCCCACTGCTGTGATTGGCTGCTGTGAGACTTCAGTAAACGCCCACTGCTGTGATTGGCTGCTGTGAGACTTCAGTAAACGCCCACTGCTCTGATTGGTTGCTGTGAGACTTCAGTGTAAACTCCCACTACTGAGATTGGCTGAAATCTTTGCATATGAAATAGCTAGTATTACATGTAACACACTCTTGAAAACATTTAGTTGAAGTGAAGTTGAGTGTTTAGTCACTGGTTTGATTGACTGACACCCAGATAAAGAACATCTGACTGTACATGAATCATATCAGAAATCACTGGTCTCAGGTCCTGTATCGCTCTTCTCTCCTCATCATCTCACTAACACTCCAGTGGGCGGGGCCAAAGCTGTGATGATGAAGTAGGCGTTGATCTTCTGCAGAGGCGGTCCTTCACCGATAGGCTCATTCCACAACGAGCCATCCTCTGGGATTGGTTTCAATAAAAGTTGATTTTGGACTAACAAGTTTTCAGTTCTGAAACGTACAGGATATTCTTATAGTATGATCATATTGCCTGTCTACGAAGAATCTACACAATAGTTTTCATACAATACAGTTAAACTAGAGCTTATTTGAAATATCATTACTAGTGTCGTCCCAAATCCTAGATAAAATCCTTGCCAAATACACTCCTTTAGGATTTAAATACGTTTCAGAAAGTTTTTTTTTCGAGTATGGCCCTGTATGATGTCATAAAGGGTGGAATCCCTATGGGTGAGTGAAACTGCATCAAATGTGTGTTTTGTTGGCAATCGACACGCATGTGCATGTAATGGAAACAACACGAACGTATAGGGAAACGAAAGTTTTCCAGGGATAATACCATTATGTGTGTGTTTGTGTGTGTGTGTGTGTGTGTGTGTGTGTGTGTGTGGGCATGTTTTTGTGAAATATCAGGACACAAATGTGTATAATGACATTGGTATGACACAGGTATTACAAAAAGAGGGTGAAATATGAGGACGTTCCCCATGTCCTCACTTTTCAAAATGCTTATAAATCACACAGGATGAGGTTTTTTTCACAGAAAGTAAACTGTGCAGTCTCCTGTGATGGGTAGGTTTAGGGGCAGTGTGTGTGTGTGTGTGTGTGTGTGTGTGTGTGTGTGTGTGTGTGTGTGTGTGTGATGGGTAGGTTTAGGGGCAGGGGCTGTGTAGGGGGATAGAAAATATGGTTTGTACAGTATAAAATGCATTACGCCTATGGAATGTCCCCACATTTCACAAAAACAAACATGTGTGTGTGTGTGTGTGTGTGTGTGTGTGTGTGTGTGTGTGTGTGTGTGTGTGAGTGTGTGTGGACTGGTAATCCCTACGGTATGGGGACAAAATGTCCCCACAAAGATGGCAATATCCAAAATCCTTGTCCTTGTGGGGACATTTTTTGGTCCCCATGAGGAAAACATCTTATAAATCACACTAAGTGATGTTTTTTGAAAATGTAAAAATGCAGCATGTCTCCTGTGATGGGTAGGTTTAGGGGCTGTTTGTGTGTGTGTGTGTGTGTGCGTGTGTGTGTGATGGGTAGGTTTAGGGGCAGGGGCAGTGTAGGGGGATAGAAAATACGGTTTGTACAGTATAAAATGCATTCCGCCTATGGAATGTCTCCATAAAACATGGAAACACAACGTGTGTGTGTGTGTGTGTGTGTGTGTGTGTGTGTGTGTGTGTGTGTGTGTGTGTGTGTGTGTGTGTGTGTGTGCTCATGACTCTTTAGCTCCGCCCACTGCACACATCCACGAGCTCGGCTGTTTTCAGAAAGAATCGGTTCAGTGTATCTGTCTTTTATAAATATGATAAAACTCATCGGGGATATGAAGGATACAATACTACTCGATAGATACTCCAGATTAACATGATAAACTGTGTTATGCTCCCTTTAAGGGCAAAACATTTGAACAGTATCTAATTTATTATTTTTTTGACCTTGACCAAAATCTATTTTCTTAAGTGAATCTCTGAAATTTGAGATTCCTCAGGCCTGATATCTGAGTGAGATTATATAACAACAACAATAATAATATCTCTAAGACAGGAAGAGATTACCATTGTAATACAAGCACTGTAAAATAAAAAAGGAATATATTTTAAAATAAGTATTAATTGTAAAATTACTTCCTATGTTTTTTTGTTTTCACTTGCACGAGTTAAACCCTCTCATTTTTATTTATAGAAAAAAATGAGTATTTTGGCAACATTAAATGATTTACTGCCTTTTTGAGGTGGATCGGACCCACTCAGACTCTACCATGATCTCAGACTGTTGAGCAAGTCCTCTGCTGAATCTAAGCTTGGGAAGGAAGGGCCTGCCCTGTGGAAACAGTTCTCTCACAATAGACTATTGAAAGACTCCATTTATGGGTCAGTTTCAATGACCTACCTGACGGGCCAATGTTGCACACACACTCTGTGCTGACAGCCTGCAATTTCCCCATCTTTCAACAGTTTTTATATCACATTCAATGTGTGAACTAGATTTGTCAGATAAGTCCTCTGTGTTTGAAAGTCCCGAGCCTGGCAACTAAACCCAGAATCGCTAAAGCAAGCAAGTTCTGCTTTTATTTCCATGGCTTTTCAAGTAAGATATGAATGCTTACATTTGTCACCTATGAAAGGTATGTGCCCTACGTACAGTATGTATTTTAGAAACCTCTTTGTCTGAAATGTTCCTTAAAAGGTAATAAATCATCACAGTGGGGTTTACAGGAAATGCCCCAAGCTTGTTAGGTGTTTAGGGGATTTTTCTAAAGCGTGAAATAAATTAAAGAATGGAAATATAAGTGCAATTTGACATGGTTCTTTTGGTGACAATCCAAAAAGGATATCGCATTTGGAAGAAATTAATTATTTTTTTTGTATTCAGAGACGGTCTATATATGAAAAATAGAGTATAAGACTGATTATCATTATGATTGAATTTGCTGGAGCTCAGTGCAAATCTAGGAGTACCTCAGGGCTCTGTATTTGGACCTATCAAGTTGTCCTATTTCATGGTTTTCTGTGAATGAGTCCCCTCTCAAATCGTCTCCTGTGGCGCTGAGGGTGTTTATGCAGGGTGAGTGTGTGTATAACACATGCAGAGTTGGGAAGGTTGCATGTAAAATGTAAATGGCCGTATGCATGTTTTATAGGCTGTTTGCTGTTGACCCAAACTCACGTCAGCTTGTTTTTACTGTAAATGATCTCTGTTTGGGAAAATGAGCTCATGCTCAGTCCATGCTGTGGATTTTCATCAGCTTGAACACACAGTTGTACAGGAAACCAGTGCAAGAAGAAAGTCAGTCACAAATCTCTGTTTGCAGTGGAGTTCTTTTAATTATTCTAACGGACCATTTCCGGCTAATTGAATGGCTTTTAGTTTTGTAGTTGCTACAAAAAATGTCAATCAGAAATCCTAATTAAAAGTACAATAGTTGACATTTATACGGCTATACCAAGTGTGTGAAGTTTAATTATGTTGTTCACTGGAAATGATTTACATTTACATCAAAAATACTTTGATATTCATATTGCAATATATTATTATTTATATCTATAGCCGTGTCTTTTCCAGGCAGAAACTGTAAAAATTGCCCCTATATACTTACGGTGATGTTGTTTTTCGTTCTTCGCTTGGGTTAAAATAGAGTTTGAAAAAACAGCATGTTTGTACATGCTCTGTAATTCGTCACTGAACAAATTTGTTTGGTTTACTTAATTTAATGGTGCAAACGTGTTGCCTTAATTCAATTAAGTAACTTAATTGTATCAAGTTGTTCTTAAACCATTTAAGTTTTGTCAAATAATTATATCTGTACTCCTAGAGTGCATTGTGGTATGAATAAATTAATTGCTGTTTTACTATTTTTGGCTTTGTTACCATTTTATACATTGTCTTCTGTCAGTATAACCCAAAAACGTCTAATAAAATGGCAAATAAAAAGGTAATGGTCTTTTTAATAAAAATAAATTACCATTGTTGTGTTTTGCATGCTGAATTGTGACTCAAGCATGATCAATTGCAAGATATTGTCACAAATATAGAGGGATTATACCAACCCAATTAAAAGTTTATTCTATAAGTGTTTGCAATAAGTGTTAAAAGATCATTTTTGACATGAAATATAGTTACATTATATATCACTATTTAATTAATTCACAATTAACATGCAATATGTTTTACTTCCCTTCCTTTGATCAAATAAATGAAGTTCAAAGTGCCCAACCAAAGGGAACACTGATCACCATAATGGTGAGCAATTTTAGGAAATCAACATGAATTTATGAAGTCAATTTATGTGACGTTCTCCCAAAACAATAACATTCAACTTAGGATAACGATAACTGCAGAAGTGCAGGAAATGAATGAAGTCTATTAAGAATTGCCCCACCTGTTTTTTTCTTCTTTTTTTCTTTTCTTTCTTTGCAAAATGGTACTCAAACCAGTCAAGTAATGTTAACTTGGGTTTTCTGAGTAAAGCATAGCATTCAAACAAGTTTTAAGTAAGTGCAACAAATTATTGGAAATTAAGTAAAATAAACTAAAAAGTTTTAGTAAGAACAGCTGTTGGATTTCACAGAAGTCAGCAGTTTAAAGTTTAAACAATAGATTGCTTAAAATCAAGCACAGAACATGAAAAACAGTGTACTTTCATCAGAAGTACAGCTTCATTTTCCACTATAAAGCAGCTCTTTAGCGTGTTCATGTTTTCACTAGCGGGTGTCGAAGGGAATCAACCAGAAAACATATTGTCATGAAAGAAGGCGGAGCTTCAGCACACACCTAACTATTACTTAATGGACCAATGATAGTAAAAAGGTGGGTTTCACTTTATTTTGATGGTCCCTTTAACATATTCTGTTGACTATAAGGAGCGTTGCACCTACATGTCCACTAAACATCATTAGAGTGTTAGTAGAGTTTCAGTAGACTGGTAGGGTTAGGGTTAGAATAAGTTGACATGTAGTTGCAAAGTTACTAATAGTCAGTAGAGTGTCTGTTTAAAGACCATTAGAATAAAGTGATAGCAGATATTAAGCAGACAGTCTACTAATACTCTAATGAGAGTTAGTTGACATTTTGGTGCAACGTTACTTATAGTCAACAGAATGTTCAAAAGGGACCATCAAAATAAAGTGTTGCCAAAAGGTGTTTATCAGCAAGTCTCTCAACACCAAACGAAGTTCGTTTTGGCCTGATTCTGTTTGAAATTGTCACATCAGTTCACTTGGGCCTTTATTCTAGTTTGTACAGAATGTGTTTTACTAGTGTTTCTCCTGAACTTTTTGTTGTGGATTTATTCGTGCATTTTTAAAGGGCTTTCTCAGCATCCATAGGTTTGTATTTTGCTTTGCGTTGCAGCTTAAAAGAGTCCCAGTCAGTCCTGTTGAAGAGAGCGCTGTCCAGTGGAACAGGTGGAGAGAAGATCACAGGTGTTATACTGAAATACATCGAATCAGAGCGAAGCAGACTGGAGTCTTCATCCTCTACTGAAGCGAACAAACACTCCAGCACCAAAACCTTCCACACTCAACGCGGACAGTACACACTCGTTTACACAGCAGGTCAGTCCACGCCAGCTGGGAGAAAACTGGGAAAAATACAATGTTTTAAGCAAAACATACATCTCATATTCTTCCCTGTAGGAAGGTTAGATCCTGCTAATACTTAAATTGTTTCTGTAACACAGCAATGACAGCAATGACATTAAATGAAGAGCAAATCATTTCACTCTATCAAACTCAAACTACAGTATATCAACAATTTACTCATTTGTGTCTATTTTCTTTATTTGTATTCTCAACCGTGGCTCTGGGGCCCAATAGGGTCCTCAGCAAACTTCCAAGGAGGCTTCAAGATGATATTTCATATTTAAATTCACTCCCTCAACAACAGCTTGTGTTCTTTAATCAACCAAGGTTCTGGAAAAAAATGGATCGATGAGGCTGCTTTACTTTAAAAGTGTGATTTCTAGACCTGGAAAAATCCTGTAAATTAATGGAATCTCTTTGAGTATTTATATCATAAATATACACCGATCAGGCATAACATTATGACAGGTGAAGTGAAAAACACTGATGATCTCTTCATCACGGCTCCTGTTAGTGGGTGGGGTATATTAGGCAGCAAGTGAACATTTTGTCCTCAAAGTTGATGTGTTAGAAGCAGGAAAAATGGCAAGCGTAAGGATTTGAGCGAGTTTGACAAGGGCCAGATTGTGATGGCTAGACGACTGGGTCAGAGCATCTCCAAAACTGCAGCTCTTGTGGGGTGTTCCCGGTCTGCATTGGTCAGGATCTATCAAAAGTGCTCCAAGGAAGGAACAGTGGAGAACCGGCCACAGGGTCATGGGCGGCCCAGGCTCATTGATGCACGTGTGGAGCGAAGGCTGGCCCGTGTGGTCCGATCAAACAGACGAGCTACTGGAGCTCAAACTTCTCAAGAAGTTAATGCTGGTTCTGATAGAAAGGTGTCAGAATACACAGGGCATCGCAGTTTGTTGTGTATGGGGCGGCACAGCCGCTGACCAGTCAGGGTGCCCATGCTGACCCCTGACCCCGCCGAAAGCACCAACAGTGGCAGATGGTGGCTTCCCTGGTGGCTGTGGCACCTCCAGCAGGATAATAATCCTGCCACAAAGCACAAATGCTTCAGGAATGGTTTGAGGAGCACAATAACAAGTTTGAGGTGTTGACTTGGCCTTCAAATTATTCTCAATCCAATCGAGCATCTGTGGGATGTGCTGAACAAACAAGTCCGATCCATGGAGGCCCCACTTCGCAACTTACAGGACTTAAAGGATTTGCTGCTAACATCTTGGTGCCACCTTCAGGGGACAGAAAAAGGGGGACCAACACAATATTAGTTCATAATGTTATGCCTGACCTGTGTACATATTTTTAGTTATGCCAAGATCTAAAATATTTGGCAACACTTTACAATAATGTCTCATTAGTTGAAGTTAGCTAAGCATTAACTGTCAATGAGTAAGACATTTGTACAGAATGTTTTAATGTTTGTTAACGGTTCATTGTTAGTTCATGTTAACTTTAATGTTAACAAATGGAACCAGATTTGTAAAGTGTTATCGAGTATTTAAATAAATTGAGAGGAAAATATCTTTATCCGTCATCTTTGTCCAGTAAGTCTCAAACGATTGGAAAAGTCACGGGACTTGAGAATGTTATTGTGGACCTGGAGTCAGGAAGGTTTGAAGGTTAATACAGGTTCCTGTGCCAACATGTTAACCCTTTCTTTGCCAGAAGCAGCACTGGCTTCAAAGCAGCAGGCCTGAGTGGAGAATATCTTGTTTTAGTAATTTGGCCTGTTTCCTGGTTTTAAAACTTTCGTGCCGCGATAAGGTTTATCTGCCTGTAGATTCGGGCTAGTTTGCATGGAGACAGCCCTCGATACGCCATTGTAGCTTATTCCTGCCATTGTTTGGTTTGGCCCGGAGGTGATGGTGCAGTAATTACTCAGGAGATGGATGTGGTGTTTTGCTAATGGGAACCCCTGTGTCTCCATGACCTCATAACACGCTGGACTGGCCCTCTGTGGCAGCGGATGGGAAGACTGGGAAGACTGACCTCTTTCTCACTCACTCACACACAGACACTCAGACGTCTAATGTTGCTTATCTCTAGATTTATAGTCTCTAAGCCCTTGAATATGAAGCTGTGGCTGATAAGTAAAGCTCTCGGGAGATGAAACTTTGAATGGCATGTTACAGCAATTCATGGAATTCACTTCAAATCAATCATCATTTTGTCATTTAAGTAGGGTTATTATCATTAACTAAAACTAATCATTGCATCACTTGAATAATACTTGAGTTCATGTACAAAAATAACTATGGTTTGTTTTTTTTATATCTATATAGTTTTTGTATATTTATAATCAAATACAAACATATTAAAAATGACTAAAACACACAACAAAGCTACTACAATTTTAAATAAAAAAGAGAAAACATCAAAATAAAATTGAATTTAAAATATTCACATATCATTCATAAATATACACATATCATATATTAATTTTTAAGTCAATTATAAAAACTAAAACCACAAAAATAAGCATTAACTGAAATTAAATTAAATATAAATAAAAAACTTAAACTTATTTTATTTCTGGCAGTTGCCAACTTTTTTTTTTTTACGTTTAATTACTAAAATTATTTTTAAAAAACTGCTAAATGACTCAAAGTTTGACTTAAAAACAACAAAAACAATAAAAATGACTAAAAGTTTGACTAAATTTTAAATGAAAACAGAATATCAAAATTTTAAATATTCACAAAAGCTATAATAGTATTCTATATCAGTCATAAAAACTAAAACCATAAAAAAGTTTTAATTACTTGAAATAACCATATTACTTTTTTTTAAAAATTATTTTAGGATGTTGCCTACATTATTTTTTTTTTATTTTACATTGAAGTACTTAAATAATGAAAAAAAAACATGTCTATATATTATACGTTTTAGACATATTTGTAAAATGTATGAAACAAAATAACTAAAACTGAATTATTAAAATATTAAAATAAAAACAGAAAATATCAAAATAAAATTTATAATATCCACAAAAACTATAATAGTGGTCTATCAATTATAAAAACTAAAATTATAGAAAGTTTAAATTACTTGAAATAAAATAAACATTAACTGAAATAAATAAATAAATAAATAAAAACATGAAACATATTTTGTTTAAGACAGTTACCAACTTTTTTTTTTTTTACATACAATTTATGAAAAAAAATACAAAAAATATATGAAATGACTAAAAGTTTGGCTAAAATTAAAATTAAATCAGAAAATATCTAAATAATAAAAATATTGACAAAAAACTATATTAGTGGTCTATTTCAATGATAAAAACTAAAAGCATAAAAAGTTGTATAAATAAACAAGTAAATAAAGTTTACTAAAATGATTTTTATTAAACATGTCTATATATTATACGTTTTAGATACATTTATAACATCTATGAAAACTAAAATCGAATTGTGAATATGCACAGAAGCTGTCCTGACCCTAAAGCCCCAGTGTTATGTGTTAGTTACAGCTGGAGAATGTCTGAGCTCTGGTGATTCTGGCTTTCCTGAGCGTGTCTATACGGTTTCTCTCTAGCTGAGTGTGGTTTTATGTAGTGAAGTGTGCTCTGGAGCCCACAAATATTCCCAAAAGGCCTTTCCTAACACCAGTCCGGGCCTTTAAATCCAGAGCCAGCAGTAAACAGCCCTGGACGGCCCACATAACCTCAGGGCTTCCCTGTTCCCCCTCCTTCCACCGGCTCGCTGCTAATACACCTTCTCCGGCCACATACTGTCAGCGCTTATTGCCTGCCGCAATGGAAAATACTCCAATGAGGGATGTCGTCTCACGTGGAAAAGACAAGAGTCGCTGCCGAATGCCAGATCTCTCGAAATCCAAGACTTAATGCTGGCTGTAAAGGCCCAATCCAAGTTTCCACGCTGGGAGAGTTTGTAATGTAGAGAGCTCGGCATTCCAGCCCATGAGGAAACTACTTTTTCTTTAATGACCTATTTTTGTGATGATGAGTGAAATGGCACACTTTATAAATATTTACAGCTGAGTATCACGAGTCAATAGGAGGAGAGCAGAATAGAGTTGACCGCACAGGAGTGTTACACAATAGTTCGACCCTTAAGCTCTTCATCAAGATTTTATTGTCCAGTTTGTTGTGCCAAATATGAATGCTTGTGTGAGAGATTGTTGATAGTGGATTTCGGTAAGCTTATGATTAATGCTGTATTTCCCCTTGTGTCTGTGCGCTAATGTGACCTGTTCTTCTGGAGTTTCTATTTTAGATTTCAGAGAAAGCATAATTATGCCAGAAACCAGAGTTAAAGTGCACACATTATTGAGAGATTACTGATGAAGTGGCATACACATCCAAAGCGTCCCTCTTAAAGGAGTGTGCTATTAGTCCATTTCCATCTTTCTTTCTGTTTGAGAAACTATAAAACATAAAACAGCTCCGCAAAGTTCCAAAGTCAATCAAATTCAATGTGACCAATCATAGCACACTGCTCCAGCCGACCAATCAGAGCACAGTGCGCTTATCAGAAGGCGTGGCTTCATAGAGACAGGAACTAAACAGAGCGTTACTGACAGACTGGGAAGAGAGGAGCCGCAACAATGGAGAATATGAGGAATAATCAACATTCAAGCAGGAAAACCGACTCGAGGAGAGCTTAAAATCAAGCCTGTGTAAAAGGGTCCCTCTTTATATAGAGCAGGATTACATGAATATTGTACACTGTAGTGTCCTTTTTTTTAAACAAGCATTGTTTTGTTTGTTTTGAGAATAGTTTGACAGGTCAGATAAACTATATTATCTAACACGAGTTAAGCCTGGCATGACCAAGATGGATCCCTCCAGAATCAACTGATATTAAAATGAGATGAAACTCTTGTTAAGGGAACATAAAATCAATGAGGCATTGTTATATATGCTGATAATTATTCAGTTTATGGCACATATATAAATAAATACAAAGATTATGTCTTTAATGTTTAGTTTGATTTAAAAAATGCAACAAAAAAGAGGTTTGGCAGCCGGGTTGCAAATATTGAAAGTAAAAGTAAGTAAATGTAGGTAAAAGTAAATAAGTAAGTAAAAGTATGTATGTAAACGTAAGTATAAGTAAGAGTAAATAAATAAGTAGTAAAATTAAGTAGTAAAATTAAGTGAGTTAAAGTATGTAAGTAAACATAAGTAAGTAAAAGTATGTAAAAGTGAGTAAATAAGTTTGTATTTTGTCTTCAGTATTTTACACTTCTAGAAAATTTCAAAATCACAAAATAATTTAGATTTTAGTAACATAAACAAATGATTAATTAAATAAATAAATACTTTGGGGGTATGTTTAATATCTAGAAAAAGTACAAAATTCACAAAAAATCTTAGATTTTGGCATTTTCGGGGTTGCAAATATTGAAATACAAAAGATCAGAAAATAAATATCTCATATTAACTTTGTCAGCCCGGAGTTGACGTTTAACATCTGATGAAGGTTCAGCTCCTTCTTTCGCTAGATATTTGTTTAATCCTTTTGAGGCCCTTTTTTGTTTCCTTATTGTACGGAAAGTGCCTTACCCAACACTGCTGGCTTTGAACATGGCACACAGTCATTGGTTTAATTTCCCAGGAAATGAACGCATCAGGACACATTTGAGCACAGAACAGATGAGCAAAACCTGCCTGAAAAACTAATAATAGAGGTTGATTATATTTTGTGTGTCTGTTCCTGATCCAGTGCCACTTGGTGACATCATTTACAACAATAAGGTTACAAATTCAACTTTATTTTCCAAACAACATGAGAAACACGACGGGTTGCCATGGTTAAGCATGTTTTACTGCCTCATTAATATGTAAAACACTGACATCATGACACAGTTGAACAGCTCCTCCCAAATGATTGATGGAGTCATTTTTAAGCAGATCAAGCAGGAAAGAATGACAGTATGGCTTCCTATACGAGACATATGTATATATAAATGACTGCGTAGAATGTCATTGCAGGGCCACGGTGTGGGGAAAAGGATCCGTAGATCATCCGTGAGGAGTGCAGATCCTCCCTACGGTAGCATTACTGCAGCGGATGTGTGAGTGCAGTGAGCGTACAGGTGTGGGGAGAAATGCGTCTCCCCCTGAGGCTCCCGCACACAAAACAGCCACATTTCTTCTGGATTCTGAAAGTGTGTCAAGTCAGGCTGAGTTACAATCAATTTCACCTCATTTCTGCCCATTTAACCCACTGTTTGCTTCTTCCTAGAGGGAAATCTCTTTCACAGCTCTGTACGGTTTCATCTGAAGAGGGCATATCATGCCAAAGTCTTCCTTTGTATTGAGGCTCTACTAGAGTCGGTTTTCCTGCTTGAATGTTGATTATTCATATTCTCCATTGTTGCGGCTCGTCTCTTCCCAGTTTGCACAAAAAAAAAATAAGTAAGATTTACTTCATTTTTCTTTGGCAAGTTTTTGCACAAATATTTTTTAAGTAAATTTCACATGTGGAATTAAGTAAGCTTTTCTTAACTAAGTTAAAGGTGCACTATGTAACTTTTCCGTCCGCTAGCGGTCGCCTATTCAAAACAAAGGCGTAGCTTGAGTTTGTGCAGAATCTTGAGACGTGTGGTGTTCACCTCACAGCCGGTGGGAATTAATCGGGATAGGACTCGGGCAGAGATCATGTTCATGTATGCGGTTATTAACTTTACTGTAGTGTGAAGCAGAGCAGGACCGAGTGTTGTGGAGCTGCGCGAGGCCGCTGGAGCAATTTTTACTCGATCAACACGCCTCGCGAGCAGTGGGACTTTTATTATGCCACACGCGCCGGCGCCATTTCCGCTTTTCCGGTCATGAGTATGAGGTATCGCAGCTCTGTCTATCATCCCAGACACATCTGAGTGTGTTGAGAGTGATGTTATGACGTTACTCTGTGCGTTGGCTCAGCGGCTGTGACACTTGTTCACACTGCGGTGAGAGTAAAGCGCTTCTGCTAAATCAAACCGGACACCGAGGGTAACGCAGATATGATGTCACTGACAGGCCACGCCCTCACACGTCCCGGTTCATTGGTTAAAATAGCAATTTTTAAAATTTTGATATTCTGTTTTCATTAAAATTTTAGTCAAACTTTTAGTCATTTTATTGTTTTGTTGGAAACATTTGGGATATTGTAATTACTCAACTGGAGAAAATATATAACACTGACCTAGTGATCTTTGAATATGTTACTGAAAATGTTTTACCTTTTAAGTTACATTTACAAAGAAGATAATAAGTAATTTTAACTTGGCCAGTAAAAGCTTGAGTAATTTCTACTTCTAGTTTCCTTTGCAATACATTTGACTCAAAAAATATAACATTGAATGAACCACGCTTTTAAAGTCTATGCTTTACTTAGAAATATGTAAGTAAATAACACAATAGATATTGTGTAGATGCCATATCTACATAATAGAAGTAACGCAGAGACCTCAATACTTGGTACACAATACACAGTGACGGTAACACTCAATGGGTCGTTTGCGCTGCTTGGGCGCAGAGATATCACACATGCACAACATACGCCGGTGTGTTGACAGAAGTTCTGGGATTTCATGTGTTGTGTGATATCTCTGCAGTAGCAGTGCTTCGCCTGTGCTTCCCCATAATATAGTCCCAAGTTAATATCTGCCTTGGAAATCACCTAGTCTTAATCTGCATCGCTATTTGTACTCGTTGTGAATACGCAGGCCACAAGAAGTAATTAGGTTTTTTTGTTTTGTTTTTTTTGGATCACTTTTACTCAGACATGCTAGCTGGCAACATAGGATTCCATTCATTATGCTAAGCTAAGCTAGCGGCGACCCTGCCAAACTAAAACAATGCATGCACTGAGACAAAAATGCATTTGCACACATATCTAAATGTAGGAAAGAAATTGAATAAGCCCTATTTCTAAAAACAGTGGAGTGTTCCTTTAAATTAAATACTAATATAGAATTGACTTACTTTTTTTTAAATTCTTGCCTGAACTAACAAGTCTGGAGGCGTTCCAGGGAGTTCAGTTCGGCTATTTTAGATATTTCTCCTAAACTTCCTCAGGAGAAATTAAAAATAAATGCAAAATGAGTCGATTGCTGGCAGATGGAAGAAATGAGTTATTATTGAGATCTCATGCGTGTGATTGTAGAACTGGAGTCCTGGGCTGCGTTTCCCAAAAGCATCGTAAGCCTAGGCTGATCGTAGAGACCATTATTGGGCAATTGTTCTACAATCAACTTAAGTTTATGATGCTTTTGGGACACGCAGCCCTGGTCAGTCTGAGCATGGCTTGAGAGAATACAAGGCCTTGAATAAAGAGGCAGGACATGTGCTCTGTCATTGCTGTTTAGGAGAAACGACTGAGATTGTATTCCCGTTCAAACACCAGCTTTGAATCAATGACGATTGTAGCATCATCTTTTATGAGAACTGTTTGTTCTTTGTAGAGTTGTTGACTTTGTGTGGATCCAGATACGGCTTTGCTCAAAAGCCTGTTTTAGATTAGGTTTATCCTGTTTTAAATGAAAAGTTCATACACAAATGGAAATGGCCATCATTTATTCACCCTCACATCATTCCAAACCTGAATGATCTGCATTTTTTCCATGGAACACAAATTTTGGGAAATTTGAAATATTGTTGAAATATATCTCGGCAGCTCTTTTCCATAAAATGCATTAATGCAATATAAGCTAACATACACAAACAACCAACAATTGTGTTTTTAACAAACATTAACTACGCTTGTAGAATGACTGTATATCGCGCCTACGTACTTCATGCATTAACTAACGCTAACAAATGAGACGTGTTACCAATATTTTTCACCTTTTCTATCTGAAAAAGCTCTACTGTAGAGCTTGGCATAACTATAAAAATTAATATTTAGTTGTAAGATTTATTAATTTAAATGACTCATTAACTCATATATCCCGATTTTACAAGAAACCATTAAAATATGAATATATAAAAAATATACTTTCATGTTTAATTCAATGCCATTTCTTTGTAATTATATATTATATGAGAATTATTACAGAATTCCTGAGTGATAATTGTTCTATCGTAAGACTTGCTGGTATAGCTCTATGGATTATACTGTATATATTATGATACTTTACGGTGATTTATTGTCATTTTGTTTGCTTTAGGGTTTTTATAGATAACCGAAACTAAAACTATAACCATAAAAATAAATGTTAATAGAAATTAAATATAAGAAAACATAAACTTTTAATTTAAATTGATGTACTACTATTGCAATACATTATTACAGTAAATGTATACAATATATACAACATAAAATTATTTATTTATTTATTTAAAAAGACAAATATAGTAGTAGTTTTGGATTTGAACCCATGCTAAATTAATAATAATAATAATAATAATAATTTAACTTGTTGTACTAGAATAACTTAAATAAAAATGGATACAATATTTATAATATAAAATATTAATATAAAAAACCCTAAAACTTAATACACAACAAAATTACTAAAACATTAACTATTAAATTAAAACCGATAATAAAAATAAAACCTAATTCAAAAATATATGCAAAAATAAAAAGTGAATGATACTAAAATAACACTGATCCACATTCAATTCCTGTAAAAGAGCAGCGTGAGCATTCTTCAAAATCTCTCTTTCTGTGTTCCAGTCATGACTAAATGATTGATTCTCACTGAGCTGTTCCTCGATGTCCAGAGCTCACTGCAGGGGAACAGAGAAAGCTTGCCAAATGACAGTGTTGAAAATGCAGAGTGAAAGAAAAATACACCCTTCCCTTCATCTACAAGCCCCTGGTACACACACACACACACACACACACACACACACACACACACACACACATTAAACAGCGCTGACCTCACCCCCGTGTGCGATGCCAGAGACGCAAAGTCTCTCCCTCTCTCCCCCTCTAGTTTTCTGTCTTTCGCCGCCCACTCCGGTCTCTCCTGCTCATATGACAGGGAAAGTTCTCCGCTCATGTAGCGAGTGTATTGGGAAGCCTGTCAGTGTGTTTGTGAGGGTAGAGCGAGAGCTAGATGGAGCCCAGAGTTTGCTTGCAACAGCACCTTCTAACACCAGGACAGCTCTCGTCTCCTCAACAAACAGCTTTCTGAACACACACACACACACACACACATACACACACACAGGTGTGTTTGGCAGACATTACTTGATATCTTTTTTGTGCACTAGTTGGGATATTTGCAGGGACGATCCAAGAAAAAGACTGATCCTGTGTCATGTGTGCGTGATGTAAACGGGACTCGCCATGCGTCCTCACAGGCTGACTTTGCTGCTCTTCTTTGGCTTTGCCCTCTGCCTCTGTCTAGCCGTGGCTCAGCCTTCTTCATCCGCAGTCGCCCGCGGGGGATCCGAGCGGATCAAAGTGCTCTTCACCCCCACCATCTGCAGGCTGCGCTGCACGCAGGGACGCTGCACCAACTACTGTGAGCGCGGAAATGTCACCACGATCTACAACAGTGAGCAGGCAGGACAGGCGCCGCCGGGATCCGGCTTCAGAGTGTGTGAGTACATGCACAAACACACACACACACACTTCAAGAGGCATCCTGCAGGATATGAGCCAACACTGCAACAAACTAAACACGTTTAAGACCAGTGGCATAATTACCATTTAGTGCGAAAGGTTTCAAATACTATTTACTTTTCTTAAAAATTTTTTACAAATAAATAGCATTTACATTTTTTTTTTAATTATTTATAAATTATAAAAAATATTAAATAGTAGGTTGGGATTTGCTAAATTTATAATAATATAAATAATAATAATACATAATAATACATGGTTGTTATTGTTATTATTATTATTTTAATTATTTGTTTATATAAAACATTTATTTTTATGATATAGTAGGTTGGGATTTGAAGCCTTCCGTGATAAAAATGTATACTTTTATTCATTTAAAATTATTTATATATTAAATATATATCTTTTTTTTGAAGATGAGATAGTATTAATACATTATTGTTATTTTTATTATTAAGTATATATATATATATATATATATATATATATATATATATATATATATATATATATATATATATATATATATATATATATATATATATTAGAGAGAGAGAGAGAGAGAGAGAGAGAGAGAATAATAATACATTTAATAATACATAATACATTTTATAATTATTATTATTATTATTACATTAAATTTAAAATTGTATTCATATAAAATGATTTATTTATTTAAAAACATATATAGTAGTAGTTTGGGATTTGAACACACCAATGCTAAGTTGATAATAATAATTTGTATTATTATTAAAAAATAGTTTTACATTTTTTATTCTTTAATTTTATTTATAATTAAAAAAAAATGTTTTTATTTTTTATAAAGCCCTTTGATCTTGAAAAGCAGACATGCACATGCCTCCAGTGTGATTGATGAATGGGAATGACGCTTCTGCACACACACACACACACACACACACACACACATGTTGTGTTTCCATGTTTTATGGGGACATTCCATAGGCGTAATGCATTTTATACTGTACAAACCGTATTTTCTATCCCCCTACACTGCCCCTGCCCCTAAACCTACCCATCACAGGAGACATGCTGCATTTTTACATTTTCAAAAAACATCACTTAGTGTGATTTATAAGATGTTTTCCTCATGGGGACCAAAAAAATGTCCCCACAAGGACAAAAATTTGGATATTGCCATCTTTGTGGGGACATTTTGTCCCCATACCGTAGGGATTACCAGTCCACACACACACACACACACACACACACACACACACACACTAACCCTAAACCTACCCATCTCACAAAAGGTCTCGGTTGTAACGTGTGTAACCCTTGTTCCCTGAATGAGGGAATGGAGACGTAACGTCAAACGTGAAAGAGAACTACAGGCACTATTACATTATTGAAAAATATCATTATGTATGATTTATATGCTTTATATGATATGATTTATATGCTTTATATGATATGATTTATTTCCTCATGGGGAACAAAAATGTCGGTGTCCATGTCTGTGCATGTACATGTACTGTAGGCTGTGTGTGTGTGTGTGTGTGTGTGGTTTTCCTGTGTTACGGGGACCAAATGTCCCCACAAGAATACTAATACCAGTCATTTTTGACCTTGTGTGTACATTTGGTCCCCATAAAATAGGGAAAACCAGCACCCCACACACACACACACACACACACCTACAGTACATTTACATGCAGAGACCTGCAGGTGTGTAAGACATCCATCTGAAAGTATTTACAAGCGGTGTGTGTTTGTGTGGAGGCATCTGTTGTGTCTACTCTTCAGGAACGACCAACATGAGATTCGTCAGCACTGAGAGACGAGCATGACCTGAGCGTTTGCTGTCTCTCTCTCCGTCTTCTTCTCTCTGTTTATTCGTCTCTGTTCTCACATACTGTAGGTGTAATTGCTGACGGGCTTATTTAAACTGTTCATTAAACTGTTCATAAAACTAGGTCTAGGTCACTAATCAAATAAGAAAATGTGTGATATTTCATTTATATTAATTAAAATTCACAATGGTTGATAAACAAAATGGTTCATTACATAAGAAAAATAAGAATTTTTCATGTGGAGTTCATGTGTTTTTGACATCTATTCATTAGTACTGATCACACATTCATATGCCATGGTATTTAAAAGTCAAAAAAATACTGTGGCATCCCAGACAGCAACATAGTTTCGGCCCAGATCCGGGCCACATCTGGTACATGTGGATTCCACCCGTAACAGATGTTAGCCGGATCTGGGCCGTGTCCAAAGCATTTTCATGCTAGATTTTTTTCCATGGTATTTTCTTGGTGATCTATCAAATCGAAATTCATTAAAACAATTCTTGGCAAAACCATGGCATTTTGAAGTACTTTGAAGTGCAATGTGAATACTATGCCATAATTATTCATTATATAAAAGTACGATGATCTTAAGCTGGCCAAACATAAGCCATAAGCATTCTGAGCACAAGGCGAGACAAGCTTGTGTTGTGAATCCCAGCTTGTATTCTGAGTCACCGTACCACGCTGCGTTTATGTAAGACTTGTACGCTCCACTTCAGTTTCCACTCGGGACCTGTTTCCTATTTGACTCTTGCTTCGTGTCCAAGAGAAAATCAGCTCCAACAATCCAGTAACATTGTGACCTATTTATACAAGTGCTGCCTGTAATCTCCATCAAGAGAAACTCATTATGAACTTATCACACACCAAAGCTTCCTCTGATAAATGTCATACATTTGTGCTTTAGTCTGGTAAACACTGTCCTCACATAAAAGGAGGAGATGATTTATAAGCGCTCCCCAGCGTTCACATGCGTCCTGCTCAAGCTGTTTGGCGATAAACGGGCATAAACACACATGCTGTGTTTGTGGCATCGGAGAAATGGCGTTGGCTTGCAGTTCTGAGAAACATGCAACTCATTTATCAGTCTTCTAAACCTCCGCCCGTGCTGTCAAGGCGACTTTTTAGTGGAGGAGGTTAGGTGTTTTTCAGTGACTTCACGGCCGGTCTGGCATCAGGCACGAGGCCAGAGCGCTGGTTGTAATTTTGCTCGTTGAGTCATTTGACAACGAGAATGATTCAAATCTTTCACAGTAGTGATTGTAAACGCATAGTGAAAGTTTGACTGCTGAAAAAAACAACAACCCAGAGCTCTTTATATAACTATTTATATAAATAGCGCCCTTGCCCCCCCCTCCATTCATCTCAATGGATTAGATTCTGATTGGACACATTTGTCTCCACTAGCTCCAAGTCACTTTCTGTTGATCCATGTGGGATTGTTAGTCGTGTTTCTTCTGGATTGTGCTCCTCTTGGCCTGGAAGCATTTCATCTTCAGCTAATGGATGTCATGTGGTAGAGATTTCAGAGCTCAAGACTGTGACTAAAATGGTCACACACACACACACACACACACGTCTGGTTCACTATCTTTGTGGGGACTCTCCATAGACTTAATGGTTTTTATACCGTACAAACTGTACATGCTATCCCCCTACAACACACACACACACACACACACACACACACTGCCCCTGCCCCTAAACCTACCCATCACAGGAAACATTCTGCATTTTTACTTTCTCAAAAAAACTCATCCTGTGTGATTTATAAGCCTTTTGAAAAGTGGGGACCGTTGGCTGGACCCCACAATGTAGGTGATCTCAGGTTTTACTATCCTTATGGGGACATTTGGTCCCCACAATGTAATATAACCAAGGACACACACACACACACACACACAAATGTGACAATAATTGAAAATCCCAACATAGGCTCATTGGAAAAACATGCTTCTACAAAACTCCCAAAACATACCTATTAGGTGTGTAGCGGTTTGAATTACTCACGGTTCAGTTTGTATCACGGTTTTGGTACAGTTGTGCTAGCTTCAGCGAAAAAAGGACTACTGACAAATAAAAATAAAGAAAATAAGAATAAAATATAGCTGCAAGCAGCCATTATCGGGGCCAAGCGCAAAGAAGAAGATGAGACATGCCAGCATGGCTGGAAGTGTCAAACCAACTGCAACAATGAGCCATTAAAGACATATTAAGTTGATTTTAGGCAAAATAGCAGTACAAATTTAAATGCAGTCTATAATAATGATTTAATGGTTTATCACTTTCGACCAATAGGTGGCACTGTTACGAAACTGATGTGATGTAGTCAGATTGAGGTGACAATGACGCATGCAAAGTTTGGTGTCAATATGTCAAAGCATTGCAGAGATATAGCCTCAAGAGTAATTTTTGCATCATGGCTCAACTCTGTTGCAGTGGTATTTGACAACCGTTTTGTTTATCAACACGAAATCCATAACTCTTTGTCGGCATGGTCCGAAGACGATACGATTCAATTTTGGTGAAAATTGGACAAACGGTCTAGGACGAGTTTGAAAAAGTTGGTTTTTAACAAATAACGAGATGGAGGACAGATAGGTTTGCAAAAAATGGCAAAATTGGTATCCATGTTCTCAGCATGATCCAATGAATGTACTATGACCAGTTTCATTACAATAGGCTAATTGAATCAAAAGTTATTAGCATTTTTGTACATTTTAATACAACTTTTGACCACAAGGTGGCGCTGCCCCGAAACGTTTTGTGTACCTTCAGGGCATGGAGCAGAAGACACATACCAAGTTTTGTAATGATATGCTAATGCATTCAGTAAAATAAGGCATTAACATTTTATACCCTAATACTGCATTGAAGTCAATGGGAATTTCATGTTTTGTTTTACTATAGCGCCACCAAGAGGCAAAATCCCACCAATTTTTATGTGTCCTCAGAGTGAGCCCATACATATGTGTGTCGAGTTTGGTGAAAATGTTTCATTTTGTTTTGGAGTTATAGACATTTATATGAAAAACAGGTAAAAATGACTGACACCTGACTTTGATTGAATTTTACTACCCCTTACTATCAATATTTTGACATTTGAGCATTAGCGTATAGCTATCGACCTATGTTTCCGAACTTCTGACGCTGGTTTCGTTTCGATCGGACTAGCGGTTTCAAAGATATCAGCAAACGCGTTTTTAAGCGCTAAATTACAACGCTGCACAAACCATACGCGAAACCTGGCAATTCTGGTATCGTTGGACTCGCAAGGATTCAGGAGCTCAAAAAGTTACTCCCATGAAAATAAGTCAATCTCACCCAAAGTTATAAGCGTTTGAAAAAAAAAATTCTCCACTAGGTGGCGCTGTTCGAAACTTCTCTGGCTACTTCAGGGCATCAAGCTGATGACCAATACTGAGTTTCGTAACAATCCGTTCATGCGTTGATAAAATACAGCATTTTAGCACATAATTCAAAATGGCCGACAGCCAAAATGGCCGACATGGCAAAATTTGATATCAGTCGACTCGGCATGACGCCCTGAATCTAACAAGACCACGTTTATGATTTTTGGACAAACGGTTCAGAAGTTATAAGCAAAAATAGCCATTTTTCGTATCTCCCGACCAGTAGGTGGCGCTGCGCCGAAACGCTGCATGTTGCCTCAGGTCATGCTTGTGATGACACGTACCAAGTTTGGTTTGAATACGATAAAGCGTTGGGGAGATATTGCCTTTAGTGTGTTTTCGCAAGCGCTACGTAAAATTTGTTCGCACGTTTATTGAAAACGATTTGACAAATCAACTTGAATTCCATAACTTTTTGTCAGCATGGTCTGAGGATGATCTGGTTCAATTTTCGTGAAAATCGGAGCAACGCCTAGGAGGAGTTCGCAAAAGTAGATTTTTTAGATAATTCAAAATGGCGGGAAAATTTGCATACCGGAAAATGACGTCATATGGTGTATTCGAATCGGCTTGAGCCAAGGAATCAGAGGAAAGAAGAATTTTGTTTCTAGCCCTTATGGTTCAAAAGTTATTAGCATAAACATGAGTCAAACTTTGGACTGATGGTGGCGCTAGAGGGATTGAGTTAAAGACTCCAAATTTGTTATAATGACAGCTCAGATTGGCCTCTATGAGTGTGCCAAATTTCACAACTTTTTACCATACGGTTCTATGGGCTGCCATAGACTTCCATGGCGGAAGAAGAAGAAGAAGAATAATAATAATAAGAACGGGAACGGTTTCAATAGGTGCCTTCGCACCTTCGGTGCTTGGCCCCTAATAATCTAAGCAACAGCGCCAATAAGTACAATACAGCAAATATACTAATAAAATAAACAGTGCTTTTCAGGTAGATCTAATATTAGTTCCCAGGTACAGAAATTGATTAACGTAATCAAATGTAAAATAACATTGCATATTCCACTGTATGAATTAAAGATTAATCCTTATTAAAGTTACAAAAACTAAGAGCAGTGAGAGATTTCCTCGTCTTTTGTTGTTTGAATGACATTAAAAACACAGACAGCTGTAAAGGCTGCTGTCTCTTTAAGACATAACGCACAGATCCAAAATACTGTACTCATACGTTAGATATGATAATGAGCGTTTGGTTTCCGACCAATCACAACAGACTGGGCCATCTGACCAATCAGAGCAGAGCAGGCTCTCGGAAAGTCGGTGTTTAGAGAGACTGAATCTTTGATCGAACTGTTTCAGACACTGAGAGAAAAGAGGTCGAGGTGTAGGAGACTTCCAAAACAAAACTACCTTCAAAATAACATAATATGGGCACTATAGTCTCTATATTAAAATATACCTCCATCGCAGTATGAACGGAAGCACTTCTGAACAACGGTTAACCGGCTCTTAAATAATCCTTTATTTTTTAGTCTGGATGCCTGTATTTTCGAATGAAGATGAGTTAATGTATGGATGAATACAGATGGACTCAGCATCTGTAAGCGATCGGAGGCACGTGTGTGTAGGGCTGCTTATGAGTCTCCGCTGTGGGTTTTGGATGAACGAAGAGGCGAACACGTGGTGCCAAAGCTTGCAATCCTTCATCCGCTTTAGCTGAAATCAGTGGAGAAAGGGTGAAACGTGCTTCCTGTCGGAAGAAAAATCAAGCAGCCATTTCTTCTCACTCCGTGTATATATGTGTGCCATATCTCTGAGGGTTAATTATTTTACCTGCAGTGGCCCTCAGGGGCCCTGAAACATCTGGACAATGGCAGAGAGCCAGAGACTCTCAGGGGCGTTCATGTGTGTGTGTGTGTGTGTGTGTGTGTGTGTGTGTGTGTGTGTGTGTGTGTGTGTGTGTGTGTGTGTGTGTGTGTGTGTGTTATCGTGCATTTACTGTACATATGTGTGGATGTTTCATAAAAGATTCAGATTTCGGTTCATGTGTCATCCTGGTTGTTACGATATGGAAAACTTCTTCCGTGCAATCACGCTTTGACATTAGTGGAAGTGTATTCATGTGTGTTAATGGATTACTGAGAGATTTGTAACACTGTACTGTGAACTTTTGAACCCAAGCTTTGTGTGCTTTTGTCATGACTTTTGCAGGACAACACAAAGCCAGATAGACAAGCAGGTTTCCTAAAAAAAGTGATCAGTGGAAAATTAATTATATTATTTTGTATGCCTTTAATTTATGCAGTTTTATAAGATCGTCATTACATTACTTTTTAATAATAATACTTTTTATTTATAATGCGCTTTTCTAAAACCCAAAGTGCTACAAACAATAGCAATTAAAGCAAATAAAATGCAGAAGTAAAAAAATAAAATAAAATAAAATACAATACAAAGAAACAATAAATCATAAAATACTAATCATTGCAATAAAATGATAAAATATGATAAATGAAAAGTATTTAGAGAAAATTATATAAATAAATATATATATATACTGTATATATATATTTAATAAATTGTGATGGCTAGACGACTGGGTCAGAGCATCTCCAAAACTGCAGCTCTTGTGGGGTGTTCCCGGTCTGCAGTGGTCAGGATCTATCAAAAGTGCTCCAAGGAAGGAACAGTGGAGAACTGGCCACAGGGTCATGGGCGGCCCAGGCTCATTGATGCACGTGTGGAGCGAAGGCTGGCCCGTGTGGTCCGATCAAACAGACGAGCTACTGGAGCTCAAACTGCTCAAGAAGTTAATGCTGGTTCTGATAGAAAGGTGTCAGAATACACAGAGCATCACAGTTTGTTGTGTATGGGGCGGCATAGCCGCTGACCAGTCAGGGTGCCCATGCTGACCCCTGACCCCGCCGAAAGCACCAACAGTGTCACATGAGCATCAGAACCGGACCACGGAGCAATGGAAGAAGGTGGCCTGGTCTGATGATCACGTGTTCTTCTACATCACGTGGATGGCCGGGTGCGTGTGCGTGGCTTACCTGGGGAACACATGGCCCCAGGATGCACTATGGGAAGAAGGCGAGCCGGCGGAGGTGATGCTTTGGGCAATGTTCTGCTGGGAAACCTTGGGTCCTGCCATCCATGTGGATGTTACTTTGACACATCCCACCTACCTAAGCATTGTTGCAGACCATCTACACCCTTTCATGGAAATGGTATTCCCTGGTGGCTGTGGCTCTTCCAGCAGGATAATGCTCCTGACACAAAGCACAAATGCTTCAGGAATAGTTTGAGGAGCACAACAACGAGTTTGAGGTGTTGACTTGGCCTCCAAATTGCCCAGATCTCAATCCAATCGAGCATCTGTGGGATGAGCTGAACAAACAAGCCTGATCCGTGGAGGCCTCACCTCACAACTTACAGGATTTAAAGGATCTGCTGATAACATCTTGGTGCCAGATACCACAGCTCACCTTCAGGGGTCTAGTGGAGTCCATGGGGCAGGGCTGTTTTGGCCGCAAAAGGGGACCAACAAAATATTAGGTAATGTTATGCCTGATCGGTGTACAATGACAGTATATATAGCCTCAATATATATTCTCATTGGTCAGTGTTTCAGAAGGTGACTATCCCCATTGAAATTAATTGATTTGCATCTTTCTAGCCCGTAGCGTAGCATCATATGTCTTTAATTTACCTCAAAATAGTTCTGCCTTTTCCCCTTTGACTCGAGTGTTAATGCAGTCAGCTTTGAAGCTCAGAGACATACGCCCAAAATCTGTGTATCTCTGTTGATACAAACCTCTCTTGAGGCTCTTATTCCAAACTCGGTTTTTCATAAAAGCATTCATATGTCTAATTTGAGACTTTTTTTCAGTATTAAACACAACTCTTGAACTGGTCCATGCATGACTGGCAGGCTCTCCTTTCTTCGTGTAAGCTGAAGATGGCAGATCTCGGAACGAATCTTTGAAGTGCAAATGAGAGCTTGGACCGTCTCCAATGAAAATGGCCTTTTCTTCCATTCATGTCCTGTCAAGAGTTGTATCATTTAGACATTTTTTTTCTTCAGTCAAGCAGCGTATTCCTGGCCTTTCTTCATTTCAGAAGAATGTTATTTACATATTTCCCCCCTCGCTGAAAGTGTAGATTTGGCTTCCTGTAATCTGGATGGAGCCAATATTTATCCGAACCCTCAATAGTTTCAAAACAACAGAATATCTGTGGTCCAGAAATGAAGGTGGAAAGCTATAGGAGATTTGCAGCTTTAATGTAATGAAGTGCAAGGGTGTTGCCAGCTGTTTGGGTTTAGGTGGATGAGCTGAAGAACAAGCTTTCATCCTGGATAAAAACGCACCGCAGTTCATTCGTCTGCAAAACCTACAAAGCTCTGCCACATCATCTGTAAACACACACCCGTCGCTGTCTCAGTCACATCCATAGTAGGCTGTGCTACAGTTGAATATGTGTAAAATACACTGTAATGTATACAGCTCATGATATCATCTCCACAATTATTTGTGTGTTTGTGCTAAAGTGCACTTTCTACTTAAGCGTGTTATGAAACTCTCTGTAAGTGCACTTAAGGGACTTTAGATATCACTAACTTTACATTATTTACAAGTACATTCAATAGGATTAAGCACTCTTGTTTCTCATTAGGGGTCATGCATGGTCTTTCACTGGTGAGTTAAATAACCTTGATTGTCCCCCTTAGGAGAAATCTGATTTATGATCAATTTGATTATGCTTAATGTGCAGAAAACATGTAGGCAAATAACCATAGACAGTAAAAAAGTGTCTGTGATGTCACCCATAGGATTCTGAAGAGCAGTTTTGAAGAGTAAAGTAGCCATCTTGGCTTTGTGTCACTCCCGGATAACAGAAAATAGGCAAAAGGCGGGATGTGGGCGGAGCCGAGGTGATGACTAACAGACAGCAGATAAACAGCAATCCACCTGTCACTCAAAGTGGCCACGCCCTTTATTATGCAGAACTGTAAGGCTTTATTTAATGTAACGAATGAGTTATAAAAAAATTCACCCCCCTCACAGTCGTCATAAAGGGCAAAATTAGCCGTTTAGACCAAAACCACAATTTGTCCCAGGCTGTAAACATGTTTTATTCTGCTGTAAAGTTGGGCATTTAAACATGAGCTCAATGCGATTCGAGCCGGTCTCTAGTGGTCAGTCGATGAACTGCAGTTTAAGTCACTTCCGTATCGGCTTCAGGAGAGATCGCGGGAGGAGCCGCTTGCAGATAACACATTGATCTTGATGACAACAAACAAATGGCTTTAATCTGGTACAGAGCTGTTGGACTAAAATGTCTAAACAATTCAATGGTCTATTGACATCATCCAAAAACCAGATCCTCTAAGAAACATCCTTTAAACCGCATCTCATTCTGATGTTTTCAATTATTTTTACTACTTCCTGTGTGAAGAATGTGGCTTCAGCGGCCTGAAGGAGCAACCGCTCATTTATGTCAGAGAGATCACAGTAGACGCTCAAATGCACTCTTCAGCAAAAGTTGAAGTGAGCGGAGATTCAGAGTCTGGAAAAATGTCAATCCATTCCATTTTCTGTGAACTCCAGACCATGTGCCCATTCTAAAACCGAAGCGTATTACTCTGCTAGAGTCAATGGCAGACGTTGACAGGCTCCATAGGCTCCGCCTCCCCTTTATGATTTGCATACTTGATTGTATGTGTATGTAAATCATGCCTGATTTATTGTTTAATGTTTATGTTTTAGAAATTATATAATACGACCACAAAAGGGTTTAAAAGTGATGTGCCTACGAATCAGTGCTGACCCGGCACAGAACCCTGCTGTAAAAATGATGGAGACATGTGGACTTTGGATGCTGTTCAGCTTCCGCTAAACCCTGGCTAATAGACGTGTGTGTGTGTGCGTGTGTGTGTGTGTGCGTGTGCGTGTGTGTGTGCGTGTGTGTGTGTGTGTGTGTGTGTGTGTGTGTGTGCGTGTGCGTGTGTGCGTGTGTGCGTGTGTGTGTGTGTGTGTGTGTGTCCTTGTTTATATTACATTGTGGGGACCAAATGTCTCCATAAGGATAGTAAAACCTGAGATCACCTACGTTGTGGGGTCCAGCCTGCGGTCCCCACTTTTCAAAAGGCTTATAAATCACACAGGATGACTTTTTTTGAGAAAGTAAAAATGCAGAATGTTTCCTGTGATGGGTAGGTTTAGGGGCAGGGGCAGTGTGTGTGTGTGTGTGTGTGTGTGTGTGTGTGTGTGTGTGTGTGTGTGTGTGTGTGTGTGTGTGTGTGTGTGTGTGTGTGTGTGTGTGTGGACTGGTAATCCCTACGGTATGGGGACAAAATGTCCCCACAAAGATGGCAATATCCAAATTTTTGTCCTTGTGGGGACATTTTTTTGGTCCCCATGAGGAAAACATCTTATAAATCACACTAAGTGATGTTTTTGAAAAAGTAAAAATGCAGCATGTCTCCTGTGATGGGTAGGTTTAGGGGCAGGGGCAGTGTAGGGGATAGAAAATACGGTTTGTACAGTATAAAATGCATTACGCCTATGGAATGTCCCCACAAAACATGGAAACACAACATGTGTGTGTGTGTGTGTGTGTGTGTGTGTGTGTGTGTGTGTGTGTGTGTGTGTGTGTGTGTGTGTGTGTGTGTGTGTGTGTGTGTGTGTGTGTGTGTGTGTGTGTGTGTGTGTGTGTGTGTGTGTGTGTGTGTGTGTGTGTGTGTGTGTCTAAGAAATGAAAGGTAAATCTCATCTAACTGAATATAATTGGCTGGGTGACCTCAGCATCCCAAAATGAAACTGTACAGATTTCTCACATCACACACACATAAACTCTTGTCACCGACAGCTGGGAGGAAATGGGTCAGCCAGAGATGCCAGATCTCGACTGTCTCCTCGCTGTTTGTGTGTGTTTACTCTAAAGAAACAGAGATAATATATTGTTTGTCATTTTCTCGGTGAGATTCATTCCTGCTTAAAGTTACAGTGTGTCATTTTCCATGCATTATTTTAGTTCACTTGTAAAAGAACTAAAGGAAAGTACTTTACTTATTTGATAAACGTTTCATAATGCCGCCTGCACCACCTCAGTGTCTGGTTAATATATCAGATAAGATTTTTATCAGCAGAAATAAATTCTGCTCTTATGGGATGAAATCATGTGGATTGCAAAACCACTTAAACTCGACTTTAAATAAGAGCGGAATTTTATATCAATAATCTGACATACGGTTGGATCCGAAGAGAAATATTTTGTTTTTAAATGCAATACTCTATTTTCAATCAGTTACATTATCAATATTGGAGTGATAATTGTAGTTAAAAATGAATATGCTTTTGAATATGCTCTAACATTTCTCATTAGATTAATGACCTAGAAATTCACTTTTGCCATTTGTTTTACATTTTTCAAATTCCAAACACTTTTTCTATTTTTCCAGGATTAAATTAGATTTTGAATCCCAGATTTCCAATGTGGTCACAGGACACCACTGTATTTACAGACCTGTTTCCAAAATAATTGGGACAATTATTGTGAATAAAAACAGATTTTATTGATGTGGAAGTTTCAAATTTCAATATTTTATTCAGAATACAACTCAGATGACATATCAAATGTTTAAACTGAGAAAATGTATAATTTTAAGGGAAAAATAAGTTGATTTTAAATTTCATGGCATCAACACATCTCAAAAAGGTTGGGAAATGGCCATGTTTTCCACTGTGGCATCCCCTCTTCCTTTTATAACAGTCTGCAGACGTCTGGGGACTGAGGAGACAAGTTGCTCAAGTTTAGGAATAGGAATGTTGTCCCATTCTTGTCTAGTACAGGCTTCTTGCTCAACTGTCTTAGGTCTTCTTTGTCTTCCTCTTTATGATGTGCCAGATGTTGAAAGATCTGGACTGCAGGCTGGCCATTTCAGTACCCGGATCATTCTTCTACACAGCCATGATGTTGTAATTCATGCATCATGTGGTCTGGCATTGTCATGTTGGAAAATGCAAGGTCTTCCCTGAAAGAGACGACGTCTGGATGGGAGCATATGTTGTTCTAGAACATGGATATACCTTTCAGCATTGATGGTGCCTATCCCGATGTGTAAGCTGCCCATGCCACACACACTCATGCAACCCCATCCCATCAGAGATGCAGGCTCCTGAACTGAGCGCTGAGAACAACTTGGGTTGTCCTTGTCCTCTTTAGTCCAGATGACATGGGGTCCCAGTTTTCCAAAAAGAACTTCAATTTTTTGATTTATCTGACCACAGAACAGTTTTCCATTTTAAATGAGCCTTGGCCCAGAGAAAACACCTACGCTTCTGGATTATGTTTAGATATGACTTCTTTTTTGACCTATAGAGTTTTAGCTGGATTGTGTTCATCGTTTTCTGGAAGTATTCCTGAGCCCATGTTGTGATTTCCATTACATTAGCATTCCTGTATGTGATGCAGTGCCGTCTAAGGGCCCGATGATCACGGGTATCCAGTATGGTTTACCGGCCTTGATCCTTACGCGCAGAGATTGTTTCAGATTCTCCGAATCTTTGGATGATATTATGCACTGTAGATGATGATAACTTCAAACTCTTTGCAGTTTTTCTCTAAGAAACTAATATCTTTCTGATATTGCTCCACTATTTTTCTTTGGGGGAATTGGTGATCTTCAGCCCATCTTGACTTCTGAGAGACACTGCCACTCTGAGAGGCTCTTTTTATACCCAATCATGTTGCCAATTGACCTAATAAGTTGCAAATTGGTCCTCCAGCTGTTCCTTATATGTACATTTAACTTTTCCGGCCTCTTATTGCTACCTGTTGCTAACGTTTTTGGAATGTGTAGCTCTCATGAAATCCAAAATGAGCCAAAATTTGTCATGACATTTCAAAATGTCTCACTTTCAACATTTAATATGTTATCTATATTCTATTGTGAATAAAATATAAGATTATGAGATTTGTAAATTATTGCATTCCTTTTTTATTCACAGTTTGTACAGTATCCCAACTTTTTTGGAATCGGTTTGTATAATAATGGAAATATTTAATACAAGCTTTGATTTTATCAGCAATTGCTTCGATCGTGTTCATGACGTTATTGGAGTGGAAGGGTCGGAAAATAATAATCCGGCATAGTAACATTAGACATGTGACTTGATTTGATGTTGCTATTGGAGGCTTGTTTTCGTTCCTTCTCTTCCTCTCTCTTTCTGTTGCGTTGAGTTTGTTTGCTGTCGTTTTAAGGAGCTCTTCTGCATTCAGTTTGTTTGACAGATGTGTTTGGATCTAGAGATTGCGCTAGAGCGATTGCAGATGAATACTGCAAAAACAACCATAGAGAGATGCAACTCTTTCTCTCTTTCTCTCTAACATGGTACATTTATTTTCATTTTTTAAGGCATGGGCCTGATCCAAGCTTTCCAAACGTATTAATACAGTACAGACATATGATATGGAAGCCATGCTGAGGCCACTAATGAAATAAAATAGTTGCTTTTTATAGAAACTCTTCATTTTGAGAGAATCATAACTGGGTTGTTAACAACATCCATTCAAAGACACACTATTTCAGTGCGTCTTTCATCAAAACAAAACAATATTTCTTTTTTTCATGTTGATGAGTGATGGATGAAGTCATAGACTCTCTTTCTCTGTTTTTCCCCATCAGTCTTGTGTCCGATGTTGTGTAAGAATGGAGGAGTGTGCATACAGAAGGATAAATGTCTCTGCCCGCCCAACTTCACCGGGAAGTTCTGCCACATCCCCATCCACACTGCCTCCTCCACCAATGACATCGAGAAACCCCCGGCAAGTGCTGTCGATTCAGCCAATCACAATCAGCCGATGACGTCTGAGTACATATTGCCTCTGCAGACACCTGAGCAGATCAACACCAATGGTGAGTTTACTTTTGGAAGGCATGTTGTCACACAATGGGGGTCTGATAAACATCGGATGTAAGATGTAAAATAAGATGTCCTCAGAGTGTGTATGTGAAGGTTTAGCTCAAAATACCCCACAGATCATTTTTTATAGCATGTTAAAATTGCCTCTTTTCTAGAGGTGCCATTATATGTGCCATTTTGTGATGCAAATGAGCTGTTGCTCCCGGCCCCCTTTTAAGAAGCGGGAGGAGCTTCAAGAGCTCATGCAACAACAAAACAGGACAATCTCCCGCACTGAAAAGCTCAGAGACTGTCAGTAGCTGTGTTCAGTCCAGTTTAATGGCTATTTGAGAGAAATAGTATATGAAATACCATTCTTAAGTACTACCTAAAGCACAGAGACATATTTAAAAATATGAAATACAAGTTCCAATAGAAACAATAATGTCTAATTTCGTTGATCATAAATGCTTGTCAGTGCATTCAGCAGTAACTTTACCATATTTCAAAGACAATAGAAGTAATTATGAAATTACATATAAAGTAAGGATGTTCATATTGATCGTTTAACCATTAATCAATAGTAAGAATTTTGACCAATTAATACTATCAGTTAAATGGTTTAAAGGTTTTATTTCTTTTCTTTTTCGATTTTTTGTTTGTTTGCTGCATGTATTTGTTAACTCACAGCGTTGCGTCCACACTTGCAACCACACGTGTCTACACAGATATATTTCGCAAAATGAAGCAATGGGAAAGAAGCCTACTGTGTGGTACCATTTCGACAGAAAGGGTGACGAAGTTACTTGCAAAATATGCTAAGCGGTATTAAAATACAGCAGTAGTACAAGCTCTTGACTGGTGGAAAACAAATGAAGACACTTTGGAAGGCTGGCCGCTCTATCGAGGCGTTATCTCTGTAAACCCCGGGCACCAGTGCCATCTGAAGCCTTAATGCTTTTCTTAGTGTGGTTTTGGTCAAGTTTACTGAAGTAAACTGTGGCGAGGTGGAGGATCGAGAGGTGTGGGAGGAGCGAGTGAGTCTTCTCATGAGGGAGCTCGGAAGCATATAAGGACGAGCAACCAGTGAAGGACCAGAGAGGACCAGGCCTGAAATGTATGTTGTGTTTTATTTGTGTTTTGTATGTGTGTGCCTGTGAGGGGCTGCCCGCGGTTTACTTTCGTAGCCCTAAACAAACTTCCCTACAGAGCGCTAGCCACTCTCTGCTCTCTCCGACGACGACATCTTTTTGTTTCTGGGTCGGCCACCGTAGCTTCTCTATGTGCTCGCCACTAGATGCTGCTAAAATGTACACACTGCACCTTTAAGTGACTGAATAAAATTCAGTTCACACTGTAAGTATTTTCCTTTTAGAGTATGCTGAAGTGAACTTGTTTTCACAAGGGAAAACATTTTAAATGCATTTTTTGCCAATTTTATGTACAAATAGACCTTATTTTAACAAGCACAGCCTGTTTCATTAAAACTTTTACCGTATTGCTATTTGCACATGTTGAACTTTGTTCACACAAAGAAATGCGTTACTGAGTCAAGACTTAAAGAATGACAACATAAAGTTAGCTTTTCAGATAGTCATGGAGGGTAATATGTGCTTTGGCGCTATAGTCTGTTATGTAACTCATGGCCACATACGGAGCCAGACTGTTGTGATGGTGAAAAATGACTGTGTCACAGACTGGCGACATTTATTTTCTGTGTTCATTTGGCTGCAGCTCTCAGTTTGGATGCGATACATAAATGGCAGCATCAGCCTGTTCATTTTTAGAGTCCTGTGATGAACTGAAGCAGATTCATCATGCAGATGTCAGTCACACCTGGAATATCTGAGCATGGCACTTGAATAGATGATGTGTCATGACATCAAGACAGATTATGTGTGGGTCTGTCGTACTGGGAGGCCAAATTACATTAAGGAAACCACTATGTGCACAGGAGTTTAACCCTGAAAGGTGCTCTGGGTCTTTACTAAGACATGATGGCACTTTAATATATATGTTTTGGCATTTTGCCTCTTTATTAGACAGAGGTAATGGAGAGTGACAGGGAAAAGAGGGGGGAGTGGGATCAGGACATGACGTCTCATGCCAGAAATGAATCTGGATCAATCATGTGCACCTCTAGTTCTTGCTCTTAGCAGTTTAATTGTAGAGTAAGTAACTAAACAAAACTAATAACACATAATAATTGTTTTGGGTTGAGTTTAGCCTGTTGTTTAGTGAGAGTGTTGTGTTGTATTAGGCAGAGCAGCTTGTGTACTTTAAATATTGAAAGTGTGTGTGAAAGAACTGCACTTGCAGATAATATCAGGTAATGAAATAAAAGACCACTTAAGTGCACTTACGTAAATGCTCTTATTTTTAAATGTACTAAATTGCAACACATTTTTTTTTTTTTTAAAATTTGGATAGAAATTATATTAAATTATATTTTAGTTTACCATAAATGATTTAACCATATTTCAGACAATACAATAACATATAAAGATGTACTTAAGTCCTGCTTAAGGTTTAAGTCTTAAGTTCAATTAACTGCATGTAATAAAGATTACAATTCTTTTTGATGTAATTGCAAGTGTCTGAAAACATTACATTTAATTTGCACTTTCTTTTAAAGGGGGCTTGAACTGCATTGTTTTATTGTTTTATAATGTTTCCATTGGTGCACTTATAATGTTAGTATAATTTTTACATTAAAAACTGTCATAATTTTCATATCCTGATTTTAGCCTCTGATTTGAAGGGGCGTGTCTGCTGTGAGACTTCAGTGTAAACGCCCACTGCTGTGATTGGCTGCTGTGAGACTTCAGTGTAAACGCCCACTACTGTGATTGGCTGCTGTGAGACTTCAGTGTAAACGCCCACTGCTGTGATTGGCTGCTGTGAGACTTCAGTGTCGCCCACTGCTGTGATTGGCTGCTGTGAGACTTCAGTGTAAACGCCCACTGCTGTGATTGGCTGCTGTGAGACTTCAGTGTAAACGCCCACTGCTGTGATTGGCTGCTGTGAGACTTCCACTGCTGTGATTGGCTGCTGTGAGACTTCAGTGTAAACGCCCACTGCTGTGATTGGCTGCTGTGAGACTTCAGTGTAAACGCCCACTGCTGTGATTGGCTGCTGTGAGACTTCAGTGTAAACGCCCACTGCTGTGATTGGCTGCTGTGAGACTTCAGTGTAAACACCCACTGCTGTGATTGGCTGCTGTGAGACTTCAGTGTAAACGCCCACTGCTGTGATTGGCTGCTGTGAGACTTCAGTGTAAACGCCCACTGCTGTGATTGGCTGCTGTGAGACTTCAGTGTAAACGCCCACTGCTGTGATTGGCTGCTGTGAGACTTCAGTGTAAACACCCACTGCTGTGATTGGCTCCTGTGAGACTTCAGTGTAAACGCCCACATGAATCATTACATATCAGGATTCACTGGTTTCAGATCAGGCATCAGAATGAACACGGTTACTCACATTACTGTCGAGTCTATATCGTAAAAGATTAAAAGATCCTGTATCGCTCTTCTCTCCTCATCATCTCACTAACACTCCAGTGGGCGGAGCCAAAGCTGTGATGATGAAGTAGGCGTTGATCTTCTTCTGCTCATTCCACAACGAGTCGTTCTCTGGGATTGGTTTCAATAAAAGCTGATTCTGAACTAACAAAGAAGTTTTCAGTTCTGAAACATACAGGATATTCTTATAGAATGATGACCTCTTATATGTCTTATATTCTCGGTCCATGACCCCTTTAAAGTGAATTATTTCTGTAGTAAATACAGTTTTTTAAAGGTATGCTAAAGTGTACTTCTTTTCCACCAGAACTAAAAACGCTCCCAGGAACTATCCTTCATTTCAACTGTTAAATGTGAGCAAGCACCAATCCCTCAACCACTAACGAGTATAGCATATGATAAAAGAGTTCAGCTCATGCTAGTTCAGTATCTTTTTTTTACCCCACTTTGTGTCATGCTTAAGAACCTGTGTGTATCTAGTGTCTATATATGAACACTTTTGAACTGTGGCATTTCCCATTATAATCTCAATCTGACGCCATCACTCAGAGACACACCACAGACTCTGCTGATGTAACACCGCGTGTTTACTTTTTAATTTGGGGTTTATTTAATCAGGCTGTAACGATAAATGAGTTTCCATCTGTCATTTCATGCGGGAGTGTCAGGTGAGGTCATTTTCTTGGCAGGGATAAAAACGAACAAGCGCCACCTCTGTAGCCGTCCAGAACCTTCTGCACAGGATCTCTGCACGCAACGCTGATAAGACATGATGGACTACAAAACCTCACCAAGACTTGGGGCATGCTCGGGAAAGACAAAGTGAATTTATTTGTCCCTATTATGCCAATTTAAAGATGGTTTTATACAATAGATTTACATGGAACCAAGATCAAAAAGCACTTTAATATTCTAATAATAGTCATTGCAGCATCGGCTCTTTTCTCTCAGTGTCGGAAACGCTTCGATAAAGGATTCAGTCTCTCTAAACCCCGCCTTTCTGAGAGCTGCTCTGCTCTGACTGGTCAGATTGTCCAGTCTGCTGTGATTGGTCGGAAAACATGTGCTCATTATCATATCTGACTCTCTGCTCTTGACACACAGTGATATGAACAGTAACGATGGCGTGGGTTTTATCGTATCAATCTCATTAAAGTGGATTTGCTTAGCCAGCAGAAAACAGCATATTCTCGTCATTGACAAAACGAACCAAACTCTTCCAGTCTCAGATACAGCTACAGTGATTGAGGGCGGGGCTAAGAGACACTGTTCAGCCAATGGGATGGCATTATGCAGATGAGTTACAAACATCGTAGGATCAGCAGGAAGTGAGACTGGAGTTACCGTCTACTCGTTTCGGCAGTTCAGAACTGATTCTTTCCAATAACTTTGTTTTGTAAAACTTTGTAAACTACCAACACTGATAATAAAACAATGTGTGGTTAGTTCTGGACTGATGCACTTAACAACCACAATTGTATTTAGGGTGCAGTGTGGGAAAATGTGTTATGAGAGCTATCATGCAACTCTTCAAAAAAAAAAAAACCCTTTTAGGATGAATACTACGCTATTTTTAAACTATGCATGTGTGATTTTTGCAGGTAAGCCATACAGCAGTGCCAGAGAGAACTAAAAACACTCGTATTATGCAAGCTTGTATTCGGCCTATGAGCGCTAAAGACCGTCTACACTGTTGTGTAACTTTCTGAATCCCAAATTGAACCTGATGTTCCCAGATAGGGTTGGCCCATGTTGCTTTCTCTCTGGCCCTTTCTATCACAGAGCCGTTTTCGTATCATCTTTAGACCTCAGATCAACTTTTATAAGACGCAGAGCACTGGAAAGCGTTTGGCAAGGAAGGGGTTCACTCGAAGGAGAATTGGACAAGCTTTCTGCCAAGTTTAATCTCTGAAAGGCAGGAGGTAATGGTGACTCAGAGCTAGAACATGTTTCAGGAGAATGAGTCTTCTGTTAGCAGAGATCGTAACTTGGATGCTCCTTTCTCTCTCTCCCTCTGTTGTTTCTGGAGCATCTGTCTGTTTATGCGAGAAACAGTTAATGCATTCAAACTTTTCTTTGCTTTGTCCTAAATGTGTCATTTCTAGGACTAAAGACATGATCTGTGTCAGGATATTCATTACTGTGCGTTAGGAATGATTATAAAGGCTCTTCACAATGTTTACATGGGATTAAAACTGTCTTGGAAAATGTTTGACATGCCTTTCATATATTTGCTGTTTAAATGCCTTCTGTCGAATAGACCACAGGCTAAGTTTTAGCCTAATTTCTCAGAAATCTTATTTTGATGGACTGTGAGGGTTTTTACGCCTTTGGGACTCTTTACTTTTCCATTGATTCATTTAAAATGATTTGAATTACATGTGGCCAGATTTAGTTTGCTTGAATGAAACATGTGTGATGTGTAAAGGAAAAATGAATATCAATAACATCAATAAGTCCACTAATATCAATAAGTGCACTGTAAAAAAGTGTGAATTTGTGAATAAAAACAAAGATTATTAGAGTATGTTTACAAGAAAATGCTATTTCAGTCTTTATACTTAAACGTTTTTAACTGTTAACAAAATCCTACACGCTAAGCCTTTTTTCAATTAATAGTAAAATTCCATCAAATGTAATTGAATAATCTTTGCATATTATGAATTTCTTAAATTAAGAGTAAAAGACCTAGAGCTTCATAAAGCATTTTGTATAAATCTTTATGGAACAAGGAAATGGACCATTTAATTTATGCAATTTATAATCATAATTAGAAAAATGTTCAATTTAAGTTTAATATTCATACAAAATGTTTTATTAAGCTCAGTTGACTCTTCATTTGAAATTCTTAATATGGATAATATGTAAGGATTATTCAATTCAATTTGTTGACAATGCGGGCAGATAAGTAATATAGTTGAATATTTATCAAATATCAAAGGCGACAGTGGCAAGGAACCAAAACTCCACCATGTGGCATAATGGAGAAAAATAAACCTTGGGAGAAACCAGGCTCAGTCGGGTGTCAGTTCTACTCTGAGCGTCATGCCGTGTCGGTGAGGCAACTATTAGATAAGAATATTCAAAAGATCGGAGTCATCACACCAGAGACGGTATATTGGGATGTCGTGTCGATACGCAATTTCAGGGGGAGTCTAATTTACACGGTCTCTGCAGACACTTCAGGGATGCGTTGGTCATGTCTAGTCGCAGGTCCACCATCTGATCTGGATCCGGCTGACTGCAGTAAACCTCGGGATAAACAGAGAGACTAACTTTAGCGTAGATGCCATTCTTCTTATGATGTAACGAGTACATCAGGTGTTATGGGAAGTGTTCCCGGTTCCGGCTGACCTAGATAATGCAGCCTAACAATCATTTAACTGATTTGAATTATATACATTAAACATGTGTATGCCAGGTTAAAGAGATGTGTTTTTTGGCTATATTTAAACTGACAGAGTGTGTCTGCTTCCCAAACAATGCTAGGAAGACTGTTCCAGAGTTTAGGAGCTAAATAGGAAAAGGATCGACCGCCTGCAGTTGATTTTGATATTCTAGGTATTATCAGCTGTTAACCAGAGTTTATAGACCGCAGTAGACGTGATGGAGTATAATGTGTTAAGAGCTCACTCAAGTACTGGGGAGATAAACCATTTAGTGCTTTGTAAGTAATTAGCAAGATTTCAAAATGTATGCGATGTTTAATAGGGAGCCAGTGCAGTGTTGACAGAACTGGGCTTATATGGTGCAAGCTGCTGCATTTTGGACCAGCTGGAGTTTGTTTATTAACCGAGCAGGGCAACCACCCAGTAGAGCATTACAATAATCTAGCCTTGAGGTCATGAGCGCATGAACTAACTGTTCAATTTTACATTCACACAATGCGCAAATCACGCAAGTCAATGGAGAGAGTTAGATTCCCCTTCCCCTCCCCCTGCCCCCGGTGTAGGCGTGGCCTAAATGCAATCTGTCTCTGTTACATTTTTAACCCAACGGTTGGGTTTGTCCATATTTGACCTAAAAGTGGGTTAAAACAACCCAGCATTTTTGAGTGTTGACTCAATTTTAAAGAATCCTTTATGCCATATAAGGAGAAATATCTTAAATGATTGCATAATAGCCTACTTTCAAGTTTAACAGGTTATTTCATTTTATTTTTTTACACTTTAAACGGTTGTTTTAACCCAAGTTTGGGTCAAATATTGACAAACCCAATGTTGGTTTAAAAATTTAATTTAAACATTTAATCCATTTAACGGATCTTTATGAGCTGTTTAATTCATCTGATTTAAAAATAGAAAATGAATTAAACCAAAACAACTTAAAAGTAATTTCTAAGAGTGTGTGTATGTTTATATACACTCTATAAAACCCTGGGTTAGATGCATTTTGTTAGGTTCTTTTTCCCTGGTTAGGTAGTTTTTGTGTTACCCAGGCACTGGGTTGGAGGCTGGTCAATCTCACTGACAGTTGAAACAATCCACCACCCGCCCACACTTTGACACAACAACCCAGCTGTTGGGTTACACAGAGCGCTGGCTTTTTGCATCCTCATCAGGAGAAAGCAGAATTGTTACTTTTATCTTCTGAATGTCCACAGGCTCAAAGCTGCCCTGAAGCAGCATCTTTATTATTGCATGATGAAAGCCATCTTCAGTGTCTGATGCTGTGTCTCTGTCCTTCAGCTTCCCCCATGGTGAAGGTACGAGTCCAGCACCCTCCAGAGGCCAGCGTGAAGATCCACCAGGTGCTGAAGGTGGGATACAGCCCCACGGTGCACGAGCACTCGGAAACCGTCACCTGGTCCGCGGGGCTCTCGGGTGTCCATCCTCGCCATCTTCCGGGAGAGAGAGCGGAGGCGCCACCACCACAGATACAAGCCCAGACCATACATGGGGCTTCGGTCTACACGGACTCATCCGGCTTCAAATACTGCTTCAGAGAAGTCCACAACGGACAGGTTAGCTGGAAGCTCTTCTGTTTTCACTCCTCATCTCATTATTTTTAACAATAGAGCATCTGTTTTAGTTCTAGTTGGAACAGGACTAAACCTGGACTATGCTGGATAGATTGAGAATGACTTGTTTATGGTAAAACATTATGAATGTCATGTGATCATGCTGAGCTGCAAACACAGGGCACCAAAAACAACAATTACCCCACACCCTATCAGCTTGTTGAAGTGTGTTTATTCATGATTGTTCAGCAGATTGTTTATCTAAAGAAACGTTCAGTACTCTTATTACAGACAATTCCCCAGGAGCAAAAGAGATTCTTCTTACAAGAATGAAAATACATTAATTATTCAACTCTATCTATCTATCTATCTATCTATCTATCTATCTATCTATCTATCTATCTATCTATCTATCTATCTATCTATCTATCTATCTATCTATCTATCTATCTATCTATCTATCTATCTATCTATCTATCTATTCATCCTTTCATCCTTCCATCCATCCATCCATCCATCTTTCCTTCCACCCACCCATCCGTCCGTCCATCCATCCATCTATTTGTCCGTCCATCTATCCATCCATCCATTTGTCTGTCCGTCCATCCATCCATTCATCCATCCATCCATCCATCCATCCATCCATCCATCCATTTGTCCGTCCATCTATCCATCCATCCATTTGTCTGTCCGTCCATCCATCCATCCATCCATCCATCCATCCATCCATCCATCCGTCCATCTTTCCTTCCACCCACACATCCGTCCATCTAACCGTATGTCCATCCATCCATTCATCCATCCATCCATCTATTTGTCCGTCCATCTATCCATCCATCCATTTGTCTGTCCGTCCATCCATCCACTCATCCATCCATCCATCCATCCATCCATTTGTCCGTCCATCTATCCATCCATCCATTTGTCTGTCCGTCCATCCGTCCATCTTTCCTTCCACCCACACATCCATCCATCCGTCCGTCTGTCCATGGTAAACTAAGATATACTTAAATGTAATATCTATCAAAACTTGTGTCATGTATTTAAATATATTTAATATGTATATAGGTTCTTAAATAAATGTATTATATTTAATAAATGTAAAAATCACACATTTGTAATGATGAAGTTGCAATTTAGTACATTTAAAATATACATAAAATATATAAGTGTACTTTAAAGCATGAGAAATACTATTAAAATGTTATAAAATATACTAAGTAAATTTATATGAGAAATATATTGAAATGTAGGTCGTAATGGTCGCCGAAGAGCACATGCTGGACATCTGGACATTCTGCTAGACCAGATGTCCAAGGTTCATTGTTGTAAATAACATGCATGCTTTTGGCATCATGAGGGTGAGCAGTCTATGTAAGCGTTTTCATTTTTAGATGAATTAACCAGGCAGCAACCCTCAGATTAGCAGGCCTGTCACACCACTCAGTTGTTTGAGTAAGTGAAGGATTGTGTGTTTTCTCCCCCATCCCACAGTGCAGTTCTCCGTTACCGGGTCTGCGGAGTCTGGAGATGTGCTGCAGGGGTGTTGGGAAAGCCTGGGGCATCAACGACTGCACGCTCTGCCCGGCGCTCTTAGGTGAGTCCTCTGAACATGAGCGTCAGTGCTGTCAGACAGGCCTGGAGCTTTACAACCATAAACCGTCTGACTGTTTATAGCAGCACAGTTTGTACTCTGAGCACAAAGAGGCAACAAAACACAGGTTTGTTCCTTCCTAACTCATAAACTCTGACACACACACACACACACACACTGATATCAGTTTAGCTGGCTAGAAAAAACACACGTCTATCTTGTAAAACAGAAAATAGAGCAGTCGCTGCATGACTTCATGAGGTAAATATAGCTTAGAGAGTTCTTTGGCAGACGGCACATTTAAGTCCTGCTACTATATTATTATTATTATTATTATTATTATTATTATTGCAACAGTCAAGGTGTCGCCACCAGCCCTCGATCAGCCGGCTGGCTAAACATTACAGCATATTTACATTCCTCATCGTCTTAATAAATGCTACAGACTTTGCTCTCATGTCTTTAATAGAAACGGACTTAAGCACCACTTTCATTTATTAAATATGGTGACATAAAATGAAATAATCCACTATTATTGAGATATTAATGCATGTTCAAAACATGCATACTGTGGCCTCAATAACAGGGCATATTTTAACACTATATGGGGTAAGTTGTCACAATGTGCTCCAATAATGTGATTATTTCCAATAACCAGAGTAAGGACTTAAAGGACAACTCCGGGGAATTGTTAAGTTAATCATGATCATTATACCTTTGTAAGTACTGTCTATAGAAAAAAACGAACCGGATTGGTGCTTGCAACACGGAGCTATTACAGTTAATGCCCAGAGCCCCACTCAGCTAAAACAGCAGTTATGGGGGCATAAACATAAAGAGTGTCTTTGTGCCTCTTAACAGACACAAAATCCAATTAAAATGTCTGTCTAACATGAACAGGGTTCTTACATGACAACGAGATGCGTATAGCCTCTTCAATTCACCTAAATAGTGTTTTAGACGGCTAGCTGTAGTCTCGCGCTGAAGTCACGTGGGAACTCAGTGTAGCCGGAAAAAAGGTAAACAGTCCAGTTGGGAGGAGTAGTGTGTGTGTGTGTGTGTGTGTGTGTGTGTGTGTGTGTGGAGTGAAGATCGGCTCACAAGTGAAGAGGAAATGGTTCGTGTTTGTGCTGTTCCGAATTGTGGCAACAGAATGCGAAAATACAAGAATTTACATTTTCATTGTCACTTCCTTTTCATGACATCGAGATTCTTTAGTTGTGGCTAGTTGTACTTCAACTAGATGTGCAAACTCCCATAGAAGTACTACGCGATAAAGATAAAGAAAGCACTTTGACAAGGATGACACAGACAGAACATAGCGGGGACCAGTGTTGGGGAAAGTTACTTTGAAAAGTAGTGCATTACAATATTGCGTTACTCTCTTAAAAAGTAACTTATTGAGTTACTTAGTTACTTTTTAAGAAAAGTAATGCGTTACTTTACTTTTGCGTTACTTTTTCTCACCTGGACTGGGCTTGTTTTTTTTGTTTTTGTTTTTTTATGACAAAAAGATTCTATTTTTGTGCAAATGTAAAGACCTCTTCATATCAAAATTGAAATAATAAGCCTCAGGCTGAGGTAAAAATACAAATTCACACGCTCTGCTGCTCTGTCATTCTCGATAATGGAAGAATAGGATGCAGGAGAAATTAAAGAAATATAAGTTTTACCAATAAATACAAAAATCTAGTAATTTTTGCTCATGATTTAACTGAACCATTAAAGGTCAGCAGCAAATTGGTCAATAAAGGTAGATTAAATGCATAAAAATATTTGTTTTATTTAACATTCAATTATTGGAGGTTTGCATATTTTGCATTTGACTGATTTTATTATTTTTGAGGAATACTCAATCTTTATGCAAGTGAGATTAATAAATGCTTAAATTTATTCTTGAACTACAATATCATGTTCACACACACAACGCCTCTGTAATTACTCTCGATTTCATGGGGACAGGAGAGCTGTCAGTCAAATAAATGTGAAAAAGTAACTCAGATATTTTGTTGTAAATTTGAAAAGTAATGTGTTACTTTACTAGTTACTTGAAAAAGTAAAATTATTACGTAACTCAAGTTACTTGTAATACGATACCCCCAACTCTGGCGGGGACGGTTGAAAAAAAACGTCTCTGGTCATTAACTGTAATAGCTCCGTGTTGCAATCACCAAACCGGTTCGTTTTCTTTTCTATAGACAGAGACAGTACTCACAAAGGTATAACGATCAAGATTACCTTAAAAATTCCCCGGAGTTGTCCTTTAATCGCACTAAGTAACCTTTTCACTCCCATTTACATGCAATTTACACTATTCTCTAAGAATGGTTATTTTTACTATTATTCACATGCAGAGCACAAATGATGAACACACATATGATGTGTAGACGTCTAGCTCATCCAGCGCACACGGATTAGTTTTCCAGTTCTTTGGTATCCGGCCTCAGTCATTTTTTCAGTGATAACCTAAAAAAAAGTCAAAATGTCAATGTTTTCAACCATCAGTGTACTTTATTAAATTCAGTTTCTTCAGCAGACAAAAAAATATGCACATGTGCTCTTTGTTCAGAGTGGAATAGATGCCATTAAAAAGTCTTTGCATGCCTGTTTTTTCTGATTAAAATCGGCATACGCCACATGGTTTACTAGGATTATGGTTGCTATGATTATAAGCATTTAATATAAGTATTGTGCTCACATTAGTTAAAGTTTAATGGCAACATTGCCTAAATTTCATTATAATTGCATCATGATGGTGCGTGTAAATGTACTATATTTTAGTTCAATGTTTTTTACTTAAAATTTTATGATACACAATTATATTTATGGAATAGCTATGATCTATTTTATTACCTGTTAATAACTTTTTGAGCATTTGAGCAACTTAAACTGTGGTAAATATTGAATGCTTTGGGGCACAGGCTGAAGTTTGGTCTCTTTTTAAAGAAGATACTTGGCAGATTATTGCTTAAGTTAAAAAAGGGAAACTAAAACAAGTTTTAGAAATGTTTATTATCATCGAAAATGCACAAAACATTTTTACAAATCAAGTTAAAAAATTTGAGCTTGATATCTTCCAGATTTTGTTTGTGCGCAGTACCAAACGCTTCCACTATGAATCGTCTCCCATTCAATTCCAGTGCACTAAACATTAAACATTGTACAAAAAAATCATTTGCCAAGTGTATATTTTCATAACTGCTTGACGACCCTGAGCGGTTGATAACGTTAAGCACACGGTTACATAATCATTTTACCCAATGCTGAATAATGACTGGAACAAAAGAGCCGTCTGTTACCCCCTTTGGGATCTTTGGCTCCCTTAGAGCCACAAATATTTAACCTCACAGGGACAAATAGTTATTTTTCCTCTCTGTAAAGCACTGTGGAAAGTATGCCTGAACCGCTGGAAGGCTTTGTTGTGAAAAAGAAAAACACTGATCAGGGAACATGCATGTGCGCTTATTTGTTCTGAATGTGCACTTGTAGTGTACTCAAATCTTTAAAAGTATATAAAAAAAACTGCACTTGCAGAAAATATAGTATTAATGAAACAAAGTGCACTTAAAGAGGTTACGACTATGTTTCTTAGCACACTTAAGTACACTTTTTAAAAAGTATGTTAAAATGTACTTCTTTTTCAAAAGCCTTATAAATGGATGAATCACCCTCTATAAACGCTGGAATGTAAAGTGCTGTACATGAAATCATATATATATGCATACACAGATCTCACTCGCATAAGAACAAAGACATAATGAGTTTCAGGATGTTATTGTATTTGTTTCCGCCTCCAGTCTTGATGATGAATCACTTGTTAATTGTCTACATGCTTTTCCTCCGCATTACTGTGATTTTCATTTAGCATGCATTATTAACGACAGTTTGACAGATGTTGTGTGTCATGCTTGAGATCAGTGTGCTGTTATCTTCACAGGAAACACTGTGAATGGACAGGGGAGCTGCCCGAAAGGCTTCGAGCGGGTCAACGGGACGCAGTGTGTGGGTAAGAGTCCCTGCCCCTGTTCTAGATCCATCCTAGCGTTCACGGGCCAAAACACATTTTAGGAACATGCAAACAAACACTTCCTTCTTCCTTCCTTCTTCCAGAGCTCAGCCCAATACATCCATCACTAAAGACCTTTTGATGGTTGCTGTGTACATGTGTAGTTTTGAATAAATACGGAAACTGAAGTTAGATGCGCTTCTCACTCACATTGTGTTTGTGCTGCTGTAGAAGAAACCAGAAGAGACATTTACAGTATCTAATCCTTTTACCCAAAGAACAATCTTCATGGAGAGAGGGATAAAGTCAACATGCAAGTCGCATTTGCAACCTATTTTATTTCCATAATGTGCTGTATTTCTGATAGATGGGTGGATGGATGACAGATGGATGGATGGATGGATGGATATGGATAGATGGATGATTGATGGGTGGGTGGGTGGATGGATGGATGATTGATGGCTGGATGGATGGATAGATGGATGGATGATGGATGGGTGGATGGGTGGATGGATGGATGACAGATGGATGGATGGATGGATGGATGGATAGATGGATGGATGATGGATGGGTGGATGGATGGATTGATGACAGATGGATGGATGGATGGATGGATGGATGGATGGGTGGGTGGGTGTATGGATGTATATATGGATAGATGGATGATTGATGGGTGGGTGGGTGGATGGATGAATGATTGATGGGTGGGTGGGTGGATGGATGATTGATGGGTGGATGGATGGATGATTGATGGGTGGATGGATGGATGGATGGATAGATAGATGGAAGATTGATGGGTGGGTGGGTGGGTGGATGGATTAATGGATGATTGATGGGTGGGTGGATGGATGATTGATGGGTGGATGGATGGATGGATGGATAGATAGATGGATGATTGATGGGTGGATGGATGGATGGAAGCATGACAGATGGATGGATGGGTGGGTGGGTGGATGGATAGATGGGTGGGTGGATGGATGATTGATGGGTGGATGGATGGATGGAAGCATGACAGATGGATGGATGGGTGGGTGGATGGATGGGTGGGTGGGTGTATGGATGATTGATGGGTGGATGGATGGAAGGAAGCATGACAGATGGATGGATGGGTGGATGGATGGATGGATAGATAGATGGATGATTGATGGGTGGGTGGGTGTTTGGATGGATGGATGATTGATGGGTGGATGGATGGATGGATGGATAGATAGATGGATGATTGATGGGTGGATGGATGGATGGATAGATGGATGAATGATGGGTGGGTTGGTGGATGGATGGATGGATGATTGATGGGTGGGTGGATGGATGATTGATGGGTGGATGGATGGATGGATGGATAGATAGATGAATGATTGATGGGTGGATGGATGGATGGATAGATGGATAGATGGATGAATGATGGGTGGGTTGGTGGATGGATGGATGGATGATTGATGGGTGGAAAACTTATAAAACATTAAAATATATGATTAAATTATGTTAAAACTAGTGTAGAAAATAGCAAATGTAATTTATATTATTAAATTTGAATAAGCGTTTTTCTCCAAACATTTCACATTTGCTATGGAAAACATAAATATAAATGCAGAAATGCATTTCCATTTTGCATATTACATCTCAAATTGAATATTGCAAACCATATGCTTGCATATTACAGATCTTATTGAAGGGATGTTTAGATAATTATATTGGAAAACAAGACAAAAATGTAAGAAAAAGGTTATATATATATATATATACTTTGAAATGCATACAGAGAAGCATGTCCAACTTAACTTTAAAAAAAAATACTTGCATACTCCAAATAATCTCACATGCTAGTAATCATGATGGAATGAAACTTTCACAATATGTCAATATCTGTGAAATCCAGAGACAATCTTCCCCGGAGGAGAAGCTACGGCATTGTTTTCCAGTCTTTATCCTGAGCGTAACGGCAGACCAGATGGTTTGATAAACACGCTGTGAAATCAATTTATCAAGACATAGCTGGAGGTGGTCACAGGGTCAATAATGACAACTCCAGATCTCTCTCTCTCTCTCTCTCTCTCTCTCTCTCTCTCTCTCTCTCTCTCTCTCTCTCTCTCTCTCTCTCTGTCTCTCTCTCTCTCTCTCTCTCTCTCTCTCTCTCTCTCTCTCTCTCTCTCTCTCTCTCTCTCTCTCTCTTCACTGAATGCTACATTTCCTCTCCTGCTTCTTCAAACCACAGATCTGTAGATCACGTAACATTAATGGTTGCTGTATTTATGACATTGAACAGGGTATCCTTACAGAAGTACTAAAAAGTGTTTACAGTGTTAAAGTGGATAAATCATGAGGAAAAACATCTTTCTTTGATCTTATCAGATAAGAGACCGTTGTATGAAAACACTGTAAAGACCATCCTACCGAAACACGGCCTGTCCAGTCTACCTGTTCATCTGGACATGTGGTGCTTCTTCAGTGAATAAGAGCTAACATGGTCTGACAAACAAACCCTTGTGAAAAACAAGTGCGCTTTAGTATACTTTTAAAAAGAGCACTTGTTATGTAAATAATATACCTTAAAAGAATATACTAAATGCATGTTATTTACATGTATTACGGTTTAAATTGATAGTAAATGCAGTTAGTTGAACTGTTGCATACTTATTATTATATTTCCACACAAAACTTTGGCACGCAACTCAACCCACACATTTGACTTTTCTTATCAAGCAGACCTAAAATCTTCATAGCCACACCCTAGCAACCAGTTACAGCACCCTAGCAACCACCCCATTGACTTCCATTGACAAATAGATGGAAGGGATATAAATTAACATCATAGAGGCACAAGTTTGGCTCTTTTGATTTATGCAGATATATTAGTTTAATCTGCTTACTGTCTAGCCATGCCCTAGCAACCATTGTCGAGCACCCTAGCAACCCGAACCCAAAAGAGGGTTTGAATGAATGCCATAGAGGGATTGCAGTTGGTTTATATCATTCGTACTGGCAAGCAGCCTTTGGAGTATCATCATTGACAGCTGCCAAGTCACACCTTAGCAACCAAACAGAGTACCCTAGCAACCGTTTAGCAAATGACCTATATCTCTGCATCAGAACATCGTAGAGTCATGGGGGTTTGCTCTTTTGACTCATGCTAGCAAACAAGACTTCCAACATGCTACACATGCTAGCATTGAATAACTACATGCTAATAGCGTAAAAAAAGTAACTAATTATTAAAACATTATAAATAAGTCAAAGTGTGCTAGCATAATGCTAACAACATTCAAAATCATAAAATCATGTTAGCATCGCCTAGCTATGTGCTAAAACATGCTAATAACATGTTAAAAACTCCATAATAACCATCTGTGACAACTAGCAACTGCCTAGCAACACCCTATCAACCACCCAGAACACCCAATATATATATATATATATATATATATATATATATATATATATATATATATATATATATATATATATATATATACGTAGATACCTCAGTGACTGTTTCTATGGGGCACTATACGTTAGCCATCCACCATTTTCGAACGGTCAAATGTGCTGGGTTTTACAGAGGCTGCACAGTGTTGTTGTTTTTTTATGCGAGTGATGGTTGACAGCATCTAAAGTTTGACGTGTGTTGACCGTTCTAAAATGGCGGCGCATTGATGTCCCTGGAGTGTTCGAATGAGGCATCTACGTATATATATCTATGGGAACACCCAAGCAACTGCCTATCAAGACCCTAGCAACCACACAGAACACCTTAACAACCACCCAGAACACCCTAGCAACTGCCTAGCAACCACTCAGAACACCCTAGCAACCGCATAGAAACACCCTAGCAACCGAGTGCTTGGTTTTGCCACTTCAAGCACCCCTCACATTTTCTTCAGGAAATGTACAATCTAGTTACTTCTATTATCTTAAAGCTGTATTGCCGAATATATGAACTGAGTGTGAACTGAATGTAATGTTTTTGGATGATTTTGGACACTTATTTGCATTTTATTTACAATTAGATGAAAATGTATTACAGATTTAATGTATATTTAATACTATTAGTTGGACTTAAGGGAGGGGGTTGACCCGCTTAAGTTGGACTATACTAGGCCTTAAGTGGCCTTTTATTTCATTGATATTATATTAACTTTATGAAAAATATACTTGAGGTACACTACAAGTGCACTTCTTTTCCTCAAGGGAATTCACACACACCAACACATCAGGTCATGACCGTCATGTTTCCTCCTCTGGTGTAGATATTAACGAGTGTTTGCAGCCGGGTTTCTGTGAAAACGGGAACTGTGTAAACATGCGAGGGAGCTACAGTTGCATCTGCAAAGAGAGCTACTTATTGGACGCCTCTCATGGGATCTGCATCTGTAAGTACGGGACTGTCGGACACTACGGCGTCACAAGAGGAGACCGGCGGTGGGAATATGGCAGGATATGCCACACAGCTACAGCCCTCAGTCATACACATGCAGACTTCATGCAGGCCAATACTAACACATCATGAGTCTAAAATCCACACTACAAAGTGAATGCAAATGAGTGAAGGTTTTGGCTGTGTGGCGCTGCGTTTCTGTCTATTCCATAATTGGCACTGCTTGAGAGATGCCTGTTGGCTCTATGCATATGCATCCTTAAATCGAGGCCTATCCTGATCGCTCCGTGTTTTCTGGTGTTTTCCCATCGACTGGGAGCTGCCTCTTTCTGCCTGAGTTTTTGCATCTGGGAAATTCTTTGACTCTGTTTTAATCAAGTTTTCTTCTTGTCTGAATCTTGTCAAGCCTTCTTGAGACTCTGAGCATGTTTGTCAGTCAGGTGAGTGTATGCCTGCTGTGTGTATGTACTACATTATGCAGTGATTTGCTCAAGCCGATCTGTATGTCATTTCCAGTGGCTCTGTGGCTGATTATTGTATGCCTGGCTCTACTTTAAACTTTGTTTGTGCTGCTGAACCAATCAGCGCCAAAAGTGTAAAGAATGATGTCAATGTAGAATGAGTAGCAGAAATATTTATTCACTTGGGGCTGTTTTGTTCAGCTAGATTTGCGTAAATATGACGTCCATAACAAACGCAACCAACTTAAAGGAATAGTTTGCAAAAGAATAATTTACTCACATCATTCCAAACCCGTACGACCGCCTTTCTTCCGTGGAACACAAAAGGAGATGTTTTGCAGAATGTCCAAGCTGCTCTTTTTCCATGCAATGAAAATAGACAGCAAGTCACAATACAAGTTCACTAAGCCATACAATAACTTTGTGTGATGAGCAGGCAAAAAATAAAGACCTTTTGCACTGAAAATGTTGGCCTCTGCCGCATAATTATTTTGCTTAAAAGCAAGATTTCAGTGAATTATGTCTGTTACTCACACTAAGCTATGACCTTGTGAAAAAATTTTGCTTTATTGTACTGAAAGTGCACTTATAGTGTACATCAAATCTTAAAAGTATATATATATTTTTTAAATATATTCTTGCAGATAATGTAATATTAATTAAATAAAAGCCTGCTTAAGTGCACTTAAAGAGATACACTCTCATGACCGTTTCTTAATACACTTGAAGGGTTAGTTCACCCAAAAATGAAAATTCTGTCATTAATGCCTCACCCTAATGTCGTTCCAAACCCGTAAGACCTCCGTTCACCTCCCGGAACACGGTTTAAGATATTTTAGATTTAGTCAGAGAGCTTTCTGTCTGTCAATTGAAAATGCATGCACAGTATACAGTCCGTGTCCATAAAGGTATGAAAAACATCATCAAAGTAGTCCATGTGACATCAGTGGGTTAGTTAGACTCTTTTGAAGCATCGACAATACATTTTGGTCCAAAAATAACAAAAACTACGACTTTATTCAGCATTGTCTTCTCTTCCATGTTTGTTTGAATCTGCGTTCACAAGTCCCTCAGACTACATGGAAGCTCTGGCGCACCAGATAACACGTCAGCAGCGTCACTGTGGACTAACTTTCAATGGAGGGACAGAAAGCTCTCGGACTAAATCTAAAATATCTTAAACTGAGTCCCGGAGATCTTACGGAGGTCTTGTGGGTTTGGAACGACATTAGGGTGAGTCATTAATGACATTCATTTTTGGGTGAACGAACCCTTTAAGTACACTTTTAAGTAAAAATGTCAAATTAAAAGTTTCCATTTTAAGTGCTTTTTATGCTATAACCATAAATAAAAGGCTGCTTAAGTGCACTTAAAGAGATACACTCTCATGACGTTTTTTTAATACACTTAAGTACACTTTTAAGTAAAAATGTCAAATTAAATGTTTTCATTTTAAGTGCTTTTTATGCTTGTACCATGAAAATGAAGTAAGGTAGGGAAGCCTGTCAGATTCGCTAGTCAGATTTGACTGTAAAGTCAAAATCGTGTGATATAAACTAGATATAAAAAAAGAAGGAAAAAAAAGTTTATCCGTGGCGGAAACAAGCTTCCTTGGTAATGTACACATATAATCATAAAAATTACATATAAAGATGTACTAAAGTTCTACTTAAGTGGGTAAAAGCTAATTCAAAAATGTCTTGACTTAAAAAATATAATTAACACTTCCATAATATTTTCTCTTTTTTTAAAAATGTGCTAAAGTGAACTTCTTTTTCAGAAGGGTATGGCTTCAGGTATAGATTATATATCATAGACAGACTGAATGGTTTCATTGTATGGAAAAGAGCAACGTGAACATTCCTCTAAACTCCTGCTTTTGTGCTCCACAGAAAAAACTAAGTCATACAGGTTTGGAAGGGCATGAGGGTGAGTAATTAATGATAGAATGTTTGGGTGAACTAATCCTTTCAAAATAAGCAGTATGAAGACATCATAAATGAATGCATTAGTATCTGCATGTACGATCTGTTGCATGTTTAGATTCCTGTCCCTAACTGTGTCCCTCCGTGATTATATCTGCATTGTTTTCCCCCCTCGTAGCGCAGAAGGTGATCTCGGAGGATAAGGACCAGTGTTTCCGTATCCTGAACCAGGGCTCCTGTTCTCTTCCCATCCTGAGGAACATCACCAAACAGATTTGCTGCTGCAGTCGAGTTGGAAAAGCCTGGGGGAAGAAGTGTGAGTTATGCCCTTTCTTCGGCTCAGGTAAGAGACTTTTCAGGCATTCAAAGAATGCTCTTGTCCTTTCAAACTGCATTGGAATGAACATCTTTAATGCATACGTTTGGGAAAAGGATGCATGACAGCACTGAGAACATTACAGTGTGTTAGTACAGAATATTGAAACAACATGATTTGGTTTTAACACAGAGTCCAACTGTTCCTAAAGGACCCCATCCCACCCACACCACCAGCAATATTTCTTTGAAAATATCTGGAGGAATATCAAAGGGGATGGAATTTACTGTGCAATTTGTCTGTCTTCATTTAAATACCACTGCGGTTCTAGCGTTGTCCTGGTTGACCCTTCCCGTTCCTGGCTCGATTAAGAAACAAAAAACTGCATTAGTTTTTCAGCATCTAACCTTGTGTTCACAGCTGCCTTCAAAGAGATCTGTCCTGCTGGACCGGGCTATCATTATTCGGCTTCGGCTGTCAAGTTTAACCAAAGACTAGCCGAGATGCTTGACACCGGCGGGCCGCCCTTGGTCTCCGAAAACGGCCGCACATCCTCACAGGGCGTAGGATCCCAACCTGAAAGCTCCAGGACGCACTCAACAAGCTCGCTGTCCAGAATCCAACAACCGACCAACACACAAACCATCAGAGTCCAACAACCATCGATCTCTACAAGACCACAGCAACCCGACACAAATCTACAGACCAGAGTAATCACTCGTGAGTGACAGCCTTTCTTATTGAGTTGTTTATTACCTCACAGTTGTGTACGTGGGTTTAACTTCATTTAAATGTTTACAGCTGTTGTCCGGACGCAAACCAGCCGGCCCTTGGTTAACAGACAGCCAGTATCTCCAGTCAGACCTCTGCCTTTGCCGGCTACACCCAGACCACCGCCAACTAGACAAGGTCAGCCATCGCAGAGGAAGTGCACTTTTAAAAAAAGGAAATAACATGCTTTAGTGTAATGTTTTCAAACACTTTTCCACTCAGTTGCATGTTATTAAATTTAAATTTGCAAAATATTTGACGCACTTAAGTAGGACTTAAGTACTTATGTAATTTCATAATTATGGTTAAAGTTACTTCTGAATGTATTTATGGTAAACTAAATTATACTTTCTATTGAAACTAGCATGTCGTATATAAATACATTTGTAATGATGAAGTTGCAATATAGTACATTTAAAAGATGTTAATGTTAAATGTCATATTGAATAACACAGTACAGTTAAAATTATAATTAAGTACTCTACAAGTGCTTTAGTATATTAGTCAACACATCAACATAACTTTACCTCTTTAAAGCATGACAAAAAATTATTAAAACAATGATTTTAAAAGTGTACTTAAGTGTGTTAAAAATCATCCCTCTTATATTATTATATTATCTGAAAGTACATTTTTAAAGGGGCGCTATTATGCAAAATTCACTTTTACATGGTGTTTGAGCATAAATGTGTTTGGCCATTGTGTGCACACAACCAACCTATAATGATCAAAATCCACACACTCATTTTTTGTTTAATCCCCATTAATCATAAGCAGTGTCTCAGAACAAGCCGTTCTCAGATTCTGGGCAAAGTGACGTCCCTTTGCACATGCCCCGCCCACATCTGTTGACGGACACGTCCGTATTAGCATAGACCTCGCACCTCAGTGAGCTGTACACAGTCTGACAAGAATGTCTCGTAAGTGTTTTGTTGTTGGATGTAACATAACCGTCTTCATGTAGTCCCGACATCAGAGCCGCTGAAGACGCAGTGGACTTGTTTTATTTTTGAAGGGAATGCACCCCATATAACTAAATTAATTATGTCTGCGCAAATCATCTTACACCAGACTGATTTGTGAACAAGGGACAATACAAAACACAGGTTTAGCTCAAAAGTTGTTGCTCAAGGATGGATCTGTACCAACGGTTCGTGATCCAGCTTATAGTCTCGGCAGTAATGAAAGGGAGAACACGCACTTTATTACAGGAGTTCTTTTATGGATATAAAGTCTACCGGTTTATTAAACACCCAAGGCATAAGGTCTGTATATATTTGTTAACTATTAGTTGTGAGGAGTGTTTTTGTGTATTTTGCTGTGTATGCTGATGCAAGGGAGAGATAGAGAGAGTTTTTGGGTAAGACTTTAATGTGCACTTCTTGTACTGTTTTATTCAGCTCTTTTTATTTTCTCAAGTGAAACTCTTCACCTTTTGTGTGAAGTACAATAAACTTAATTAAAATAATCAGTAAAGTTTTGGCCATCATTCGGACAGGGTCCGCTACAACAGGCTTGTACTAACAGTGGATGAAAGCAACATAAGTTATAACCACAATTAAACTAAACTACACCTGTTCTATCTCCATGCAGAATATATTCTTTGGCTCTGTAGGCGTAACTATCTGACTTGTCGAACTGAACACCTTAACTGATCCCCTTTAAGATTTGAAGTGCACTACAAGTGCACATTCAACACCATTAAGCACACTTCTCAGGCTTGAAACATTAAAGACTTGAAGCCTTGTCCCAAAAGGATCCCTAATCCCTAGCGATCTTCCCCCGAGTCCACACTTTCATGGCGTAATGCCGCTTTGACTGTCGGGTAGAAGTCTGCTGCAGAGCTTGATTCAGTGTGAGCTTGGCAAAAATGTGCTTCAAGGGCGCAAATTGCTCACAAGCATCCTTCTGAAACCTAAAATGACAAATGGGGCACTCTAATGCACATGATGTTTGCCATTTGGGACATTGCCCATGAGACTTTTGGGCCCTTCATATGCACTTACGGACGTGTGGTCTTACAATGGCTGTCGTGTGTCCGTTAAGTCCATGAGACCCAATCTGTTCATCATATAAAGCGACCATGTCTCTTCAGACAATTTGGACTAAATTGCACTTTTGTTTTACGTTCTCTTTATGAACTTTTTGAAGCGTCAAAGTGGAAGTTGCATAGCTGTCAATCAGTGGAGAGACAGAGATCTCTCAGATTTCATCAAAATGATCTTCATTTGTGTTCTGAAGATGAACGAAAGTCTTACGGTTTTATAACGACATGAGGGTGAGGAATTAATGACAGAATTTACATTTTTGGGCCCTTTAATCACTATTATAATGCTGTCGTTATGGTCACTGTGTAAGCACAAAGACTCAATTATCCGAGCCACTCTGAGCACACAGAGAGAATTCATTGGCCTGCTCATATAAATGACCGAGATCTTTGATTTGAAGATGAGTTGACGCCAAATTCATTTCAACCTTGAAAAATGCCGAGCTGAATACAGCACTGTAATTTTCTCATCATTTGCATCCAGTTTGATGAGTTTGGTTTGGAAAGGAATGAATAAATGTCCATCACGTTATCAACACAGCATACCTCTGAGATTGAGTCGGGCTAATCTATTTAGATAACCACAAACTGACCTGATATTGACTCAATGTGTGTTTCCCCCAGATGCCCGAGTGTGTGAATCGCGACCTCAGGTGTGCGGGTCGGGTCGCTGTATTGACCTGCCAGGCGGCAGACACACGTGTGTGTGTAACACTGGATATATCCTCAATCCTCAGCAAGGCCACTGCCAAGGTATGAACCTGGGAGTTAATGCATGAGCTCGACTTTAATAAGAAATTAGCAACACTGCAGACTCACACTCTCAATATTTGGCATTATGGAAGGTTTCCCATCGGTGCTTCCAAGGCTTTTAAAGATCAAAGGTGAGGGTGACATTGCTTAGAAGCCAGCCAGCTCATATTTTTGTCATCTCTGTATCCATCCGCAGATGATGAATGTGCCTTTCAGTTCTTTAACTGTATGAATGTTTGTGTGCATGTGCATTACATGTAATACACGTACAAATCAATTATCTCTCTCTCCAGACATAAACGAGTGTCTGCTGACGCCCAGGCCGTGCACTGTGGGACAGTGTGAGAATACGGCGGGCAGCTTCCGTTGTGTTTGTCCGTCGGGATACCAGACCAACTCCCAGCAGACCCTTTGCGTCGGTTAGAGACGTTTCATTCTTTCTGCCTGCTTCCTCTGTGCTGGCTGTACTGTTCATGTCAATGAGAATGTTTTTCGAATGTTGTGCAAATAATAATGAATGAGATCTTGATGTATTCCACAGATTTCGATGAGTGCCGTCAGGTGCCCAATCCCTGTATTAACGGGCGATGTGAAAACACACTGGGCAGCTTCAGGTGTGTGTGCAGAACCGGATACAAGCTACAGCAGAACAGCTGCATAGGTAAGTCAAATCCTTTTACCCATAATGCTTCCTTACTTGTTTGTTTTGTACTTTCTAGCAATTGTTTTAGGGATGCACTAATAATTATTTGGGAAAATTGATTTTATTGATTTTGTTTACACAGCACAATTGTTGAATTGATAATACTTAAAAAATTTTTCTTGAGCATCAGATCCTCATATTAGAATGATTTCTGAAGGATCATGTGACACTGAAGACTGGAGTAATGATCACAGGAATAAATTACACTGCACTATATATTCACATCGAGAACAGCTGTTTTAAATTGTAATAATATTTGACACTATTACTGATTTTACTGTATTTTTAATTAAATAAATGCAGCCTTGGTGAGACTGATGCTCAAAAAATCTTTTGAACAGTAGTGTACCTGTATAGCCTAGGATAGGGACATTCGAATGTAGAAGTATTTCTGAGATTTATTAAATTGGTGAACTCAAATATACTTCATGTGATGTTTTATCATTCTCAGACATAGATGAGTGTGTTGACCCGCTCCGGTGTCCGGGTCAGGAGTGTGTGAACTCTCAGGGCTCATATAGGTGTGTTTCCTGTAAGCCTGGCTTTGATCTGCTCAATGGACAATGCTCAGGTAACACACGGCACAGAAATATCACTATAATATTCCTTTTGCAGACTAATCTTGTGGTGAAGTAGCTAACTTTAACTTACTTTTACATTAAATAATTCTTATGGAAATAAGTGGCAAGTTTGTGTTTAGTTTGCTCATGTGTTTAGGTTTCTTGCTCGTTTCCTTGGTTACTCATTGGTTGCTGATTATGTTCACCTGTTCCTTGTTTAGTTCCCTAGTTATTGTCTTGGTGTTGTGTAGTAGTAACTATCTGTGAATTCTCCTGTGTTGGTTAAAGTATTCAGTGTTTGCAAATTGTACTAATACCAGGCTATTCATGACAATAATATAATTTAATAGAATATAATTAAGGGCAAACTGAATGTAATGTTTTCAGATTCTCAATCAAGTGTTATTTACAGTCAAATAAACACAGTGAGTTGAATTAGACAGTGTTTTTTACTCACTCAAGTCTTCAGTACATCTTAATTTAATTTCATAATTACTTAAAGTTGCTGCTGAGCATTTATGAAAAGCTAAAATATAAGTTGTAAACTTGTACGTCATATATTTAAATAGTTTCAATATTTGCATTACACATTTGTAGTTGCAAGTTAGTAAACAAATGTATTTATTATACATATTCAGTATATTCATATTAATATCGAATAACACATGACACTTAAAGTACTTGCATGTTCTTTAGTATGCAAATGTCAATTTAATGTATATATTATAGTTTAAATGTATAAATGCAATTAGTTTAATTATATATATATATATATATATATATATATATATATATATATATATATATATATATATATATTGCAGTTACAAAATTGTACATTTGAAAAATATATTAACACGCTATAGTTATAGCTATAGTAAAATTGTAATCGAGTACTTTCCATGTGCTTTAGTTTGTTAGTCAACACATCAAAATAAGTGCACTTCTTTAAATCGTGACAAAAGATATTAAAACATAATGATTAAAGTGCGCTTTTTTAAAAGTGTGTTAAACTTTTGTTAGAAAAGTGCACTCTCTTAAAGTACTTTTATTTTATGAATATTATATTATCTGCCAGTAAACATACGTGAGATTTGAAGTACACTGCAACAGTCAACACACTTCTTTTTCACGAGGGTTATACGGGTAACGTTGAGCTTTCCAAGGTAACAAAGTCTTTCTTTTGCTCAGATATTGATGAATGCCGTCGGACCCCCTCCCTGTGTCCCAACGGCCGCTGTGAAAACACACCTGGCAGCTACAGATGCTCGTGTCGAACCGGATACAGACTGAAGGCCAACACCTGTGTGGGTAAGAAGAATAAAATGCTTTTAAGTCTAAATAATATATATTAACATTCAAAGTATGACTGTGTGTGGATTGATATGCACGTTACAGATGTGAATGAGTGTGAGTACCCGTTGCAGTGTCCTGGACAGGAGTGTGTGAACTCTCAGGGATCGTATAGGTGTGTGTCGTGCAGACCTGGATTTAGCTTTAAGAATGGAGCATGCTCAGGTAACGACTCGTTTCAACCCGCAAGCCATAATGCGTGACATATGTACAGACCCTGAAAGTGGGATGCTGTTATCTGTCCAGATATTGATGAATGCCGTCAGACTCCTTCTCTTTGCTCGAACGGTCAGTGTGAAAACACGCCTGGAAGCTTCAGGTGTGTGTGCAGAACTGGCTTCAGACTGCAGGGCGGCTCCTGCACAGGTATGATGGCTCAAACAAAAGAGATATTGAAAAACTGGGATTGAAATGAATACTGTAAGTCATATGTGTGTGCATGTGGACGCAGATGTGAATGAGTGTGAAGATCCATTGCAGTGTCCTGGACAGGAGTGTGTGAACTCTCAGGGATCGTATAGGTGTGTTTCCTGCAGGCCTGGATTCAGTCTTAAAAATGGAGCATGCTCAGGTAAGGACAACACATCTGTGACCGGGGGCATAAACTGCTTAGACTAGTCTAAAAAGTTAGTCAGCTGTTTTTTTACCCCTTCAAAACTGGTCCTAACTTTTTTTAAGCCAGTTGATCGGTCTTGTTTGAATTGGAAAAGACTAAACTAACTGCTAGTTGGTCAGAGTAGTTCTTCAAACACAGTTTTAGTGGCTTAGTTAATGCAGCTGACCCCTGGACTGACATTTAACCTTGAATGGACCACTATAATCGTACACCTATTTCTGACAACCAAATGAAGCTGGAGAAACCACACTGAAAAAAACTATACTAAAATACGGTTGCAGTTATCTTTCACAATTTAAAATATTGCGTTAGAATAACTTTTCCAGATTTAACTTCAAATATTTAAGTTTTCACTTAATACAACTTCAAATTTGACTTGAGTTAACATTTTAAGGCAGCGCCAACACTTACTTTTTTAAAGAATATATTTTTTTATTACTATTCTATTTTATTATTTTGTATTATTGCTATTATTTTAAGTTATTTCAATTGTGTAATTTGTTACAGCAATATTTATTTATTTATCTCAAATTATATTCATAGTTTGTTTCAAACCTTAAATTTTGATTTCATTTTATTAAAAAATATAATTTTCTCAAAAGCATTAACACAAAGCAAAAAAAAAAATGGTCACACTTTTTGGTTTAATATAAACAGACAATATCATATTAATATGCATATGCAATTGGACCCTAAAATAAAGTGTTAACAAACGATTAGTGGAGATTAGTAATATCCGTGGAGGAGCTCTGACCTTATGGTCAAGCTTAGAATAGTCTACTTTCTGGAGATATGCATCAATTTGGCGGGGTTTTTTTTACACAAACTAACTTATTTACACTAGACTACTCTGGTACCTTTTCTGCCTGGATTTGACCTCCCCAAATTGATTTAAGCTTCCCATACCCACATACAGTGGTCTCTAAATACACAATTTTGGTGTCATTTTTACAGGAAGCCCTTTGAAGTTACACAAAACACTGCTAAAAGTGATAAAGATTTAAGTATATGTTGTATGAGCTGTAATAACCCACCCCCAAAAAAGAGGCGCTTTTAGATTTTTTTGGTTATAAATTCATTTTTGAAAGTGTATATCTCAGGCCCTGCGTGCTCTAGCACCCTGCAGACAGTTTGGGCTGTTTTTCAGCATATGTTAGCAAACATTGTAAAACAATTATTTTGTGACACTGGGATATTGCATTTATACCACTGTATATGGGGAGATTTGGGTAGGCAGAAATTACATTAAAAACAGATAATATTCCTCCCTTCAGATCCATTTGAATAAATCTTGCATACAACATCATACAGACAAAATTCTTGTCAAAATAAGTCAAAATACTGACCTTTTTTTCAGTATTTGATGCCATCTAGTGGCAACAGCTGAAACTGTCTGCAGGGTGCTAGAGCACACAGACAGTTATACACTGTCAAAATGAATTTATAACCAAACAAATCTAAGTGCCTCTTTTTTATGAGGGTTTATTACCGCTCAGACAACATATACTTAAATGTTTATCACTTCTAGCAGTGTTTTATGTAACTTCAAATGGTTTCCTGTAAAAATGACACCAACATTGTGTATTTAGACCACTGTATGTGGGTATGGGAAGCTTTTAAATTTGGGAAGGACAAATCCAGGTGGAAATCCCCAGAAATGGTCCCAGAGCTACGGAGGTTAATGCAGGTCAATATAAATGTCAGGTTCATTCTGTTCTGTTGACTCTTATTTTGACATTTATCCTTGTTTCCATTAGTTCCTGTTTCCCTGCTCTGTTTAATTTCAGTTTCCCTGGTCACTGATTATGTCTTTGTTTCTAATAAAGATATCTGTCTAAAACTAGCCTCACTGCCCAGCTGAAAATGATCTGAATCTGGCCTGAGCTGTAGTTTCCAGCAGAGAAAGCATGAAGCCTGTTGTATAATGAGCGGGTTGTTTATTTGTGTCAGATATCGATGAGTGTCGTCAGACTCCTGATCTGTGTGTTAACGGCCGCTGTGAGAATAACGTGGGAAGTTACAGCTGTTTGTGCCGGCCTGGATTCAGACCGGAGGGAAACATCTGCACAGGTACGAGCTTCACGACAGAACTGAGCTGTTTTACTACAGTAACCCTTCTCAAGCTCAACATGGCCCTTGTGTAAAAGAAGTGCACTGGAGTATACTTTTAAAGAGAGTACTTGTTATGGAAATAAGTGTGAACTAAATGTAATGTTTTTGGACACTTAATTGCATGTTAAATGCAAAATTTATTCAAATTTATATTAAATGCAAGTGTTTCTGATCCACTTAAGTAGGACTTTATAGTATCTTTATACTGTATGTGTTCTTTAATTCTATTGTCTTATATATGTACTGACAAGCTTTTATGCTAAACTAAATATACTTTAATGTAATTTCTATTGAACCTTTGTGTCGTGTATTTAAATGCATTTGCAATGTGTACTTAAGTGTGTTAAGAAACAGTCATGAAAGTGTGTACGTTCACTTAAGTGGCCTTTTATTTCATTAAAATTATTTTAATTTAAAAAATATATGCTTTCATGATTTAAAGTGCTCTACAAGTGCACATTCAGTTCAGTTAAGAGCACTAGTTTTTCACAAGGGCTCATTACAGATTTCATCCTCAAGTTGTTCCATTCATGAAATGAGAATGGTTTCTAACCTTGTTCCAGATGTGGACGAGTGTGAAAATGAGCTTCAGTGCCCAGGAAAAGAGTGTGTGAACTCGGTCGGCTCCTTCAAGTGTGTGTCCTGTCAGCCGGGCTTTGAGTTTCTTGATGGACACTGCCAAGGTATCACAAATAACACGGATTCAATCGGTAAAAAAATAAAAATAAAGGGGAACTGGTTATTTCTTTCTTTCTTTAAGTCCTCATGCAACTATGAGACACAGTCACAATTATCAATCAATCAACTTTTATTTCTATAGCACATTTAAAAACAACCTAGCAGACTATACTGTGTGTATATATATATATATATATATATATAAATGTTTTTTATTCTGAGTTGGAAACATATATAGCGCAATATAGTGGCAATATAGCGCTTTTCACAATATATATCATTTTAAAGGAGTGTACAAATATCATCAAAAATCAATCCCAAATGTGCAAAAGTTTATATTTGGCTGGTTTTAACACTTTTTATTGTAACTGAGTCTAGTTCTGTTGTAATGTCTCAATCGTATGCTATATGTCACTTTGTAGGGACATTTTTATGGAATGCCAAGTCTGCCAAAATAAAGGCAATTTAGCAAAAAAACAAAAAAAAATGATTTATATATTTATTTGTTTATAATTTTTTTCTCCACATTTACATATTTTTATTTATTTATACATTTATTTATTTTTACATTAAGGGGCGAAGCGTTAAGGCCACAGTGACACCTTGTAATAGAGGTAAAGTGATTATCTGGCAATGTCTGGGAATAGATTTGTTTGGGTCTGTTCATATTAGACTCAACAGAACTGTATGCCAACTCTAATGCCATGACAAGATGCACATTTGTTCTTTTCATTATTTTACTCTCTTTGAATTCAAGAGGTTCACAACACAAAAACGGAATTGCAAGTGCAAAAAGTGCAAGAGATGTTATATTTTAATTGCTTGTGCTATATACAAAGGTTGCATTTGACTGCATTTGCATTAGACTATTATGTTCTTCTTGTCCTTATCTCCGATAAACTCGAAGTAATGCGCAAATGTACAGTCTTCTGTCACCTTCACCTATTAGGCCCTGTTTCTACTTTGGTCTTGCTCCGCAGCACAAGCCTCCGCTGACTGCCCGTGTTAATACTCCACGCGCTCGCCGTTGTGCTATTCTTTGAAACGACAGAGCCTTTAAGCCTCCTTTAGCCGCTTTTACACTGACCACCGCGAGCACACACAGATCTGATAACAGGGACTCGGAAAGGGAAGCGCTTGATATTTTCCGGTACCGGTCAGAACACACAGCAAGGAAGCAGCACACATATAGGCTACAGTGAAGTCCACGCAAGACAGTTGGTGACTTACCCCGTGATATAACATCCTGAGATCCATTAGACCTGATGCACGGATCCATTACACTGTTACATTCACGTAAAACAGAAGTGGCGCTGCCAATAATGCCTATTTGAATGTATTTGTGCTTGTGTGTATTCAGACACAGACGAATGCAGTGAAAACCCGACGCGCTGCACTAATGGCCAGTGTAAAAACACTCCGGGCAGCTTCAGATGTGTGTGTGCCGTGGGCTTCCAGCTACAGGACGGCGCTTGCTCGGGTAAGAGAGCACACAGTGCTGTCATTTCATTCCACTTTATCTAATGGCTTTTACATAAGCTTCACATTTCTTTCCCTGGCAGACATTGACGAGTGTCTGGACCCACTGCAGTGTCCCGGTCAGCAGTGCCTGAATTCTCCGGGCTCGTACAAGTGCGTTCCCTGCAGAGACGGGCACAGCATGCAGAACGGACGCTGCACAGGTTAGACGAGCTTAACCTCCAAACGCACAGCGCAACCACAGGCGTTTCCGACATCTGACTCACCGTGTCGCTTTTAATCATCGTAAATACTCGTCGTGCATACTAACAAGTCATCTTGAAGTTCTCTGAGTGCAAACAGCTGCTAAATAAAGGACGTAGTGCAGAAAGTTGGCTTTGGCAAAAGATCAGCATCGAATGTGTCAGAGCTTCATTCCTCCTCCATGGTCTATCTATCGCTCTTCCTTCCTTCCTGCTGAAGAGTGCCGTGTGAGAGGAGGCATGTGGCCTGCAGATCTCAGCCACGTGTGTTTGGGCACAATCACCTTTAGTGTTTGTGGACGACGGTGAGATAAAAGCTGGCCGGGTCGAGGGAGGGTTGGGAGGAAGAGGATTCAACACAGAACCTTCAAAACTATATTTATAATATTACATTAAATTCATCACTATAGCACTCTAGCATACAAAATGAAATAAAACATTTATTTAAAATATTTAAATATAAATAATCATGAAATGTTAGTAAAAATGAATGAAAATATTTTCAATAAATAAATAAATAAAATGTGTTAATATATCATTAAATCATGCAATGTTTCAGTGAATTAATAATAAAACATCATAAATAACCTCATAAATAATGTACATTTTTATATAGAGCACTGAGGCATTTTACATTTTGATGCTGACATTTACAGTAATCAGACATTTGATTTATGATTTATTTATGTATAATTTTATTGACATTGTATCTTGACCCTAAACCTACCCATCACACACACACACACACACACACACACACACACACACACACACACACACACACACGCACACACACACGCACGCACACACACACACACACACACACACACACTCACACACACACTGCCCCTGCCCCTAGACCTACCCATCACACACACACACACACACACACAGACACACACACACACACACACACGCACACACACACACACACACACACACACACACACACACACACACACACACATGTTGTGTTTCCATGTTTTATGGGGACATTCCATAGGCGTAATGCATTTTATACCATACAAACCATATTTTCTATCCCCCTACACTGCCCCTGCCCCTAAACCTACCCATCACACACACACACACACACACACACACACACACACACACACACACACACACTGCCCCTGCCCCTAACCCTACCCATCACAGGAGACATGCTGCTTTTTACTTTTTCAAAAACATCACTTAGTGTGATTTATGACCTGTTTTTCCTCATGGGGACCAAAAATGTCCCCACAAGGACAAGGATTTTGGATATTGCCATCTTTGTGGGGACATTTTGTCCCCATACCGTAGGGATTACCAGTCCACACACACACACACACACACACACACACACACACACACACACACACACACACACACACACACACACACACACTACCCATCACAGGAGACTGCACAGTTTACTTTCTGTGATAAAAACCTCATCCTGTGTGATTTATAAGCATTTTGAAAAGTGAGGACATGGGGAACGTCCTCATATTTCACCCTCTTTTTGTAATACCTGTGTCATACCCATGTCATTATACACATTTGTGTCCTGATATTTCACAAAAACATGCCCACACACACACACACACACACACACTGCCCCTGTCCCTAAACCTACCCATCACAGGAGACATGCTGCATTTTTACATTTTCAAAAAACATCACTTAGTGTGATTTATAAGATGTTTTCCTCATGGGGACCAAAAAATGTCCCCACAAGGACAAGTATTTTGGATATTGCCATCTTTGTGGGGACATTTTGTCCCCATACCGTAGGGATTACCAGTCCACACACACACACACACACACACACACATTATTTTTTAAACATATTTAATTTGACATATTTCATAATTCATGTAAAACATTTATTTGTCACATTTCATCATTTACGTTTTAAACCTTTATTTCTGGTTACTGACATTTCATTTTTTTTTTTTTACATTTTATTGACAATTTATTATTTATTTAAAATATTTATTGACATTTCGTGATTTAAAAAATAATTAACATATTTGTTTATTTTATTGACATTTAATGGTTTATTTATGATTTATTAATGATTTATTTATTTATTGAAAACATTTATTTTATCAACACATTTCAGGATAACATTTTATTAAGGATTTATTTTATTGACATTTAATGATTTATTTATTTTTAATAATATTTATTTTATTGACATATTTTTCAAACATATTTATTTTATTCACACATTTCATAATTTATTTATTTTTTAAACATTTCTCCATTTATTTTATTGACATATTTCATGTTTTAAAAATAAAATAAACATATTTTTTTATTAAAATGTAATGATTTTTTTAAACATTTATTTTATTGACATATTTCATTATTATTATTTTTAATTTATTTTTAATTTATGACTATTCTTGCAAAAAGCTTGACTGCCATTATAAGGGAGCTACAGGGGAGTGAGAACGTATGATATGATGCACAGCGAGGCAGTCTAAGCTGTCCAGACTCAAACACATTAACACAGGCCCAGCTTTTATGGCTCTGCATTGTCACAGGCAACACTTCCTGTTTGTTTCCCCTCCAGACATTGATGAATGTGCGAGTCCTCACATGTGTGGGCCGCAGAGCGAGTGTGTGAACACGGATGGGTCGTATCGCTGCGACTGCTCACCAGGATACAGAGCAGCCGGTCCGCGGCGCCAGTGTCGAGGTCAGAGACAATTCAAAGGAAATATTACATTCATTTCAAAGCAATAAACCACTGACCGCACACTTTATACTGATTAGAATAGGCTGTTTTCAAATATGAGTTTGTTTTTAATTTCTCCCACTATGGCTCAGACATTAACGAGTGTCTGGAAGGAGATTTCTGCTTCTCACACGGAGAGTGTGTGAACACAGACGGCTCGTTTAAGTGCGTTTGCTCGCATGGCTACGTGAGTGCCGTTAACGGGACGTCCTGCCAAGGTATGACACCAGACGTGATCTATAGCCAGCATCACGCTGCCATTTAACACATAACGTGTCTGGAAATATAAAAGCTATAGCGTGACAAATGCTTTACCGACCTTGGATGCTGATTGTTTTTATGAATTCTTCAGCTGTCATCAGGGAGAAAATCTCTCGAATGTGAAATGTTACTTAATTCTTGGATAAAATGATTCACATAACTGCATTACTCAAAGGCCTGAAGTAAACACTTCTCCTTTTGACACGTCCACCACACACCCTATAAGATAAAATCAAGATGCAGTATAATCACGCGGCATGTGATAAAGGAAAACATCTGCACACTCCTACTCAAATACTGCAGTCAGCCTCTTTATATATCAGTTATTCTACACTATATTGCCAAAAGTATTGGGACGCCCCTCCAGATCCCTGAGTTCAGGTGTTCAATCCCTTCATGGCCACAGGTGTATAAATCAAGCACTAGGCATGCAGACGCTTCTACACACATTTGTGAAAGAATGGCTCGCTCTCAGGAGCTCAGTGAACTCAAGCGTGGGACGGGATAGGTTGCCACCTGTGCAATAAGGCCATTCCTGACATTTCCTCACTACTAAATATTCCACGCTCAACTGTTAATGGGATTATAACAAAGAGGAAGCAATTGGGAACAACAGCAACTCAGCCACGAAGTGAAATCCCAGAGTGGGGTCAGCGCATGCTGAGGGTCACAGTGCACAGAAGTCACCAACTTTCTGCAGAGTCAATCGCTCCAGACCTCCAAACTCCTGTGGCCTTCAGATGAGCTCAAGAACAGTGCGGAGAGAGCTTCATGGAATGGGTTTCCATGGCCGAGCAGCTCATCCAAGCCTTACATCACCAAGAGCAATGCAAAGCGTGGGATGCAGTGGGGTAAAGCACGCCACCACTGGACTCTAGAGCAGTGAGACGTGTTCTCTGAGTGACCAATCACGCTTCTCTGTCGGACCATCCCATGGACGAGTCTGGGTTTGGCGGTTGTCAGGAGAACGGGACTTGCCTGACTGCATTGTGCCAAGTGTAAAGTTTGGTGGAGGGGGGTTTATGGGGTGGGGTTGTTTTTCAGGGGTTGAGCTTGGTCCCTTTGTTCCAGTGAAAGGAACTCTTAATGCTTCAGCATACCAAGACATTTTGGACAATTTCATGCTCCCGACTTTGTGGGAACAGCTTGGGGACGGCCCCTTCCTGTCCCAACATGACTGCGCTCCAGTGCACAAAGCATCGGTCCTTAAAGGGGTACTTCAGCGCTGGGAAGATGAATCTGTATTTATATTGGGTCGTTTATGTAGTAGAAATATGAAATTATTCTTGAATTTGGTGCCTTCTAGACTGAGAAAACACAGAAAATGTATTTTTGTCTCATGGGGATGAAAGACAACAATTCCCAGAATGCACTTCGCTGCCCACGTCTGCTCAAGGCACGGCTTACTGGATCACTTGCCCACCGCGTTCATTTGCATAAAATCTGTTCAGTTAGAGACACTACAATTAAAAACTGAACGTGTCTGTTCGATATAATGTGAGTGAGCCGATTGAGTGTCACGGCACAAACGCAGCAGGATCGGATTACATTCATCACATGAGCGGAGATAAGCGCGGGATTCACGGCTGCGGTTGCATTCACAGCGCGGGATCAGTTCATGTCTTTGGAAGCTTAACTTTCATAGTCAACATTTTAATTTGAACAGCTGAAACACTCCCTTTGGTCTCCGTTTACATGAATCTCCGCAGCTCCCGAGCCGAGTGCTGTGAGTGTGATGTGGAAAACATGTGGGAATAGCGCCTCCTGCTGGCTGTAGTCTTTAGCCTCTGGACAAAAACTCCTCCGATGATGCAAAATGACGATATTTGCGTCATCGGAGGATTTTTTCCTGAAATAAAATACATAATTCTCTCGTCTCAGGGTCATATAGGGGGGAAAGTACGATAATTTGAATATACTCCCGGGTTTCTACTGATACAAAGCTTAATGCTAATCGCTGAAGTAACCCTTTAAAGACATGGATGAGCGAGTTTGGGATGGAGGAACTTGACCGCCTGCACAGAGTCCTGACCTCATCCCGATAGAACACCTTTGGGATGAATTAGAGCGGAGACTGCGAGCCAGGCCTTCTCGTCCAACATCAGTGCCTAACCTCACAAATGCGCTTCTAGAGGAATGGTCAAAAATTCCCATAAACACACTCCTAAACCTTGTGGAAAGCCTTCCCAGAAGAGTTGAAACTGTTAGAGCTGCAAAGGATGTGCCAAATCCATATTAAACCCTACGGACTAAGAATGGGATGTCATTACATGTCATTCATGTGCATCCTAAAACTTTTGGCAATATAGTGTATGTATAGCATAATTTTGTCATTGATTGAAATTTGTATTGTAATTGCATATAGTTTTAATTTCCCCAATTACGTTCATAATTTTGTTTCCTACAACAGGTTTACATGAATCCAAAGTCAAAAAACATTTTCTCATAATATCCACTGCAGCATCAGCTCTTTTCTCTCAGTGTCTTCGGTTTCTCTAAACCTCGCCTTTCTGAGAGCTGCTCTGCTCTGATTGGTCAGATGGCCCAGTCTGCTGTGATTGGTCAACCGCTTACAGCACCTGTTCGGAAACCAAACACTAATTAGCATATCTGAACTTCAGCTCTTCCTTAGCTCTTTATACACGCTTGATACAAACAGTAACGATGGCGTCAGTTTTATGTTATGCTAACCATAGAGCATCTTTCAGTAATTTGACTAATCACTGTTTAAGAGATGTAATCCACATGTTAATGTCCAGTTATCCGGTCTTCCTATAACCTCAGCTCAGTCTGTATCACTCAGGGCTGAATCTCAGAGGAGAGCACATTGTCAGGAGGACAAATGTTTTGAGGCTGAGCTTTACTGATGACGATGATGTCATGCTGGTCTGTGTGTTACCAGATGTGGACGAGTGCACTCAAGAGGGAGTTTGCCAGGACGGCCGCTGCACCAACACTGAGGGATCGTTCCTGTGCCACTGCCAGACCGGCTTCACCACCAACCCAGAGAGAACAGCCTGCCTGGGTACACACACACACACACACACACACACACACACACACACACACACACACATGTTGTGTTTCCATGTTTTATGGGGACATTCCATAGGCATAATGGTTTTTATACCGTATAAACTGTATTTTCTATCCCCCTACACTGCCCCTGCCCCTAAACCTACCCATCACACACACACACACACACACACACACACACACACACACACACACACACACACACACACACACACACACACACACACACACACACACACACACACACACACTACCCCTAAACCTACCCATCACACACACACACACACACACACACACACACACACACACACACACACACACACACACACACACACACACACACACACACACACACACACACACACACACTACTAAACCTACCCATCACACACACACACACACACACACACACACACACACACACACACACACACTACCCCTAAACCTGCCCAACACACACACACATACACACACACACACACACACTAACCCCTAAACCTACCCATCACACACACACTACCCCTAAACTTACCCATCACACACACACTACCCCTAAACCTACCCATCACACACACACTGCCCCTAAACCTACCCATCACAGGAGACATGCTGCATTTTTACATTTTCAAAAAACATCACTTAGTGTGATTTATAAGATGTTTTCCTCATGGGGACCAAAAAATGTCCCCACAAGGACAAGGATTTTGGATATTGCCATCTTTGTGGGGACATTTTGTCCCCATACCGTAGGGATTACCAGTCAACACACACACACACACACTACCCCTAAACCTACCCATCACACTCACACACACTGCCCCTAAACCTACCCATCACACACACACTGCCCCTAAACCTACCCATCACACACACACACACATCACACACACACACACACTACCCCACCCCTAAACCTACCCAACACACACACACTAACCCCTAAACCTACCCATCACACACACACACACACACACACACCTACCCATCACACACACACACACACACACCTACCCATCACACACACACACACACACACACACACACACACACTGCCCCTAAACCTACCCATCACACACACACACACACACACACACACCCCAAAACCTACCCATCACACACACACACACACACACACACACACACACTACCCATCACACACACACACACACCACACACACACACTGCCCCAAAACCTACCCATCACACACACACACACACACACACACTGCCCCTAAACCTACCCATCACACACACACACACACACACACACACACACTACACACATCACACACACACACACACACACACACACTACCCCAAAACCTACCCATCACACACACACACACACACACACACACACACACACACACACACTCACACACACACACACACACACACACTACCCATCACACACACACACACACTTTTATAAAGAAGTAACACAGTAATTGTTTTTAGAAACGCTTTAAGTGTGATTAAAATGTGACGGTAATAGAAAAGGAAGTCATCACACATGGATGAGTGTGTATGTAGGGCAGAACTCAGCTGAAGCCGTTTCCTCCTGCAGATGTGAACGAGTGTCTGGACTCCGACAGGGTGGTGTGCGGATCGCAGCGCTGTGAGAACACCATCGGCTCTTTCCACTGCGTGGCGTCCTGCGAGGCCGGATACCACATCACCACCACGGGAGAGTGTGTGGGTAAGTCTGACACAAATCACACAGAACATGACAAGGCGGTGTGAGGAATGACCGGGGACTCTCTCTCGCAGACGTCAACGAGTGTGCCAATGAGACGGTGTGTGGACTCCACGCCTTCTGCCAGAATCTGATCGGCACATTTCAGTGTTTGTGCGACCAGGGCTACGAGTCCACCGGCGATGGCCAGATGTGTGTGGGTGAGGCCAATGTCTGCAGAACACACTTCAGCACACTTTAATACGGGAATAATACACTTTAACACATTCAGTAACAAATCCTAGTGGGTTCAAATCACTCAAAGCCCTAAAATTATACTTTTTTGTCCAGATTATTTTACTTCAATTATACTTTTTGTTCCTAGATTTCATCAATAAATAATATAATTTACATTTATTCATTTAGCAGACGCTTTTATCCAAAGCGACTTACGACTGAGGAGCGCTGAACCGTCATGAAGAGGCCAATAATCACAATAAGAGCCTGAGATACAAAGTTTTGGACATTGCTTAGAGTAGCATGAGCTACAATAGGGAGGGAATAGAGAAAAATGGAGGGATTTTGAAGCACATTCTTCACATTATGTCAACTTAAATTCAAAATAACTCTCCAATACATGCATAACCAGCTCAAAATGTCTCACATTGGGTCAGTTTGTGTGTCTCTGCCGACCTCTTGTGGAAACGTAATATATATATATATTTCATGACTCCTGCCACTAGATGGCCTTATATAGAGCAAACGAGCTGTTCCGCTGGGTCTTAAAGTCAGTTCTCGAGTTTATCTCTTCAGTTTGCATTCAGATACACCTGTAGACATTACAAAATCATTTTATTTTGGGAAGTTTAGTTTTATTTTTGAGCATTTTTTAGGTTTTTAAATGCATTCCTCACGTTCCATTCATTCCTAAGGGGGTCAAGGGCAGGATTTGTCCCAGCGGAACAGCTCGTTTGCTCCATATGGAGCTATAAGGCCATCTAGTGTCATGAAATATCATCTTATATTAATTTTTTTCCACAAGAGGTCGGCAGAGACACCCAATGTGAGATATTTTGAGCTGAACTAAAAGGGTTGTGCATGAAATTTTGTTATTTTGAATATAAGTTGAAATAATGTGAAGAATGTGCTAAAATTATTATGTATTTATTATTTATTGATACAATCTCTTAGAATAAAAAATAACAGAAATGAAATAATTTTTTTAGGGCTCCGGGTCATTTTGATCCACGAGCGTTAAAAATGACTTCAGTACATCTTTATATTAAAATTTCATAATTACTATTGTCTTTTAAATATGGTTAAAATTGACTGACAAGCATTTATGATCAACTAAAATATAGGCTACTTTAATGGCATTTCCATTGAAACGTGTGTCATGTATTGAATTATATTTGTATTTACCGTACACATTTGTAATGACGGAGTTGCAATTTCAAACATTTAAAATATATTAACTTTAAATATAATATCAAATAACAATATGAAAAACCAGTGAATATGCAGAATAGGTCCCCTTTAAATATGTTAGGAAACGTATTCATGAAAGTACACTTACTTGTACTTACAGAGAATACGTTAATATCAGAATATCTGCATGTACCTCTTTTTCATGATCGAGTTCGGTTTATTTGAAGGAACTGTGTTTTTTCCTCTATCACCCCGTGTCTCTCTCTGCGCAGACATAAACGAGTGTGAGACGATGCAGGGTGTCTGCGGATCTGCACACTGCTGGAACGTCGAGGGGTCGTTTACGTGCGAGTGTGAGAACGGACGGGAGGAATTTGACCCCACCGCGAGGCAGTGTGTGACCAGAGAGAGTCACACAGGTAACACACACACTCACACACAACTCTACCGTAACTCAACTCTGCTTCAGTGCTGCCCTCTACTGGCAATACTGGAATAACTGCTAATCATAATGGGGAAAATAATAACAGTAAAAACTAGTCAGACATTCTGCTGCCTACATAGGAAGCAACTGCTTTGTGACTCTACACAGGCAGTGATTCTGTGTTGTACTAATAATGATATTGAGTAAATAATCTGCTTTACATAATATTTTGTCATTGATGTGTGTGTGTATCTCCTGCAGCTGGACAGATATCATTAGACGGCTCCTTCTCTTCCGCGTATGGCCGTGGTTCGGGTGGTTCCTCTGGGTCGGCGTCTGGCTCTCTACCGCAGACTCGGTCCGGAGAAATGAAAGAGTGTTACTACGGCGTATCCGAGCAGTACTCGTGCAAGATATTGTCTCAAAACACGACGCTGCAGGAGTGCTGCTGTACGGCAGGGCAGGGCTGGGGCCTTCTGTGCCAGTATGACATCTGTCCTGAAGCTGGAACAGGTGAACACACACACACACACACACACACCTCAAAGACAGGCTACGTCAAATCAGTTTACTCTTGTGAAAAAGAAGTGCACTTTCCCCTGCCAACATTTTTGATCATTTTCACAAAATTGGCCCCCATGAAATATTTTGTTGTAGCCACAGTCTTATTCTTATTCTGGCTTCATGCATTCTTTTTTTTTTATCAACACTTGAATATGGGTATGTTGCAGAAAAAGCAACATTTCGAGCAAAAAGCTGAGAAAATCATGTTTTTGTCAAAGACTACATCCAGATCAGATTCAGAGCGATGATCAAACACAGATGGAGTCCAACATCCCCAAAGAGCCTCGTCCTGGGTCAACATTCATTCAGTAACATTAGGCCGTTTTGTAATTTAATATAATTGTAATAAATATAATTAAGTGTGAACTGAATGTAATGTTAAAGGGATAGTTCACCCACATATGAAAGTTTAAGTCATCAACTCCTCATCCTCATGTAATTCCAAACCCGTAAGAATTAATCTTTCAAAAACAAATGAAGATATTTCTGATTAAATCCGGGAGCTCTCTGACCCCTCCATAGACAGCACTGTAATGAACACTTTCAAGGCCCAGAAAGGAGACATCATTACAATCGTCCATGTGACTCGAGTGGTTCCGCCTCAATGTTATGAATATGAAGCGACGAGAATACTTTTAGCAAAAAAACTGGTCATTGTGTTTCTGTCTTTGGATCTCTCGGATTCCATCGAAAACATCTTCACATGTGTCTGAAGATGAACGGAGGTCTAACGGGTTTGGAACGACATGAGGGTGAGGAATTAATGACAGAATTTACATTTTCGAGTGAACTAAGCCTTTAATTGCATGTAACTTACAATTAAATTCAAGGTTATTATGGTTGAAGTTTATTAGAAATGCATTTAGTTGAACTTTAGAGTGTTTTTGACCCACATAAGTAAAACTTAAAGGGATAGTTCACCCAAAAATGAAAATCCTGTCATCATTTACCCATCCTCATGTTGTTTCAAACCTGTACAGATGTCTTTGTTCTTCTGAACACAAAGGAAGATATGTGGTAGAATGTTTGTAACCAAGCAGATCTCGGCCCCTTATTTTTTTGTCCTACTATGGTAGTCAATGGGGCCGAGATCTGCTTGGTAACAAACATTCTGATTCGTCAAACCGTTCTCGAATAACGCACGAACGGATTCACGCCAAAATGGACGTGAGGCAATGGGTGCGTCTCAATCAGCTCCCTAGTTCAGTTGTCAGGGCACTGATCAGGGCATAAGTCAAGTGCCCTGACTAGGGAGCTGACTGAGATGCACCCTATATCTCCAAAACGCTTTAGCGTATTCTGACCAAAATTGGTGTGTGTTATGACAACTATGACCTGAGGCTACTTACCAAGTTTCAAAGCACTGCAACCTAGTGGTCTGGATATATGGAAAAATGACTATTTTTGCATATAACTCTTTGGCCCAAATCACACGAATCTCCGTATCTCTGCAAAGCTTTGACACATTGACACCAAACTTTGCATGTGTCATTGTCACCTCACTCTGACCACATCACATCAGTTTCGTAGCAGCGCCACCTATTGGTCGAAAGTGATAACCCATTAAATCACATTTCTAGTGATTGAATTTGATTTTTCAGGCATTGTGCACTCTTTAAGTGCACGTAAGTGGCCTTTTATTGAATTCATATTATATTATCTTATACTTTTAAGATTTGGAGTACACTACAATTGCACATTCAACACAATTAAAAACACTTTTTCCCTCCCATCATCATTAACTCTTCATTTAGCCGAATTCCAATCGCTGTGTCCCAGCGGAAGAGGGTACGTTACCATGGAAACGGGAGCATTCAGCTACAAGGGTAAAACAAATGCACGGACAGACTCTCACAGAAAATTCCCCATAAGTCTCTTAGTGTTTGTTGTTCCTAATCTAAGTGTGGTTTGTCTGGTTGACCTCCGGACAGATGTGGACGAGTGTAAGCTGTTTGATCCGGAGGTGTGTAAAGGCGGTGTGTGTGTAAACAACATCCCCGGCTACGCCTGTTACTGTCCCAGCGGATTCTACTACGACACGGATCTGCTGGAGTGCATCGGTCAGCTTTCGGAGCGCTCTGGACACAGACTCATTGCAGTGATGCTATATCAGCAGACAGTGATGTTGTGACAGTGTCTCTGTGTCTCTGTAGATAATGATGAATGTCAGAGTGAGGATACCTGCACCGGTGGATTGTGTATGAATACCCCGGGGGCGTATTACTGTACGTGTGAGCCGCCTCTAGTGCTGGACGACACACAGCGCAACTGCGTCAATGCAAGTGGCCTTACTGACGGTAAGAGATGCAAAAACACACATTTTCTGTTATTCAAGATTCTTTTGAAGCTTGATGCTGGCCCTGTAACTCTTTTTATTTTAATACACACTCACCTAAAGGATTATTAGGAACACCTGTTCAATTTCTCATTAATGCAATTATCTAATCAACCAATCACATGGCAGTTGCTTCAATGCATTTAGGGGTGTGGTCCTGGTCAAGACAATCTCCTGAACTCCAAACTGAATGTCAGAATGGGAAAGAAAGGTGATTTAAGCAGTTTTGAGCGTGGCATGGTTGTTGGTGCCAGACGGGCCGGTCTGAGTATTTCACAATCTGCTCAGTTACTGGGATTTTCACGCACAACCATTTCTAGGGTTTACAAAGAATGGTGTGAAAAGGGAAAAACATCCAGTTTGAGGCAGTCCTGTGGGAGAAAATGCCTTGTTGATGCTAGAGGTCAGAGGAGAACGGGCCGACTGATTCAAGCTGATAGAAGAGCAACTTTGACTGAAATAACCACTCGTTACAACCGAGGTATGCAGCAAAGCATTTGTGAAGCCACAACACACACAACCTTGAGGCGGATGGGCTACAACAGCAGAAGACCCCACCGGGTACCACTCATAAATTTCTGTGCATCCCACAAATCTCCATCAACTGCAAGATGCTATCCTATCAATATGGGCCAACATTTCTAAAGAATGCTTTCAGCACCTTGTTGAATCAATGCCACGTAGAATTAAGGCAGTTCTGAAGGCGAAAGGGGGTCAAACACAGTATTAGTGTGTGTTCCTAATAATCCTTTAGGTGAGTGTGTATATATATATATATAGCAGAAATATATTTTATTTTAAAATAAATTATAGCCTATGGTGAGTTTTTTCAGACAAAATTTGATTTTTCAGCTAAATAATTATTTGAAATACATTTATTTTATGCTAAGTATACTGCAAATACATTTAAATAATATTAATACCCTGCAATTTTAATGCTAAATTTGTACTTAAAGTCTGCTAAATTGGAACAACTAATTGAGGTCCTTACTTAAAGACCTATTATGCCCCTTTTTACCAGATATAAGATAAGTCTCAGGCATCCCCAGAATGTGTGTGTGTGAGTGTGAAGTTTCAGCTCAAAATACCTCACAGATCATTTTTGAGTGGAAGGAAAAACATTCATGTATCTTTAAATGCAAATGAGCTGCTGATTCCGCCCCCTTTTCAGACGACCCTGTACAGCTCGTGCCTCGGATTCTCTGCCAAAAACTAAAACATCTGTTTGATTTTGCTGATCATCTCTATCGCACATAATAGCATAATCATAAACATCAGCATAATATATAGTACCTCCTGCTATATCTGCTGTTAATATGAATCAAACAACAAAAGAACAGCAGAAAATCACTGCTCTCGACTGAACAACTTTAGGAGCTTTAATAAGAATACAATGCTCTGGTGAGGAGACAAACATGGCGGACTGTGTACAGCTTACTGTGGGCGGGGTCTATGCTAATAAGGCGGAGTCTGTCTGCTGTTGTGGGCGGAGCCTGTGCCACAAAAGCTAAAATCTGCAAACGGCTTATTCTGAGACACTGTTTATGATTTATGGGGATTAAAAAAAGAGGAGTGGGTGGATTTTTACCATTATAGGGTGTTTGTGTACACACACTGACGACACATTTATGCTCAAAAAGTGAATTTTGCTTCATATGTGCTCTTTAAGGATGTTTGATTCTGCTAAAATGGATAGAATTATTGTAAGTAAACTTTAGGTTGACTTTTAATATAATGTATTTATAGACTGATAATAAAGAAGTGCTCCAAATAAAGTTTGATTGTAATAATTATATCAGTAAGTCTCAAGCGATATGTCAGTAAATATGTTAATAGATCTGTAGTGCCCTTAGTATCAAATAAATACATTTTTCTAAAGATTTTTTTTCACTAGGGATGTCATTCCGAATCAGGATTTCATTCATCTTCGAAACACATGAAGATATTTTGAATGAAACCTGAGAGATTTCTGTCCCTCCATTGAAAGTCTGTACAAGTAATCCATTCAAGCTGTTTAATCCGTATCTTATGAAGAGACACAATGGCTTTACTGTATATGAGCAATTCTTATATAGGCTTTTTTTCACCCATAATCATTAATGATCTATCACGTATGGTGTTCAATGGAGGCTCAAGCGTACATGGGGGTTAAAATACAATTTATATTCAGTGATATTAAATGCACTGATGCTATTGGGTGAGAACAAAGTTTGATCTGAATAATTTTCTTTTTAGAGTTGCTTAACTGCTGAATTTTGATTTGCTTCATAATTGTATAACATTAACATAATTGTCCTCTTTATAAATGTAAAGCCACTACATAAATCAATATGACTTGACTTGCGTGATGTGCATTAACAGACCTCATCAGTTCTCGTGGAAGCGTAAACGTGATTCTGTGATGCAAATTAGTGCTTTAGTTTCATTAAAAACATCTACTTTTGTGTTCTGAAGACGAATGAAAGTCTTATGGGTTTGGAACGACACGAGGGCGAGGGAATGATTTTTGGATGAACTGTACCTTTAAGAATGCAAAGTAAAAAATTGCTACCAGATGTGTAAAATGTCAACTTTTAATGTGTGTCTGCTGTCTTTCTTTTCTCAGATGAGAACTTAAACTTCTGTTGGCGTCACGTCACAGCTAGCCTAGTGTGTCAGAGTCCTTTGTTAGGCTATCAGCTGACCTTTACTGAGTGCTGTTGTTTGTTTGGTGAGGCTTGGGGTCTGCAGTGTGCCCTCTGCCCCCGCAAAGATGAAGGTATACACACACACACACACACACACACACACACGTGCAGGATTAGATTGACAATGCCTTTCAAATTCAGTTTAGCTTCTGAGTTTGGATTTAATGGAACAATAATAACAAATTTAAGTCTTCAAAATCATAGCAAAACACATTAATCATGCTTACAACCCTTGTGAAAAAGAAATACGCTTAATTGTATTGAATGTGCACTTGTTGTATACTTTAAACATTAAAAGTATGTTTTAAAAAATCTGTTCTTGCAGATAATATATAAATGAAATACAAGGCCACTTAAGTGCACTTAAAGAGATATACTTTCACAAATGTGTTAAGTGCACTTTTAAAAGGTGCACATTGTAATAATGTCAAATTAAAAGTTTTACTTTTTACTTTTTAAAGTGCATTTATTTTGATGTGTTGACTAAAGCACATGGAAAGCAGATTTTCCATTTAAGATTATATTTTAGCTACATATTTAGTATTTTAAATGCATCTTCATCCTTACAAATGTGTAATTACAAGTATGTTTAAATACATAACATACAAGGTTCAATAGAAATAAAGTCTGTTTTAGTTGATCATAAATGCTTGTCAGTGCTTTAACCATATTTCAAAGACAATACAAGTAATTATTAAATTAAAGATAAAGATGTACTGAAGTCCTGATTAACCGAGTTAAAAAAAGCATTTTAATTTACCCAGCATGCAATTCTGAAATTGCAGTACTCACAGTAAACATTAGATACAGTTTGCACTTAAGTATATTATTTCCATAATAAATGCTCTTTTAAAAAGAAGATAAAGATCCTTTTTTTCTCCTTCCTGTCATTCTGACTAAATTATAATTCTGAATTTTGCCCAACTCTGACACAAACACACACACGCTCATGTTGGGTTTTCATGTTTTATGGGGACATTCCATAGGCGTACTGCATTTTATACCGTACAAACCGTATTTTCTATCCCCTACACTGCCCCTGCCCCTAAACCTACCCATCACACACACACACACACACACACACACACACACACACACACACACACACACACACACACTGCCCCTGCCTAAACCTACCCATCACACACACACACACACACACACTGCCCCTGCCCCTAAACCTACCCATCACACACACACACACACACACAACACACACACACTGCCCCTGCCCCTAAACCTACCCATCACACACACACACACACACACACACACACACACACACACTGCCCCTGCCCCTAAACCTACCCATCACACACACACAACACACACACACTGCCCCTGCCCCTAAACCTACCCATCACACACACACACACACACAGCCCCTGCCCCTAAACCTACCCATCACAACACACACACACACACACACACACACACACACACACACACACAACACACACACACACACTGCCCCTAAACCTACCCATCACACACACACACACACACACACACAGCCCCTGCCCCTAAACCTACCCATCACACACACACACACACACACACACACACACACACACACACACACACACACTACCTATCACAGGAGACTGCACAGTTTACTTTCTGTGAAAAAAACTAATTCTGTGTGGGACAAAGTGAGGTCATGGGGAACGTCCTCATATTTCACCTTCTTTTTGTAATACCTGTGTCATACCCATGTCATTATACACACACACACACAGTTTGGCTCTTTAACTCGCTCGTATGTGTTTTTGACTCTTGGTTAGAGGCCTACGAGGCTCTGTGTAATGAGCTGGGTCCTCCTCCTTACTCCCCTGGTTATTACGAGCGCTTCGGACCGGGGCTTCCGCCAAGGAGAGGAGGAGGAGGAGGATACATCCCACCTTACGGTCCCCCTGTGTACCCCGAGGCCCAGCCGGAACGCCCAGACTACATGCCAACTGATTATGATGACTACAGCCCTGTGGGAGCAGGTGGAAGGAGGTCCGGGCTGAGAGGAAGACCGCCCGGTTCATACGGGCTCCCAGACGCCCCCTACAGGCCGCCGGCCGCAGGGTGAGGGTCATCTGAACAGCGTATACAACCTTCTCTTGTGAAAAGTGCGGTGAATTATTCTGAATGTGCACCTGTAGTGTACATCAAGCAGGGCCATAGGCAGGGTTTTATAATCACAGGGGTCCAACATTTTAGATAGTTAGGAGTTCAGGAGCTCCTCCGAGAAAAAAACAAAAAAATTCTCTGATCTACATATGTGCAAGACATTTGAAGGCCAAAAATATGGATGAGAAATAGCTTTAAAGCCATGTCAGTGGGCAGTAGATTACTTGTCAATACCTGCGATCTCCATCACTAGAAAGAAAGTAATCAGATGGTCAACTGATATATTTAGCCTATATGTTTTATAAATCATTTTCCTAGTTAATTTACTGAAGGCTATAACGCTAGGCATCATCAAAGTTTAATAAATAAATGTACAGTATGTACACATTCAATAGTAATCTTATATCTAATATGATGAAAACAGCTTTGTTTATGTCTCGTGTCCCCTCGCATTGACAGTTACTAATTATTACATTACATGAATCACGTATATTATATATAGACCTATTTTTTAATCCAAAAATGTTAACATTTTGCCTGATTATTTTTGTTGGTCGTTTAACATTTCTATCCTAAAACAGCTGTCAAATATGAAATGTGATGTTTAGCTACTTACATCTCGCACTTTATGACCATTTACTGAAGCGCCACACGACTCGCATGAACATAAAGCCCGCCTACTTTGATTTGATTGGTCATCTCAAATATTTTGACATTGACGAGTGGTGACAGCTTTGATGAGAAGATCTTGGTGCTGTCAATATCCTTGCAGCACTAAAGTAGTGTAAGTACTATATTAAAGAAACACTCCACCGTTTTTAGAAATAGGGCTTATTCAACTTCTTTCCTACATTTAGATATGATGGCAAGTGCATTTTTGTCTCAGTGCATGCATTGTTTTAGTTTGGCAGGGTCGCCGCTAGCTTAGCTTAGCATAATGAATGGAATCCTATGTTGCCAGCTAGCATGTCCCGAGTAAAAGTGATCCAAAAAAAAAAAAAAACACCTAATTACTTCGTGTATTCACAACGAGTACAAATAGCGATGCAGATTAAGACTAGGTGATTTTCCAGTGAAAAAAAAAACAAAAAAAGTATATTTTAGTTTGTCATAAATGCTTGTCAGTACATTCAGCACTTTATATTTTTAAGACAATAGAAGTGATTTTGAAATTGCATATAAAGATGTACTGAAGTGGGTCAAAAACACTAAAGTTCAACTAACTGCATTTAATATTCATTTATAATTAAGCCTATAAAATAATAATATAATATTGTCCGGAAACTTTCAGTTCACACTTAAGTATATTCTTCTATTTCCATAATAAGTACTTTTTAAAAAGTATGCTAAAGATACACAAACTGTGTGTAATTCTACTCATTTCCAGTGGAAGTCGTTACTATGAGGAGGATGATTATGAAACGGCTCCCGGCCCTCCCTTCGGTATCCCGGATCCTCGCGGCGAGCGGACGTTTGACGCAAGACCCCTGCCGCCCCGTCCAGGTGAACTTCCGCTGAGTTTGGCCCCCCTTCCAGAAAACTCCCCGTACAGCGAGGCCGAGGAGGAGGAGGAGGAGTCATGGAGAGCCCCGCCCCCTTTCCCAATGTTTCCTGACAGACGGGAGGGACCACGAAGAGTCTATGAGCGTGAGTCTGAAATATTAAGTGTGGTGACTGAAGCGATGCTGGCTGATTTAAGTAGAGTTTTTAGCCATAATCCTTGAAAAAGAAACACACTTTAGCATACTTTGAAAAAATATATAGTTTAAAAGTAATGCCTTAAGACACTTACATAACTTTTATATATGTATAAATGTAAATTAAATGCAATTATCTGACGTTAAGAATGATTTTGACTCACTTAAATGGACTTAAAGTACATATTTGTATGTAATTTCATAATTACTTCTATTGTCTTTGAAATATGGTTAAAGTTGCTGCTAAATGTACAGACAAGCATTTATGGTAAACTAAAATATATTTTAATGTAATTTCTATTAAACCTTGTATGTGGGGCCCATATTCAAATATATTCAATATATTTGTATTTACACTAGAACTGTCAAATCGATTAAACGCATCTAACATAAAAGTTGTGTTTACATAATATACGTGTGTATATATGTATTACATTTATGTATGTATATAGGCCTATTGTATATGTGTATGTGTGTGTATATTCTGTATACACATATTTATAAACATACTGTATATATGTGTATATGTACATATATGCAGACACACACACATAAACATGATATATAAATGTAATATATACACACACACGTTATGTAAAACTTTTATGTTAGGTGCGATTAATCACACTAGTTTACACATTTGTAATGATAAAGTTGCAATTTAGGACATTTCAAATATATATGAGTATTTATTTAAGTGCACTTAAGTGTGTATCTCTTTAAGTGCACTTAAGTGTGTATTTCTTAAAGTGCACTTAAGTGTGTTAAATAAAATAATGTGTATCTCTTTAAGTGCACTTAAGTGAGTATCTCTTTAAGTGCACTTAAGTGTGTTAAATAACAGAATGTGTATCGCTTTAAGTGCACTTAAGTGTGTATCTCTTTAAGTGCACTTAAGTGTGTATTTCTTAAAGTGCACTTAAGTGTGATAAATAAAATAATGTGTATCTCTTTAAGTGCACTTAAGTGAGTATCTCTTTAAGTGCACTTAAGTGTGTTAAATAACATAGAAAGTGTATCTCTTTAAGTGCACTTAAGTGTGTTAAATAACAGAATGTGTATCGCTTTAAGTGCACTTAAGTGTGTTAAATAAAATAGAAAGTGTATCTCTTTAAGTGCACTTAAGTGTGTTAAATAACAGAATGTGTATCGCTTTAAGTGCACTTAAGTGTGTTAAATAACAGAATGTGTATCGCTTTAAGTGCACTTAAGTGTGTTAAATAACAGAATGTGTATCACTTTAAGTGCACTTAAGTGTGTATCTCTAGAAAGTGTATCTATTTAAGTGCACTTAAGTGTGTATCTCTTTAAGTGCACTTAAGTGTGTTAAATAACAGAAAGTGTATCTCTTTAAGTGTACTTAAGTGGCCTTTTATTTCATTATTCATTATTTCCAATCATATTATATGCAAGTACAGTTTCTTTTATGTACACTACAAGTACATATTCAGAAAAGGCGCACTTCTTTTTTTTAACAAAGAAAACATCCTCAGCACTTTATTTTACAGTCCTGTTTTGCATGTACATACTATAAACTTATTATAGTAATTAAAATAACTGGGTAATAACTTGGTGTTAACCCTGAACCTACCCCTAAACCTTTCTTGGTAAGTGAGCTGTAAGTACATTGAAAGTGCACGACACGTACTGTAAAATAAAGTGCAACCAAAACGTCTCGCACATCTCAGTATAAGAGCAAAGAAGAAGCTGTGACTGTTGTGTGTGTTTTAGGGAGATACGAATCATACGGCAGTCTGAGTTCAGAGGACTGTGGCATCGTCCACGGCTGTGAAAACGGCCGCTGTATCCGCGTGGAGGAAGGTTACACCTGCGACTGCTACGACGGCTACCGGCTCGACATCACTACCATGACCTGCATAGGTATCGACTCCCCCTTTATACTGTCATGTGTTTATTAAAAAACAGCTGTGTCATTCGGCCACGCCACTAGGGGAGGCAATTAAAGATGCATCTGTGTGTGTGTTTGCCTGCAGATGTGGATGAGTGTGAGGACGAAGACACACTCGACTGCATTAACGCTCGCTGCGTGAACACGGAGGGCTCGTACAGGTGTGTGTGTCGCAGGGGTTACATCATGTCCCGAAGACCCAACCACTGCATCCAAGCTTGATCAAAGTGTACAAGCTGGACTATTAGAGACTTTTCCCGCCACATTGCTGTAAATTGACTTTAATGACTATACCTGTGTGTATATCCAACAGTCCAACGCTGAAGCTTTACAAGTCACACACACATGTTAAACGTGATCTGGTCTTGTTCATTGTTTGGAGCCGAATGTCTGTCATAAAGATCCACGAAACAACATAAACTAGTGAGTTCATATTTATACATCCATATCAATGAAGGCAACTCCATGTATACTATATATGAATATATTTACAGTAATTATTTTTGTGTCATATAGCGGTCCGAGAATCTCTTACTATCTGAAACTGTAAAATCTGTTTTTTCTTTTGTCTGTCACGTAAGAGAATGCACTGTATCTGTGGGGGAAATGCAGTCCTGTGAGTCCTCACACACTGCTATTGTACAGTTTTAAGACATCTCAGATGTTTGTTACATATTTTTTAAAGTGTACGTTTTTGATATCTTCCCTGACGAAGGAGTTTGAAAATATATTTTGCACACATTCCGATTTATCGCAAAGTGTTATTTTTGTTAATGAGCTTCCTGAAAACAAATCAGGCTTGAACTTATGCTTTATTTTCATGTTCATCGTTCTTTAGTGTGTAATGTTGCGGTTTGAGCGTGAAAAAGCTCTGCAAAGTTATTCTCTCTATCAGTAGCCATCCACGTTTTCCACTGTTTTGTTATAGACAAAGTGAATATGCATTAAAAAAGAGAGAGCCAGCCTGTTTCCATCCAATAATAGAGGGGATGCATTGGCTTTACTTTCCCGCCGGAACACGCTCCCTTCAGCCGGCCCGAGTGGCAGAAGAGCTGTTCCCACGAGCGCTGTGCTGAGTGATGAACTATATGGTCCGTTGTTTCCGGAAGAAAGCACTGAACGCAACAGAGAAAATATATAAATAATTAAAAACTCACAAAAAAAACATTGACTCATTGACCAGCTCATTTAGCACAGCGCTCGTGGCTCGACTCGTCGAGACTGTTTTCCAAGATGGCTCCTGTCTGTATACGCGTAATGTACTGTCTTTATAAAGTATCTTCTTATTAAACTGTTTGTACACTTACAACGTTCTCAATGCTTCGGTTTGCATGTAGGGACCCTCATTATGCTACCGTGTTAGTGTGAGGGTATTTTGAGCCTTGTTAGTGGTATTAACTAGCGATTTAATACGTATTCTGTGCCCCATAAACTAGCATAATAAACTAATCTGTTTTAAGAGATAAAACTCTTTACATGAAAACGCTTCCCAGAGAACGATCTGCTCGGTAACCATGTGTTAATTACCCCTAGGCTCATTTTTCACCGGAGTTGTCCTTTAACAAGTGTCATGTCGTTATAAAGACTGTTTAGATCAATATATTTTGATCAAGCTATATTCAGAAACGGGGAAAACACACAAAATAAACATAAGGATGAATGATGTTTGAGTAGGCCTGTCGCAATAATCAATATATCGCACAATATATGCATGAAATTTTTTGTGATGCAATATGTCGGCCATTATGTTTCCATGATAATGAAATTCACCAACATTTTACTGGATTGTGCCGTCGTCTTGCATGTTTTCCGTGCCGGAGGTGAAAGTGGTTCTCGGGCAGTTCCTTCACACACAGGTGATAAAGCCGCCGTTTGAGGTGTTATAGTGTTTTCCTGACCACTACTGACCGTTTGGAAGAATAAGCCCAAATGGACTCGATCCCCTGTTCCGGTGCACATATAACTTTAATGTTATTCTCAGGTATTCCTTACTAATTTGTCCCACTCATACTCATTGATGGTAAAAAACACTGTTACTATTTTTCAATTAGATAAATGTTCTATATTTTGTTCTAAAATATATGTTCTATATAGGCCTATTTGATATTTTGAGGAGATCTTTTGGTACTAAATACTATTTGTGCAATAATTATTGAAAAAAATAATGACCAAAATATTTGACTTCTATTATTTGTATTATTTATATTTTCAATTAGTGTAGTAATTAAGGTTAAAATAGAGAATTCCAATTTAAAAAAGGCAAATTAGAGTCATTTTGTGGCTAAAAAAATTATAATTTGTAATGTCATTACCCAGTCGGTGCCTTTATGGCTCTTTAATTCATATACATGTATCTTATCTAGTTGCTCAATATTATATGCTGTTATATATTCAGTGGCATAAAATAGTCTTAAAATTACAATAATATCGTTTATCGCAATTATTTATGAGACGATATATCGCGAAACAAAAAGTAGTTATCATGACAGGCCTATGTTTGAGAGGTAACACGTCTTATTCTTACCAATAGTATATAATATATTTTAATAATATCAGAATAGAAGCGGTGCTTTAATGGGAGCGAAGGCGGTGTCATGTGACACCACATTTACTTGTGTAAAAGCCCTTTTTCAAACTAGTTTTTTGCGACACTTTCTAGCATAGACAGAATTTATACATTAAAGTTAAACGGAAAAAGATTGTGTCGACGTTTGCAAAAAAATCTCGATAATTGGCATTTCCATCAGCTATATCGGTAAACATTTTAAATGCGAAACCTGGCTAGATTCTGTGTTTCTGAACTCCCTGAAACGCCTCCATTGAGTTTTCCTCTGGGAACCAAGACTTCACAATGTTCCTCATTTAAATAATTCATAAGCAGAATAAAGGGGCGGGGCCGGGTTAAGTTAGTAAGTAGTGTGTTGAATTTTGGCGGTTATGGAAAGCACTTGACCAATCACAACACACTGCTCCAGCCGGCCAATCAGAGCACAGTGTGCTTTTCAGAAGGCGTGGCTTCATAGAGAGAGGAACTAAACAGGGCGTTACTGACAGACTGGGAAGAGAGGAGCCGCAACTATGACTAATAATCAACATTCAAGCAGGAAAAGACTTTTTAATATCCAGCTGGAGATTATTTTTGGGCCCTAAATGTGTCTGACATAATTGAAATCCCATTGTTGTCATTCTTAGGCAGTTTCTCTCTGCCTCCTCACGTGCTTTGTTTGAGTAGGTCTGTAACCAGCTTATCTCTGCGTGGTCCTAATATGCCCAGTGTTTATATGAATCCAGCTCATAAGTCCTTTTATAGGCCAATCCGCCCACATCACACAGCCAAGCCGATTAAAAGGGTTCACTTCGCTCCTAATGTACTTCGGTGGATTGCACTGACCAGCGGAATATCAGCTTTCACTCACTGTGGCTCGTGTTCCCAGACAACAATGTAGTGGAGGATTTGAGTTTTCCCCGTAAACTTCCTCTGATCCTCCTTTGTTGATAGTGCTCGACTGTGTTCACTTTAAACACACGGCCTGAACTGGACTGGCATGAGTGAACATTACTCACTCACACACACACACACACACACACACAGATGCCAAATCTGAATTGGCTGCCGAATGTTTATGGTGGAGTTTTAGGTCAAAGCTCTTGGATTCGGTTTAGTTTCCACTTACGTCACAAGCAGCGATTTACACACTGTGGTTACAGCTATGGATAAATCTGATACGGGACAGTATGAGTGATTTACCACTGCGGCTGTGTGTGCATGAAGAAATGTCTTACGTTTAAAAAAGTTTAAATAATAATATATATAATTAATATCAGACACATGCTACCATGCCATTACCATTAAAAAACACTGCCATGATGAACATTTTCTATATTTTCCTGGGAAAAAGTATCAACAAAACTATGAAACAGCACATAATTGTATTAACAACAACAACAACAAAAAAACTAGCATGTTTTATCACATTGCTAGCTTGTCTTAGCATGTTCTAGCTCATTGTTAAAAAATATATATATATTGTTGTTAGCATGATTTTACTAGCATGTTTTAACATGTTACCATTATTATACACTTTGCTAGCATTATTCTATCATTTTAACATGTTTAGCACATTGCTAGAATCATCCTTTATGTTGTAACATTTTGTTAGCATGTTTTAACATAGTGCTAGCATTAATTAGCCTGTTGCTGCCATTTTTTAGCTCATTGTTAACATGGTTTCACTAGCATGTTTTAACACATTACCATAATGTTACAATTTGCTAGCATTATCTTAGCATATTTTTTGCACTTTGCTAGCATTATTGTAGCATTTAGCATGTTCCTAGCATTTTTAACACCTTGTTACAGTGATCCTTATATTATGTAGCATTTTGCTAGTGTGTTTTAACATATTGTTAACACGTTATAACATGTTGCTAGCATTATCCTAGCCTGTTTTAGCACACATTGCTAAAATTGACATAATACTGGCATGAATTAGCCTGTTACTGGCATTTTTAGCTCATTGTTAGCATTATTTTGCTAGCATATTTCTCGAATGTTTTAACATTTTGTTTTGATACATTATTATTTTATATTTTGCTAGCATTATCCTATAGTTTTAATATTTTTAACACATTGGATTTAACACATTGGATTTTTAACACATCCTAGTATGTTGTAACATTTTGTTAGCATGTTGTAACACATTGCTATAATTTATTTGCATATTGCTAATATGAATTTGCCTGTTGCAGGCATGTTTTAGCTCATTGTTATCATGATTTTGCAAGCATGTTTCTATAATTGTTTAGCATGTTGCTAGCATGTTTAACATATTAACATTATTTTTCATTTTGCTAGCATTATTTTGCACTTTGCTAACATTATCCTAGCATTTTTGCATTTTCCTAGCATGTGTATCAGATTTTGTAGTATGTAGAATTTTGTTCAAATGTTTTAACACATTGCTAGCATTTTATAACATGTTGCTAGCATCATCATAGCCTGTTTTACACATTGCTAACATATTTTTACATTGCTATCATGAATTAGTCTTTTGTTGGCATTTTTTTAGCACATTGTTAACATTATTTATTGCTGGTGTGTTTCTGTAATGTTTGAGCATGTTGTTAGCATGTTTTAACACATTAAAATTATTTAAAATTTTGCTATGATCCTAGCATGTTTCAGCACATTGCTAGCACTATCCTATCCTTTTAACATTTTTATCACATTGCTAGAATCACCCTAGTTTGTTGTAGCATTTTGTTAGCATTGCTAACATGTTGGTAGCATTATCCTAGCCTGTTTTACACGTTGCTAACATGTTTTAACATGTTGCTAACATGAATTAGTCTGGCATGTTTTAGCTCATCGTTAGCATGATTTTGCTAGCATGTTTCTATAATGTTTTAGCATTTTGCTAATATGTTTTAACACATTAACATTATTTTACATTTTGCTAGCATGATCCTAGCATATATCAGCACTTTACTAGCATTATCCTATCATTTTAACACAGCTCATCCTAGTATGTTGTAGCATTTTGTTAGCATGTTTTAACACGTGGCTAGATTGTTATAACATGCTGCTAGCATTATCCTAGCCTGTTTTTGACACATTTCTAACATGTTTCTAACATATATTCTACATGGCTAAGTATGTTTTAACGTGCTTTTAACATGTCTAGCATTTTGATAGCATGAATAAATATGACAGTTTTATTGTATATTTTATCAAATACTTCTTTCTGAAAAAGTTTGCTAACTTTTTGTATTAATATGATAGGCTATATTATGTTTTGTTTTATAATATAGTTCCTTGTTTTGGTTCCCGGTTGGTTAAAATGTGGCCATTTGTTTCTGTGTTTGTTGACCGGGTTGAGTTTTAGTGTGTGAGAGTGGCTCATGTTAGAGCGTTCCTGGTAGTGTTAGTGATGGTGAGAGTCAGCTGTCTGTCAGATTAGCCTCTCTTACCATGACACTGCAGGAGGAGAACATACTGGCACATCCTGATCTCTCTCTCTCACACACACACACACACACACACTGTCCTGGTTCATCAACACTGGCACGCGCTACATGCGGGCGTCTGGAAACAGAAAGAGCGGTGAAGTGCGGCGTCATTGCAGCATCGCTATGGAAAGCGAGCATGCGCTCGTGTGTGTGTGTGTGTGTGTGTGTGTGTTTGTGTGACGTCTCGCACTAGATGTTCGCCGAAACGAATTGTCACAAATTGTTGCTGAGGAGGCCGTTCCTGGATTAAGGCCTATGGGGAACGAGACAGGTGTTACTCGCCGGCCTAGACGGTAATCCTCTCACCTGCCTGAGATGGATAGCAGGCTTGCGCTGGGTCAGAAATGGGTCAGTGTTCCGTAACACTGCGAAACAGGGTCATCACCTCACAGCATCTCACACCTGTTTCTAGGAAGCGTATAATCATCCTCAGTAAACAGATATGAGTTATGTAAAATATAAAGATCACGGTCCGAGGTGTTTTGATGGAAAGGACAAAAAATGGTGATTGTAAATCATTATGTAATGGATAATGCGCAGCTGGCCAGGGCATGTTTATTCTGCGGTAATGACCATCTGACTATACATTATCCCATCATGCTACTTGATAATAAATACTATACAAATTAATTGCAAACAGACAGAATAAGAGCAATGCATAGATACTGTTACAGTAATATTTTTAAATTTGTTTTAATTGTTATTTGTTGTATTTAGATTTTAGTTGGCTACATAAACAGATAAATGTTTCCTTGACAACTAGTACACATTACAAACTATTTGGTTACACTTTATTTTACGGTGTCCTTGATTATACATGTAAGAACTGATATTCATTAAAGGGATAGTTCACCCAAAATGAAAATTAACCCCTGATTTACTCACCCTCAAGTCGTCCTAGGTGTATATGACTTTCTTCTTACTGATGAACACAATTAAAAAAAAATAATAGCATGGCTCTTCCAAGCTTTAAAATGGGGGTTGAGATTTTGAAGCACAAATAAGTGCATCCATCCATTATAAAAGTGCTCCGTACGACTCTAGTGGGTTAATAAATGCCTTCTGAAGTGAAGCCATGGGTTTTTTTACGTTTGATTTACCAATCTTATAGGGTTGTGCCGTGAAGGCTGACCGACATCACGATGGAGCGCAACCATCCTGATGCCTAAAACATTTTATTTTGTACAAGAAAACAGCATAGGCTTCAAAATAAACGATGTTGTTAAAATATTGTAACGTGATCATATTAACTAGGCTACACGAACTACCATTTTTAAAACAATTTTATCTCCTTAATGGATTGAGAAAAGTGCGTGGAACCTGTTGGAAGCGTGGATGAGTAATTAATTAGTTGGGTCAGAAAAATAAATTATAGTTTTTAAGTATAAAAAAATATGTAAAGAGTCATAGGCTATTACAATTAAAAGTGCTTAAAAGTGCACAACTCTTCTTAAGTGGAAGGAAGCGTTTTCCCTCACGTGCAACCGATATAGAAATTAAGCACGGAAAAAAAAAACATTTTATATTTTTCTAACGTGGTGGTTACCGATTAGGCTACCGTAATTCTGACCCAAATTGCTTTGTCGCCTTTCTGGCTGTTGTTGTAAATGGGAATGTTTTTGCAAATGTTTCTTTAAAAAATCAATGATATCTGTCCACTAGAACTATCGCTTTTAATTTAAAATGGTTTATTTAAAGCAATTATTTTTCAAACAGATGGAATTCGAAATACAGGCCTGCTTCAAATAAAGGCCTGGTCCCTTCTGCAGGTCAGGTAAATAAAGGCCCCGGTCTTTATTTAAGGTATTATGGTAATTGGAGTCACTTCAACCCGCGGACATGGAAAACAACCAGCGGGAAAAACACGGACTGGGCAACACAGTGCAGTTGAGTTCTGCTGACATTTGACAACTAACGTTACGGTTGTAGGTCTATCCAATTGAGGTCTTTCCTGGTTCGGTTGAAACACGCCCCATGATCACAGCCCAATGGACTAGAATTTAGTATGACGACGTCAGGCTAATTTTTGGGTCAAATCCCCGGAGTTTGTGACGTAAGAAAACAGCGTTTTCAAAACGCATTTTTGGTCCACTGCAGATTTAAGGAGAAAATACTCAGCAATGGTTTTGACTCATGAATTTGCACATGGTTTGTCTGAAAGCATTAGCCTGGCGTGGTCATACTCAATTCTAGTCAGAATCTGAGTCTGGTACCGCTCCATTGAGCTTTGATTATGGGGCGTGTTTCAACCGAGCCAGGAAAGACTTCAATTGGATAGACCGACAACCAATCAGAGCAACAGAGCGACGCGTAACATTAGTTGTCAAATGTCAGCAGAACTCAACTGCACTGTGTTGCCCAGTCTGTGTTTTTCCCGCGGGTTAAAGCGACCCCAATTATGTGATTATATAAACCCAGGAATGCGAATTTTAGCAGGCAATAAAAATAACGTATTTTGCCAACCAACCATATTTTTTTCCGGAGAACCCCCCGGAAAGTTATTGTTTTGGGCTATAGTTTTGAGTAGCAATTGCGCAACATTGCAAAAAAACATGGCAACCCTGTCTGCACACGCACTGGATTAAGTAACGTTACAAGAAAAAGATGAGTGTAAACGATCTTTGCCAGTGTTGTAATAAAATAATTTAAGGATACACAGAGTACTTCCCAACACGATCATTGTTTCTGAGAGAAATAGTGAAGGTGAATGCATATACGAACAAGTTCTCCGTTTAGGATAAGACCAAATTCAACCCAAAGAGCCTTCGATGACGTGGATGATTACGTTACTGTTGATCATCTGTCCATCATCGTCTAAAGCCCGCCCTGATGATCTCATTGGTCCGAACAGTTTCTGTTCAGGCATAATAACTCCTCTATGGATCGAGTCCAGACCGAATTGCCCGAGCAAAAAAAATTGTGGGCGGGGCTAAATTTGGCTGGCATCCAGGTTATGAAAGCATATTAAAAACACTACATAGACATATAAACAACACCACAAGGGAACTTTACATTTATGCACAATGGGCAAGCGTAAGGATTTGAGCGAGTTTGACAAGGGCCAGATTGTGATGGCTTGACGACTGGGTCAGATCATCTCCAAAACTGCAGCTCTTGTGGGGTGTTCCCGGTCTGCAGTGGTCAGGATCTATCAAAAGTGCTCCAAGGAAGGAACAGTGGAGAACCGGCCACAGCCGCTGACCAGTCAGGGTGCCCATGCTGACCCCTGTCCACCGCATCAGAACTGGACCACGGAGAAATGGAAGAAGGTGGCCTGGTCTGATGAATAATTCGCTCAGAGAAGCTGTCAATCATGACGCCCCCGCCCCCTGTTTTTTAAAGCATCAAATAACTAACTAAAACCAAACTTATTTTAAAAAAGAAAATCAGCGTGATGAAAACTATCTAAAATGACAGAAGCCATCTTTGGAAATAATCGATTTGAAGTGTAATTTGATTGTTTAGTTTGTCTCACGTCCCATTAGATTATATGGAGAGGGTGGGGTTTATGAGCTATACTGGCACCCGCCACCAGGGGGCGATCAAAGCGCTTTGGCTTCACTTTTCAGGACCTGTGCGGCACACTTGGTTTCAACACATTATTTGACATTATGCTAGCATGATTCTAGCATGTTTTAGTACTTTGCTAAGATTTTTAGCACACTGCTAGCATTATCACAGCTTTATTTCTAGGTTTCTAATCAAACACTGATCAAGTGAGTCTGCACTGAATATCAGATGCGGGAGGACACGATCGTCAGCTTGTACACAAACATGTGAAGTTCAATCCCAGACAGCAACAGTGTCGGCACAGATCCGGCCGGGTCAGATGTGGCCCGGATCTGGACCGACACTATGTTGCTTTCTTTCAACTTTTCACTGAAACTGTGCTGATAATATCATTTGTATATTACAGTACTGACACACACTCCTAGAAAATGTACATGATCTCTTCACAATGAAGCATTGCATGTAATGTAGACGTGAGAGTTGCATCACAGTGAGACAGTAGGTCAGTGGAGTGCATCTGAACGCTGATGCTCAGCACTTTTACAGCATCACGGTCGCAGGATCACCAGATCTGTAATCACCACAAATCCTGACCTACTGACTGAAGGAGCATCCCACAGCCACACAGGCTCTCTGCACTCAAACACACATGCACATCTGTAGAAATACACACTTGACAGAGTTTGTTTGGATTATAAGAACACTCCACCGTTTTTAGAAATAGGGCTTATTCAACATCTTTCCTACATTTAGATACGTGGGCAAATGCATTTTTGTCTCATTTTTGCGTGATATCGCTGCAGTAGCAGTGCTTCGCATGTGCTTCCCTATAATATAGTCCCAAGTTAATATCTGCTATTCGTACTCGTTGTGAATACGCAGGCCACAAGAAGCAATTTTTTTTAATCACTTTTACTCGGGACATGCTAGCTGGCAACATAGGATTCCATTCATTATGCTAAGCTAAGCTAACGGCGACCCTGCCAAACTAAAACAATGCATGCACTGAGACAAAAATGCATTTGCCCACATATCTAAATGTAGGAAAGATGTTGAATAAGCTTCTAAAAACGGTGGAGTGTTACTTTAAACAATGACAGATCGTTTCATTATAATGTTTCACTAATAATGCACAATATTTCTTCAGTATTAATGTTAATTTTGATATTTAATAATATATTTTTAAAATCAACATTAGCAATTTTATTTTTGTTAATATTCTGAATTTATTTTTTATATTTTAAGTTTTCATGTTAATTTTAGTTTATTTTTAGTCATTTTGTTGTGCCTATTATGAATAATTATGGTAATATTTTGTTTTCATTTTAGGTCGTTTTAGTTTTTATTAATTTCCAGTTCATAATTTTAACTTTATATTATATTATATTTCATTTTTTTTGTTTCAGCTTTTAGAAATGTTTTTAATAGTTTTAACGATAATAACCCTGGACATTAGTTTATGTACTGCAAACTACCATTAACAATGAACAGCTGTATTTTTATTAACTAACATTAAAAATATAAATAAATGCTATACAAATACATTGCTTATTGTTAGTTCATGTGAGCTTATGCATTAACTAATATTAATATTAAAGCGTGAACCAGTTCTCTCTTCCTCAAAACCAACTTTACCATATAAAAAAAATTGGTTACACATTATTTGGTATTTAACAGTGTCCTAACTAATAACAGTAATAACTATAAATTATGCATAATAACATGCAACTAACACTAAACCAAACCCTAATCCTAGCCCTAATTATATAGTACGCACGTTTTTAACTATTGTTACTCAGTACAGTAACACTTTATTTTACAGTGTCCTTGTTACATATAGTTACTATAACTATAAATTATGCATAATTACATGTAATTACCCTAAACCAAACCCTAATCCTAACCCTATAATAAGTACATGTAGTTTATCATTATTACTCAGTACTTAAATGTATAATTACACTGTAACAATGACAGCTTAAAATAAAGTGTAACCCTTTATCTGAATCTATCTGTGTTACAGTGTTATTATTATGCATTTAAGTACTGAGTAATAATGATTAAAAATATGTGCGTACTATAGAGTTATAATTTGGGTTAGTTGCATGGAATTATGCATAATTTATAGTTATAGTAATGTAAGGTGTAACCAAAATGAAGTGTTACTTAGCTAAAAAGGTTATACTGTAGAAGCTGAATTAGCATTTGAACTCTCTTTAACTTTGCACAGACATGCACTGAAATCAATCAATAATCAAGCGGCGTCTGATTGGACGAAAGCCTCAGAGATCCTGTATTTCCAGTCCAGAGAGCTCAAATTGGCGGCTGTTTTGAGGGTCAACAGTGGAAACAAGGAAATGAAGCAGACTTGATGTTACGGGAGTGGTTTGTTGGTGTTCGCAGCCAACTGCAGATAAGGAATGTCTTTATATGTATTTACATACAACAGTGTGTAAAAGAGCATCTGAAAACTAGTAGCCTAAAAAAGATGAAAATGTGCAATCACTGCTTTGATGATTGTATCTAAATAACTCTCCACGGGTTCAGAAGGCATTCTGTAAATATGTTGTTTGACGAAACGACTGGCCTGATCGAGTGGTTTGCAGTTGGCCTGCTTGTCGTTTTTGAGGATTTGACCTGTCAGTTATGAGAACCCATCAATAGGGTTTTAATCAGCATGCATCTGGATTAGACACCCTGACTCCGCCCATCCAGAGCATCACTTAAATAAACCTGCTCAGTCTCCCTCAGTCTTCATCCCGTTCAGCTCTCGCTCGCAGACGCTTCAAACGCTGAATCCCTGGGGAAAATAGTTATGGACCTGAAGGAGTTTTGCCTGAGTGAGAACTTCCAGTTTCTAAACCAGCACAAGTAAGCGTAGCACCATCATCGTCTCATTTTATGCCAGCTGCACTGTAGAAAACGTGAAATCTTTGTTTACGTACATTTACAAGATAAATTAAGTTTCATTTTCATTTTTATTTTCATAATGTTCATAGTAATAGAGTTTTAAAAAGTGAAATGAACTTGTGCATGTTGTAACGTTTGCAACTCTCTGATTTAACTTTAAAATGGGCTGAAATGTTTGCGGTGTGTAATATGATGGACTTTGCACGACATTATAAATATGTAAATGGTGCTTTATTTGACATTAGGTATCATACAATCACTAAGCAATGCTTATGACAATTACATCCTGTGAAATGTGTCTCAACTGGCGTGAACATGTTAATAAGCATGTGTGCAATAATTCAGTTCTAATGAATTTGTCCTTTATGCATGTTTTTACATAATTCATAGTTTTGCTGTAATAATAACTTAAATTCAGAAAAGTCCAATCATAAATATTTTGTGTCATGATAATTAATGACTAATAAAGTAGTTTGCACTTTATTTTACAGTCCTTGTTACAAGCATTACATGTAGTCACTGTAGTAATAACTATAAATAATGCATACTTACATGCAATTAACCCAGATCATAGCTCTAATCCTATAGTAAGCACATGTAGTTAATTATTAATAACTGTGTTACACTGTAAATAAAAGTATTGAGTAAAATGAATGAACAACATGTGCTTACTCGCATGTAATTATGCATAATTTACTGTTATTAGTACATGCAACACTGTAAAGTGTTACCAATGTTTTATACATCTTTAGCATCTAAGTTCAGCATACTTTGTTTTAAGATGTCTGTGTTATGCATTTAAGTACTAAGTGATATTAATTAACATGCGGTTTGGTTTAGGGTTAGTTGCATGTCATTACGCATACTTTTGTAACATGTGAAACAAGGACACTGTAAAATAGTGTGTTACCAAATGTAGTTAGAAACTAACACTTTAAACTCACTCTCCATCCTCATCAGCCTTTTGGATCCGTCCACCTCCGATGACCCACCGTCCCCGACCGATGCGCCGGTCAAAGCCGACCCGCTGAGCCCCTCGTTCGGCCTGGACAGCAGCGCGACCCCGTTCAGCCCCGGCAGCACGTCGGACAGCAGCGGGTACAGCGTGTTCTCCCGGAACCCGTCTCTGAACCCGGACTCCCCCGTCAGCTCCAGCTCCATCCCGGTTCTCTTCCACCCGGTCGGGCACACAGACTCCCTCCTCAGCTGCGACTACATCCCCTCGCTGAACCCCGGGCCCAAGCGCCTGTGTCTGGTGTGCGGAGACTTCGCGTCCGGCTACCACTACGGCGTCGCGTCCTGTGAGGCGTGCAAGGCCTTCTTCAAAAGAACCATTCAAGGTAAGCACAAAAGTATTACTATATTAATAAGACTAATGCAAACTTATATGAGCATGCATAATGCTAATGAATGACTTGATAATGTAAATGAGTGTGTGTGAGAGAGGGGCTTATGGTGTTTGAATGCAGTGATCAATATCACACGAGCTAACTATCTGTCTGACATTGATTTGTGTGTGAAGACTCAGTGTGCTGTTAATCAAAGCACCTCAGAAGCCTTCATCAATACATTTGACAGGGTTTGGGATTTTAGGATGGGGTAACCCTTTATTTTACAGTGTCCTTATGTAGTTAGTAATGACTATAAAGTATAAGGTAACACTTTACAATAAGGTCCGTTAGTTAACATGAACTAATAATGAACTGCACTTATAAAGCATTTATTTATCTTTGTTAATGTTAATTTCAACATTTACTAATGCATTATTCAAATCTTGTTAACATTAGTTAATGAACTAACATGAACAGCTGGATTTTTATTAACTAACAAACAGAGGTGTTGTTCATGGTTAGTTCATGTTAACTAATACAACCTTATTGTAAAGTGTTACCGCATAATTACATGCAACCAAACCAATCCTTACCACAACCCTATAGTAAGTACATGTACGTAATTAATATTACTCAGTACTTAAATGCATCACTACACTGTAACACAGACACCTTAAAATAAAGGGTTACACTTAATTTGGTAACACTATTTTACAGTGTCATGTACTTACCATAGTAGTAACTGTAAATTATGCATAGTTACATGCAACTAACCCTTAACCAAACCCTAACCTTTTGGCAAGTACATGTAGTTAATTAATGTTACTCAGTACTTAAATGCATAATTACACTGCCTAAAATAAAGGGTTACACTTTCTTTTAAGGTGTCTTTGTTACATAATTTTTAGGGTTTGTTTGGGGGTTAGTTGCACGTAATTATGCATAATTTACTGTTACTACTATAGTAGGTAATTGTGTTATCAAATAATACAGTGACGAGGTATTTGATTATGAACTGTAAAGCTGAGATATAACTGTTGCCAATTATTAATAATTAGCCACTGGTATTTTTATAAAGTGTTTAAAAATGGTCTATTGTAAGAATTTGTCATGAATAGAATAATGGCGAGGATAATATAATCTAAAATTAGAATTGGTGCATATTCACAATATACAGGTCCTTCTAAAAAAATTAGCATATTGTGATAAAAGTTCATTATTTTCCATAATGTAATGATAAAAACTTTCATATATTTTAGATTCATTGCACACCAACTGAAATATTTCAGGTCTTTTATTGTTTTAATACTGATGATTTTGGCATACAGCTCCTGAAAACCCCAAATTCCTATCTCAAAAAAAATTGCATATTTCATCCGACCAATAAAAGAAAAGTGTTTTTAATACAAAAAAGTCAACCTTCAAATAATTATGTTCAGTTATGCACTCAATACTTGGTGGGGAATCCTTTTGCAGAAATGACTGCTTCAATGCGGCGTGGCATGGAGGCAATCAGCCTATGGCACTGCTGAGGTGTTATGGAGGCCCAGGATGCTTCGATAGCGGCCTTAAGCTCATCCAGAGTGTTGGGTCTTGCGTCTCTCAACTTTCTCTTCACAATATCCCACAGATTCTCTATGGGGTTCAGGTCAGGAGAGTTGGCAGGCCAATTGAGCACAGTAATACCATGGTCAGTAAACCATTTACCAGTGGTTTTGGCACTGTGAGCAGGTGCCAGGTCGTGCTGAAAAACAAAATCTTCATCTCCATAAAGCTTTTCAGCAGATGGAAGCATGAAGTGCTCCAAAATCTCCTGATAGCTAGCTGCATTGACCCTGCCCTTGATAAAACACAGTGGACCAACACCAGCAGCTGACATGGCACCCCAGACCATCACTGACTGTGGGTACTTGACACTGGACTTCAGGCATTTTGGCATTTCCTTCTCCCCAGTCGTCCTCCAGACTCTGGCACCTTGATTTCGAATGACATGCAAAATTTGAGCGACAGTCCAGTGCTGCTTCTCTGTAGCCCAGGTCAGGCGCTTCTGCCGCTGTTTCTGGTTCAAAAGTGTCTTGACCTGGGGAATGCGGCACCTGTAGCCCATTTCCTGCACACGCCTGTGCACGGTGGCTCTGGATGTTTCTACTCCAGACTCAGTCCACTGCTTCCGCAGGTCCCCCAAGGTCTGGAATCGGTCCTTCTCCACAATCTTCCTCAGGGTCCGGTCACCTCTTCTCGTTGTGCAGCGTTTTTGCCACACTTTTCCTTCCCACAGACTTCCCACTGAGGTGCCTTGATACAGCACTCTGGGAACAGCCTATTGGTTCAGAAATGTCTTTCTGTGTCTTACCCTCTCGCTTGAGGGGTCAATGATGGCCTTCTGGACAGCAGTCAGGTCGGCAGTCTTACCCATGATTGCGGTTTTGAGTAATGAACCAGGCTGGGAGTTTTTAAAAGCCTCAGGAATCTTTTGCAGGTGTTTAGAGTTAATTAGTTGATTCAGATGATTAGGTTAATAGCTCGTTTAGAGAACCTTTTCATGATATGCTAATTTTTTGAGATTTGGGTTTTCATGAGTTGTATGCCAAAATCATCAGTATTAAAACAATAAAAGACCTGAAATATTTCAGTTGGTGTGCAATGAATCTAAAATATATGAAAGTTTAATTATGGGAAATAATGAACTTTTATCACAATATGCTATTTTTTTTAGAAGGACCTGCTGTATGCATGAAATATAATCTGACTGTTATATCATATACAGTCAAACCAAAATGTATTCAGACACCTTCAACATTTCCTCACATTATCACAGTTTATTCGCTATAGTTTAGAAAATACTAATAAAATATGACAATAACTCAAGAGTCAGAACAAATGCATCGTGATAATGTCAGATGACTTTGATAGAAAGGGATGTAATGGATTACAATCAACCAATCAGCTGTTAGATTTAAGAACACAATTAGACAATACCAATTCAGCTCAACCAATGACCAAGCAATGCTTCATTTTGTTCAGTCGGTGGGGTCAAAGGTCACATTAGCACTTCAAAACATGCTCAGGTCAAAGTGTCTGAATCATTTTGGGTCCAGATGTTTCACTGGTGATCACTGTATGAAAAATCTGTGGGGATAACATGTCTCAGTTTACTTTATTTTGCTCTGAATGTAACTTTATATCTGCTGTCTGAATCATTTTTGGTTTTACTGTATATATATATATATATATATATATATATATATATATATATATATATATATATATATATATATATATATATATATATATATATATATATATATATATATATATATATAATTAGGTTTCTGACAGATGGAGCATTTTTATTGGCTTTGGCCTTGGGCAGACCGAGCACAAGTGTAAGCAATGTGTGTTAACATATCAATATATTGATAAAGTGTTCAATCACATAATGGATGCTCTAATCACACAGAGTCTTGTCCAGTGTTGTGTTTTACAGAAATCTATTGATCACGGTTAACTGTGGAAAAGGGGGGAAAAAATGCAGGATTTGCTTCTCCGGGCATTAATGGGTGTTGAACAGTCGTCAATACACTCGCCTCTGGGAAAGCACAAACTTTCTACCTCTTGCTATGATTATTAAATTATGAGGCGGTGCAAATCAATAGTTGAACTCTGTCTGGACTCCCTATGGATTTCTGTGTGAAAGCTCAGCTTGTGAAGCGTGGAGTGTTATGTTTGATTAAACAAATATGGTAGATATAGCTCACTTAGCTCTCTGTAGTGCGTATAACTGATCAAGGATTTCTGCTTCACTAACGACTTTTTTTGAGCAATTTTCTGAAGTAGCATGTGCTTTGACATGAGGTGGGATCTTCTCTGCCTATTTTAATCAAATATAAAGAGTATGAGCAGGCTGTGCACATGGTAAATAGAGTTTGATGTGTTGGTGTTTCAGGAAACATCGAGTACAGTTGTCCTGTGGTGAATGACTGCGAGATCACCAAGAGACGGAGGAAGTCCTGCCAAGCCTGCCGTTTCCAGAAGTGCCTGCGTGCCGGCATGATGAGAGAGGGTGAGTTCCTGTCAGACCCGAGATCTCACTGAAGCTCAAACAATGCTAGGACTTTCATCTTTAGATGTTTGCTCTGCATGGCTAATGCCCATAATACTGTAAATATGCACTGGCGGAAAAGCTTCTATTTTTATATTCATATTCAATGCGATATTTCAATATAAGCAGCAAAACAATTTCTAGTGAATATCGCACACATGCTGATATGGTAACATATTCGTTTACCTTACGCAATACACTTGTTACAGTATTTATTTATTATTTATGTTGGTAAATATAAACAGCTGTTAGTTCATTTTAGCTCCATTAAATAATATTATCAGACACATAATAAATGTTAAGGTTAACATTAGCGAAGATTAATAGATGCTTTATAAGCATTGTTAGTTCATGTTAGCTAATGGAACCTTATTATAAAGTTTATTGAAATAGAACACAATCTTAAATAATTATTCATCATTTTTATTTTGCATTTTAAAGTATATTTTCACTCCCAGATTTTAATGTTTTCATTCATCTATTTATATGCACATTTTGGGATATTGCATAAAAAAAAGCTGGATGCATAAATTCTACATGTGCTCGTAAAAACAAACTGAACACTCACCTGACTGCCTCAGCAGAGGCTGTGATTGGATAACTGGACTAACCAGCGGACCAATCGCATCACAGCGTCTCAAGTGTTGGGTGGCTCTGAAACGCCCGAGTCAAACTCTGTCATCAGAAGGACTTGGTTTAAAGGAAAACAGCGACTTTTTGGGACTTTATCTTATTCCCCGTATCCCCCAGAGTTAGATAAGTCCATACACACCATTCTCATCTCCGTGCCGTAACTCTGTCTGACGCTCCCACCGCTAGCCTAGCTTAGCACAAAGACTGGAGGTAAACGGCTCCATCTAGCCGACTGCTCAATAAGAGACTAAATAACACCAACATTTCCCTATTTACAGGCTGTGATGTGTATAGTTACATCGTGTACGAAGACCGACGGGAAATTAAAAGTTTCTTTCTGTGTCTTACCCTCTCGCTTGAGGGGTCAATGATGGCCTTCTGGACAGCAGTCAGGTCGGCAGTCTTACCCATGATTGCGGTTTTGAGTAATGAACCAGGCTGGGAGTTTTTAAAAGCCTCAGGAATCTTTTGCAGGTGTTTAGAGTTAATGAGTTGATTCAGATGATTAGGTTAATATCTCGTTTAGAGAACCTTTTCATGATATGCTAATTTTTTGAGATTTGGGTTTTCAGGAGCTGTATGCCAAAATCATCAGTATTAAAACAATAAAAGACCTGAAATATTTCAGTTGGTGTGCAATGAATCTAAAATATATGAAAGTTTAATTATGGGAAATAATGAACTTTTATCACAATATGCTATTTTTTTTAGAAGGACCTGCTGTATGCATGAAATATAATCTGACTGTTATATCATATACAGTCAAACCAAAATGTATTCAGACACCTTCAACATTTCCTCACATTATCACAGTTTATTCGCTATAGTTTAGAAAATACCAATAAAATATGACAATAACTCAAGAGTCAGAACAAATGCATCGTGATAATGTCGGATGACTTTGATAGAAAGGGATGTAATGGATTACAATCAACCAATCAGCTGTTAGATAATACCAATTCAGCTCAACCAATGACCAAGCAATGCTTCATTTTGTTCAGTCTGTGGGGTCAAAGGTCACACTAGCACTTCAAAACATGCTCAGGTCAAAGTGTCTGAATCATTTTGGGTCCAGATGTTTCACTGGTGATCACTGTATGAAGAATCTGTGGCTAATGAACTATATATAATTGTTGGTTTGACTGTAGGTTTGCATGTCTAAAGGTGTCTTGACGAGAATAATAAAGATAAGCAGAATTGTTTCTTTAGTTTAAAGTAGCGTGTTGGTTCCCGTGTGCCTGTGCAGGTGTGCGCATGGACCGCGTGAGAGGAGGCCGGCAGAAGTACAAGCGCCGGGCGGAGTCAGCGCTATCTCTCTTCACCAAAACACCTTACGCACATCCAAGCAAACCAATCAGTGAGTCGGATGAGCACACTCATTACCACAGCCTAAATCTTTAATATGAACAAAAATAGGACCTGTGGTCAGTGGATTACGTATAGTTGAAGATTTACCCTGATTAAGGGTTTAACTTCATTAATAAAGCATCATCTTTTCCTTTCCAGGAAACAAAGTGATCTCTCAGCTGCTGGTGTCCGAACCGGCCCCTCTGCGAGCCGCTCCTGACCCCTCGACCCCTGACAGTGACCTTAAAACGCTGCTGACCTTATGTGACCTTTTAAACAGGGAGCTCCTGGTTATGATTGGCTGGGCCAAACACATTCCAGGTACGCAGCTGTTTTGATGTTTTTGTGTGTCCATTGAAACACGACTCTCTGACATGGGTTACGGTTCTTCAGGTTTCACCGGGCTCTCTCTGGTGGATCAGATGGCTTTGCTCCAGAGCGGCTGGATGGAGACGCTGGTGCTGAACGTGGTGTGGAGATCTCAGGGCTCGGCCGACGAGCTGCAGTTTGCAGAGAACCTGCGACTGAGCGAGAGCCAGAGCCGAGCCGTGGGACTGCAGGATCTCCACACGGCTCTCAGACAGCTCACCTCCAAATACCAGCAGATGGGCCTGAGCCAGGAGGAGATGCTCACACTCAAGGCCATGAGTCTGGCCAACTCAGGTACACATTACCCATCATCCATCACTCCAACGGCTCATCACGGTGTGAAGGGTACAGTCAGATTAAGCTTAATAATCAGAAATAACAAAACAAATATTTACTACATATAATATAGTATACATTCATATTATAATACTCTACAACACTAAAATATGAATATAATGTAATAAATATAAATAATGAATAATTATATTACATATACATGCATTAATAGAAATTCAATATTGTAATATTATAATACAAAGCTAATTATTGATAAGGAATAATACAATAAATGTATATAAAATATACATTATATTATTATACAAAACTAAATAATGAATATAAGTAATGAATAATAAAATGCTATATTCTGTTATATTATATATATATATAAATACATATTAGTTATACTATTATGATAAACAAAGCTATTTATAGATAATGAATAATAGTCAGTAATAAAATAAAATGTATTTATTAATTTTATATATATATATATATATTCCTATCATAATCTACTACACTAAATAACAAATATATAATGTAATATAAGTTCTGAATAATTATATTACATAATATACATATATTAATAGAAATTCAATATTGTAACATAATACAAAGCTAATTATAGATAATTAATAATAAAATAAAGTTATAAAAAAATACAAAAATATTAATTATATTATTGTACAAAACTATATAATATAATATAAATAATGAATAATAACAAAATGCTATATTGTTACATTATATATATAAATACATAAATATTAGTTATACTATTAAGCTAAACTAAATAATTCATAAAATATTAATTATTATATTATATTGCATTATGTATTATATATATATATATATAATATATAAATGGACATATTCATATAAATCCATTATTATAATTATATATTATAATACAAAGTTAATTATATTTCATGAATAATACAATTGTTATATTTTATTTTGTTGTATATAAAAATACACATACATTATATTAAACTATTATTACATTTATATTATTATGCACATATTACAATATAAAACTAAAAAATGAATACAATATAATACAAATAATGAATAATAAAAATGCTATATTGTTATATTATATATATAAATACATAAATATTAGTTATACTATTATGCTAAACTAAATAATTCATAAAATATTAATAATTATATTGCATTATAATAATATAATATAAATGCATTATTATAATTATATATTATAATACAAAGCTAATTATATATCCTGAATAATACAATTGTTATATAAATACACATACATTATATTAAACTATTATAATATTTATATTATTATAAAATATATTTTTTTTAATAGAAAATCATTATAATATAACATTATTTTACAAAACTAATTTCAAGCACTGAATCATATACACGATGATAAGGTATGAATTCAGAGCTTCTGACTGTAGTTGATGCATGAGGAGGTTGTTGCTTAGGAAGCGTTCAGGCATTGCTCAAACTCTATATATATCTGCACTGTATGATTCTACTTCATTTCAGCTCCCGTTTTAGTCTCAGACTCGCTGGCCAAGAAAAAACAATCAATATGGATCTAGCAGCCGGAGCTCAGATCAATAAACCATTAGCCATGTCTCCCAGCTCTGACCACAGGGCAGTTTCGAGTCAGACAACACTGGGAAAACTATTGTTTTTGCTCTTGACACAGAGCTTGGCCAAATAGATGTGCTCGGCTAGTCCATTAAGCATCAACAATGGGAGCCGGCGCGGATTTAAGTCAGCACAACAGAGCGTTTAACACTCAATCGGATCTGGTGTGTGACCTTGCCGATTGTCTCCTTCCAGACGCAGAGAACGTGGAGGGCGCAGACGCCGTGCAGAGCTTCCAGGACGCGCTCCACGAGGCCCTGCAGGAGTACGAGAGCGGCCAGCGTCCGGCCGAGCCCCACCGCGCCGGGCGGCTCCTCATGACCCTGCCGCTGCTGAGACAGACGGCCCACCGCGCCGTGCGCTGCTTCAGCCGGCTGCACACCGAGGGGCACGTCCCCATGCACAAACTCTTCCTGGAGATGCTGGAGGCCAAGATCTAGAGCTGGACGGTGTGGACGGAGGGACTGTTATTCACATGGAGATCCAAAAAGCAGCTCTGCGGAGTTTGGCAGCTGAACTGCACTTGATGACAAGGGAGAGGTCAATATCTCTCCCTCTCACTGAAGCACAATCTTTTACTATTTCATATGAAATTCATGGAGATTATCGTTTTATAAGGTGCTGGCCATAGTTTTTAGATGATGCAATTATTGCAGTTTTTTAGCGTTTTACATGATATATCAATATTTTTATTGTGTAGGTTTTTTTCAGTCTAAACTTGGGAATTTGGTTCATTTCTGCAAAAACAGGTCATCACACCCTGCCATTCAAATGTTTTAAGGTTTTGGAAGAAGTCTCTTATGCTTAGCCTGGTCCTACCAGACTCTCGTTAGTACAGAGAGCCACTCTCCATTGACAAGCGTTTGCTTCCTTGTTTAAGTTTAAAACTATTGGATCTTCCCAGAGCCGCTCTGGATCTGCCATGAGCATCGCTAAGGTCGTGACGTATGTCATCATCAGCATCATCGTCCTCAGCCACTCCCTCTGTTCGCTGATTGGACCGGTCCGAGAACATACCGCAATCCCAGACGGAGCACTGAAGGAAAATAAAAATTGAGCGGATGTATGTAAGAGGCCATCTAATTCTCGCCAAGGCTGCATACTATTAAAAAACAGTAATATTGTGAAATGTTATTAAAATGTAAAGTAATTGTTTTCCATTTGATGCATTTTAAAATGTACTTTATTCCTGAGATGCAAAGCTGACCAGTGTCACCGGACCCTTCAGAAATCATTCAAACATGATGATTTGATGCTCAGGAAACATTTATGATTTTTTTAGGATTCTTTGATGAATAGAGAATTCAAAAGAACAGCATTTATATTAAATTTAATCTTTTTTTAACATCTTTACTGTCACTTTTGAGCAATTTAATGCATCCTTGCTAATTAAATGTATTAATTTCTTTAATTTCTTTCCCCCGAAAAAACAAAAAAAACTCTTATTGACACAAAACTATTGAACAGTGTAGCAGTTTCCATTTCAGATAAACACTGTCCTTTTGAACTTTCTATTCATAAAATAATGTTTTACACAACTGTTTTCAACACTGATAATAATCATACATGTTTCTTGAGCAGCAAATCCTCATATTTGAATGAATTCAGAAGGATCATGTGCCACTAGCCGCGTTTCCATTAACGTTACCCTTCGAATTGCGCAAATTGAAAATTACGCCCAATGGAAAGACGTCTATGGAAATGCCACAAATGATCATGAAGACCTTGAAGCAGATATTAGGGAGAAACACACACCTCACATGCCGCTCCCAAAGGAGCTTTCCTTGGCATTAAAGGATTAGTTAACCCAAAAATGTAAATTCTATCATTAATTGCTCCCCCTCATGTCGTTCGACACCCGTAAGACCTGAAGACACATGAAGATATTTGTGTTGAGATGCGATGGCTCAGAAAGGCCTCCATTGACAGTGATGTCATTTCCTCTCTCAAGACCCATAAAAGGCACTAAAGACGTCGTTACAAAGTCCATCTCTCTACAGTGGCTCTACAATCATTTTATGAAGCGTCCAGAATAGTTTTTGTGCGGGAAGAATAAATAAATACCGACTTATAAAGAGATGGCTGATTTTAAAACACTGCCTCAGAAGCTTCGGAGCGCTATGAATCAGTGAACCGATTCATGATTCGGATCGCGTGTCAAACCGCTGAAATCACGTGACTTTGGCGATCCGAACTGCTGATTCGATACCCTATAACGTCACATAATGACGTATTTAGAAGCGTTATGAATCAGTGTATCGAATAATACGAAGCTTCTGAAGCAGTGTTTTGAAACCGGCCATCTCTTTATAAGTCGTTATTTATTTTTCCCGCACAAAAACTATTCTCGACGCTTCATAAAATGATTGTAGAGCCACTGTAGAGAGATGGACTTTATAACGACGTCTTTAGTGCCTTTTATGGGTCTTGAGAGAGGAAATGACATCACTGTCGGAGGTCTCGAACGACATGAGGGGGAGCAATTAATGACAGAATTTACATTTTTGGGTGAACTAAGTTAACCCTTTAATGCTTGGCTAACACGTCTAAATCTCCTTCCATTAAAAAGTATGGCTAGTCTGACTGTTTTAGTCGCATAACATCGGTTATCGCAAAAGTTTTTTTAAATCTGTAATGGAACCGCGGCGACTGGAGTAATGATACATTCAGCTTTGATCACATGAATAAATTACATTTTAAAATATAATCAAATAGAAAACAGTTATTGTACATTTTCATAATATTTCACAATATTAGTTTTAAAAAAAATAAAATAAATAAATGCAGCCTTGGTGAGCAGATGAGACTTCATCAGAAGCGTTTGAACGGCAGTAAACTCTCACAATAGTCTGCAGTGGGTTATCAAGCCTTTATATTTATTGCCTAATTTATTACAAGCATCATCTGCTGTTATTTATAATGAAAATAAACTATTTTTTGGCAATTTCCAAGTGTTTTTGTCTTCCTGATATCAATGAATGAATGCATTCACATACATTTTTTTTCTAGAAAGTTTATTCAGTGTTCTAGGAGGAATACAGTAAAAAAAAAAAAGTTATTATAACTTATAAAATGGTTCATGTTCAACACATGTGTCATTACAATCATCACCAAACCAGTGTTTACATTTAGGGATGATAACTATAACAAAACCATATCTGGTATAGATACCACATTTTCACGCATCATCATAAACGGGGTAAAACACTAAGCGAAGTTTTTAACAAAACTCAACATCTGCATGGTTGGGGTTCCTCATATTCAGCCACAATCAAACTCAAGCCCACTTTAATGTGTAACCGATGCGTTTACTATAGTGAGAGCCATTTCATAAGCACATTTACCCACAGCATGAGCTGGAGTGTGTGTGGGATTTGTTATACACACATTGTGTTGCGTGTAACAGCTGCTCAAATCAAGCATACACGATCATCTGACTTTTACACTGGATTACAAACGTTTGTCAGTTATTGACATACAAATTAATTGTTTTTGGTCACACAAGGTTTCATTAGTTAACATGCATTATTCACCTAAATGAATGTTCATTTCAACATTTACTAATACATTATTAAAAGCAAAAGTTGTATTTGTTAACATTAGGTTAATGCACCGTGAACTAACGAACAATAAATGACTATTTTTAACAAATTAATATTCATGTATTGCTCATTGTTAGTTAATGCATTAAGTAAATTTAACTAATGAAACCTTTTTGTAAAGGGTCACCATTTTTTATATATTAAAAAATATATATTTTTTAGAAGAACTGCTATTTACAGACATAATCAAGTTGTTTGTTTGATATTTTATGATTATCGTCATTAGATGATATAGTGTCATTTGCAAATTTGACCAATGGGACTTTTTTTTAAGTGAATTTTGAGTAAGTATTACATAAAATAAGTATTCATCATACATATACATACACATACATATAGTGTATATACAGTATATATATATATATGTACCAGTATTACCATTAACTATGTAAAAAAATAGCAGTCAAGCACTAATTTCATATCCATAACCCTGTTAATCGTAACAATTTCCACACATATTTGCATTGAGTTCATGCAGTTAACCAGTGCATAACTAACCAGCATGACGTACTGAACAACAGCACATCCTCAAGAAGGTAAAGTGTAACGCCTGAGCCAGCAGCATCACCAGATGGAGCTGATAAAGTAATCAATAATTCACTGAGGCTGCCTAGACACGCCTCCAATCTGCCATTGGTTGGCTAAACACACAGTCCCGCCCCCAAACTCCCCGACTGGTTGAGCCGGTGTTGCTGATGCTCATAGAAACGGATCAATGTTTTGAGAGCTGCAATGTTCCCACTTTAGAGCGTCTTTGCAAAAACATTTACAATTCAGCTTTAAAGCCTGTCCATATTCGTATAACATGATTAAACACACCTGCCTTCACTTTAATCTGAGCAAAAAGTGTCCGCAGTAAATGTACACAAGTAGTACTTCCATGTCTTTTGTGGAATGTGATTTTTTTCCCCTCATATACATGCGATATATATATTCTCATAACTCCACATTGAATATTATAAGGCACCCTGTGATATTGATACTTTGTATAATTGTATATACATTTTCCTCAGAAGCTGGTTTCATTCATATGAGGTTTGGGGCTGGTGGACGATGGAGAGGAGGGGGTTTCTTGCCCGGGTGCATTCTCATTGGACGGGGTCTCGCCGGTCGGAGAGGTCAGAGGTCGTCTCGGAGACGTGGGCGTTTGCGATCGGGCCGGACTGAGCGGTGAAGGAGCGGCGTTCGGTGCTGCAGGTGCTGGTCTTCTCATGGATGATGCTGATGATGTTAATGATGATGATGATGGTGGTGGTGTTGACAAGCATGGCGCAGGCAGGGCGGAGAATGACGAAGGCAGTCTGAGGCCGAGTCGAGCCTCGAGCTCACTGCACACAGCTAAACTCCGCCTCCCGCCGTCCAGCCCGCCTGTGTCCGAGCACTTGGCTCTTTCCTGGCAGCGCTCCACAAAGCTCCCTCTCCGGATGGCTCCGAGGCCGTCCCGGTCCTTCTCGCGGTCCGGAGGGGCCCGGCCGGGGTGTGGGCTGTTGCTGCCGCTGCTGGTGAGAGAGGACTGGCTGAGGCCCAGGTGGGGCGGCAGCTCGCGGGGTTTACTGAGAGGAACCAAAGGAGCCTGACGAGGCAGACTTCCAGAAAGAGGAACTGGGCCCCGGAAACCACGAGTGATTTCATTAAACTGAGACTGAAGACTGTGGGGAGAGACATGAGAGACAATCAGACACTACATAAAGCAGCAGCAGTGCCACCTACAGGACATGGAGAGAAAGTTCAATACTAGAACATGTTCACACTTGGCATGTTTGGTTTGATTAAAACAAACCTTGGTGTGATTGCTCTGTAAGTGCGGTTCATTTGCGTAAGTGTGAACCAAACAAGCGGACCGAGGCGCTTCCAAACCAAATCTGGTGTGGTCTGACTGAAATATGAACACAACATGGACCAAAGACATGTAAACGTACCAAAAACAAGGCATGATGACACAAGATGAGACCCTTAAAAAGCAGATCTTGGTTTGTGTGTGTGACGGAGGGATTCCTGTCACTCTTTTGACTCCTTTACACATTTTATAAGCTCTTCATGAGCTGGTCAAAATACCAATACCATACATAGGCTACGCACATACAGCGAGCGCACTCGGGCCCGGTTTACACTAGCGTGTTTTCGCCTTAAAACGCATAACTTTTGCTTCTTATGCCAGTCGTCTACACTACTCGAGAACGGATACTTTTGAAAGCGCGGCAGACCCAGTTTTAGTTTGAAAACTCCAGGGTTTCGTTTCAAGCATAGACTGTAAAAAAATATGGACGTAGTGTCCGTGACGTAGGATTCTGAAGAGCAGTTTTGAAGCGTAAAGTAGGGATGTAGACGGCCGTAGCCACCTTGGGAGCGCGTCATCGCGTGTCACTTCCGGATAACAGAAAATGGGCAAAAAAGGCGGGACGTGGGCGGAGCTGAGATGATGACTAACAGACAGCAGATAAACGGCTATCCACCTGTCACTCAAAGTGGCCACGCCCCTAATTGAAATGGCTCTATATAACGTAAACGAATGAGCTATAAAAAAATTCACCCCCCTCACAGTCGTCATGAAGGGCAAAATTAACCGTTTAGACCAAAACCACAATTTGTCCCAGGCTGTAAACATGTTTTATTCTGCTGTAAAGTTGGGCATTTGAACATGAGCTCAATGAGATTCGAGCCGGTCTCTAGTGGTCAGTCGATGAACTGCAGTTTAAGTCACTTCTGTATCGGCTTCAGGAGAGATCGCGGGAGGAGCCGCTTGGTTTCAGGCCATCTCCACACTAATACGCTTCTGTTTGTAAACGTATATTTTCTTCTCCGTCCAAACTGAGACGGTGTTTTAAGTACATAAGTTAAAAATAGATAAGTTGCATTCTATTATTACACTTGGAGTAAAATACCAGTATGTAAAATACTGATAAACATCAGGTTTAGGTTAGTTCCCCTCAGATGTAACAGAAATACAGAACAACAACGAATTAAGTCTAAACGTTGCTTATGAATGTCACTATAAATGATGCTTAAAGCCAAACTTCATTTCTTAATTTAACTAACAAGCACAAAGTGAGGAGAGATAAAAACTTAAACTCATGACAACTCAACGATGATTGACTTGCGTGTTTTTCTACTTCACCGCATTAAATGATGTGAATAAAGTAATCAACGAACTAGAAAACAAAGTGAATGTGCTCACATTCCTCTCATCCAGCAACAATCGAATGTTTCCATTTTCCCGATCTAACGTTTAATGGCAAATATAATATTTATTTTGTAAACACGGCTTTGTGACTCACTCGTGTCCTATCATCCACATTCACAGCCTTACTGTACAACAGACAAGTTAAGCATGTGCAACTGCTTTATATGAATTGCTTTGGAAAACAAGTTGCAGCATGATTCAGATAACAAATACTTTTCTGGAAAGTGCAATAGGTAACCGATTACTATAGGTTGGCAAGAAAATCCATCACACTGGTATTGTGTTAACACTAGGGTTGGGTACCGAAACCCGGTGCCAATTCTAATACCTTTATAACCGGTATGTACCGGACCGAATAAGAGCACAGATTTCGGTGCCACTTAAATTCAAACGTGCTTTCGCGCTTTGGCTGGAGCCGAGCCAGAGACACACACACTCAGCGCTCTCACATTTCACAACTATTCAGTGTTTTAACCACATCATGTTTATGTGAGGTTTCAGACGTCATGTAAACGCTGTAAAGAGCACTAGCAAAAAATACACACTGATGTCTGGAAGCGGCAAAAACAATCCATTCACACAGTTAAGATAACTATGTGTTTAATTCACATCAGATACACATTATATAGTGACTCTATAGTTTACTCTATTCTTCTCCCAGCATCTTCAGCATCGGTCACTTACGGTCATGTGTTTCGTGAGATGAAGATACATTAATGTGATGTAAATCCGAGATCCGATTCTCTGAGGCGCCGCCCATCACGCAGTATAGATCAACTAACACACATTTACTCACACATATTTGAACATCAGAATATCAGATAGTTCATGACTTAGTTAGCAAGTTTGTGAATATTTTGAAAAAAAAAGAAAAAACGTAATAAACCCGATACAGCCGAGCGGTCATACAGCGCTGGTGCGGCTCCCGTGTGTCATGTGAGAAGCGTGACGCGTCTCCATGGAAACAATAAGGCCATGTTCTAAAATATTCAGAGAATATGGTCATATTTCTGCAGAATAAAGCTGAAGATTGAGCTGGTTTGAAGCAGACCAAGAATACAGACGACTGCTGTTATTACTGTAACTGTTATTAAGAGTTAAGCATGTTGTAGTTGGGTTAGGTGGCTTTAGTTTTACTGTGAATTTGTTAAGTAAATTGTGTTTTGTATTTAATTATATATTTAAGTATACTTTAAACTTGTAATAAATTGTTCAATTAAATCAAAATGAAATAAAAAGCCATTCTTTAATCTCATCCACCTCATCGGTTTAGGCACCGGTACCGTTTTAAAAGTATCGGTTTGGCGCCAGTATAGGAAAAACCCAAACGCTACCCAACCCTAGTTAACACATACAATGTTTAAAGTCGGCATGGGATGAAATTAGCAATAGCCTTTACTTTCTATTGCTATTGGTGGATCTTGTGTGAGTGACAGGTTGCCCCGCCCTCACACCAGTAAACACATCATCAGAGAAGAGAAGGGAGGGTTATTTTGATTTAAAGATTAAACATTAATTTAAAAAAAACAATAATACAGTGCATGGAAAATAATTTATAATATACACTGCAATATTCCATAAAACACCCCAGAATTGCCCAATTTGATTTCAAGTTTTGTGGCAAGTTTTTTTCTGTATCTGTGATATTATTCCTAAGGGATTAATCAGCATCATGCCACTAATGCGGTCAGGCACAGCTTCAATAAACCCGGGAGAGCGTGCTGTTGGAGGGAATGAGACCCGAGGCCAAAGAAAGAAAGGTGTGTGTACCTGCACATAGAGTTGCGAGAGGAATGTGTGAGAGAGGCCGCGGGACTCATGTCTGGCGTTCGGGTCAGAGCCAGATCACACTGGTCCAGAAGCTCCAGTAGCTCCTCTTCAGTGGGCCCGCCGAGAGCTTTAACACACACACACACACACACACACACACACACATATATGAATACTGCACGAATGCTGCATTTCACACTCATTAACTCTCCCATGCTCACCTTTGATGTCCACTTTCCCTGCGATCTCCATTGCAGTGGTGAGGTCCCACATCTGGATGCTGCCGTTGCTGTGCCCGCTGAAGAGGTACCGGCGGGGCCTAGAGCCGATGCGGCTGGATCCCTCACACTCATGCACCACAAACGACGTGATGGACGTCCCGTCCACTGAGCGCACCTCACATACCCTTCAAAAGAGAGATCGGGCCCTATTTTAATGGTCTGAAGCTCACACCACAAGTGCACTTTTGCTAGTTTTAGGTCTGGAAAAATGGTCGTGGTCTAAAAGGGTTGTCCCTCGTCTCTTAATGAGTCATGGGTGTGTTTTGGGTGTAATGTGCAATAAACCAATCAGAATCTCATCTCCCTTTCCCTTTAAAAGCCAGTTGTGCTCCACCATGAGCGGATTCACTATTGACATGAGGAGAGACTCAACGCTTCTCCAGAGAGGAATCCTTTTAGTTGTAATATTTAAAAATGTGTGTGTGCCATGTGTGAGCAATAATCAGAGTGTATGCACCACCTATAGGCTCATATTACAAACACACCCTTTAAATAACACATAAATACTACACTATTGACGCTCTACAGCAACGCTCTAACAATGCTTCTGAGCAAACCTGGTGTTCAGACACACACACACACACACACACGTTGTGTTTCCATGTTTTATGGGGACATTCCATAGGCGTAATGCATTTTATACTGTACAAACCGTATTTTCTATCCCCCTACACTGCCCCTAAACCTACCCATCACACACACACACACACACACACACACACACACACACACACACACACACACACACACACACACACACACACACACACACACACACACACACACACACACACACACACACACACACACACACACACACACACACACACACACACACTGCCCCTAAACCTACCCATCACAGGAGACATGCTGCATTTTACATTTTCAAAAAACATCACTTAGTGTGATTTATAAGATGTTTTCCTCATGGGGACCAAAAAATGTCCCCACAAGGACAAGGATTTTGGATATTGCCATCTTTGTGGGGACATTTTGTCCCCATACCGTAGGGATTACCAGTCCACACACACATACACACACACACCTGGTGTAGACACACACACACACACACACACACACACACACACACACACACACACACACAAACCTGGTGTACAGATACACACACACACACACCTACCTGGTGATCAGACAGACACACACACACACACACCTGGTGTTCAGACACACACACACACCTACCTGGTGTTCAGACACACACACACACCTACCTGGTGTTCAGACAGACAGACAGACACACACACACACACACACACACACACACACACACACCTACCTGGTGTTCAGACACACACACACACCTACCTGGTGTTCAGACACACACACACACCTACCTGGTGTTCAGACAGACAGACAGACAGACACACACACACACACACACCTACCTGGTGTTCAGACACACACACACACCTACCTGGTTTTCAGACACACACACACACACACACACACTACCTGGTGTTCAGACACACACACACACACACACCTACCTGGTGTTCAGACACACACACACACACACACACACACACACACACACACACACACACACCTACCTGGTGTTCAGACACACACACACACACCTGGTGTTCAGACACACACACACACACACACACACACACACACACCTGGTGTTCAGACACACACACACACACACACACACACACACCTGGTGTTCAGCACACACACACACACACACACACACACACACACACACCTGGTGTTCAGACACACACACACACACCTGGTGTTCAGACACACACACACACACACACACACACACACTGGTGTTCAGACACACACACACACACACACACACACACACACACCTGGTGTTCAGACACACACACACACACACACACACACACACCTGGTGTTCAGACACACACACACACACACACACACACACACACCTGGTGTTCAGACACACACACACACACACACACCTGGTGTTCAGACACACACACAAACTCCCAAGTGTTGCTCAATACATGATGTCCAAGGATAACATTCACACCAGTTCATTTAAGCAGTCGGGGGCTTCACTGCTGGGAAATGTAGTTTGTGTAGGATGTAGACAACAGCTTAAAGGCGGTAACAACTGACCTCTTCCCATTGGAGGAGAGCCTTACGTAGAGTTTATCCGTGTCAGGAACCACACGCTGGATAAACACCTGCTGCTCGTCACGCTCTCCATACGGACCTGCAGAAACAAGAGTCAGTCAACTCATTCTGGACCAGTACAATAAAGAAAGTCTCTTCTGCTCACCAAGACTGCATTCATTCGATCAAAAACACAGAAAAACGAAACAATGGGAATTTGTTTGCTTTGATCACAGGAATAAATTACATTACATGTATTCACGTAAAAACAATTTAAAAGCATTTATTTAGCAATAATCAAATAAATGCAGCATGAGTGAGCATTAGAGCAGTGTTCATTTTGACAGCAAATTTTGATTTAGTTTTAGTCATAGTCTTTTGACGAAAATGCCATTTAGTTTTAGTCATATTTTAGTCACCTGAATTGTTTTTAGTTTTAGTCTAGTTTTAGTCGACTAAAATCTAATGAGTTTAGTTAAATTGTAATGCATTAAATGAGCATTTAAGCGTTACATAACCGACTGTTACTTGACCTGACACTGTGACATTGTGTTTGACAAAAATACACGAAAGAGAGCTCAATTAACTTCTTTTTTTTTTAAACATCTATATAGTTTTTATAACTTTGTATTTCTGTTTGAGTTAGTATATCAGGTTAAGCTAAAGCTTCAAGTTTGTTTATTTATTTAAGTAATGGAGATTTTTAATGGTTTTATGAAACTATTATAACCCTGATACTTTATTGAATATGTGTCAAATACTGGTCTTTCCTCCTGACTATGAATTAAATGGGAATGAAATTAAATATAGTTTATTATGTAACCAAAAACGAATATATAATGCGTGACTCTTAATTATAAACAAGCTCGGAATACACCGGGACTCTTATTTTGAAACGCCTTATTATTGCAGTTGCAGCCGCTCTTTCAAGCTCAGATGAGGGAGATAAAATATGCAATGTTACAACCGTCTAAAGCATATTACTGTATACACATCGTAAAGTAAACATTGTCCTTGTTCATCAGCATTAATTCATAAACAATTGCATGATATAAATGTGTGTTATTGATTGATTGAGCCCGCTCTGAAGCGCTGTCGCGAGAGCCTGGAGAAGCTCAACAGCGCCGTGTTTTCCCGCCGTTAGATCCGCACATTACAACCATAGACTGTATAAGGTTACAACTCAAATGTGCGCATCTGTTACACAAGACATCAATGACAGAAGATTTTCGTCATCCAGCACTAGTTTTTATTTAGTTATCGTCTCGTTTTCGTCAGTGAAAAAAGGTTGCACGAAATTAACACTGCATTAGAGACTTCTGATTAAAGATCTTAATTATTCCAAACTTTTGGTCCTAAGGGAATGAGGCTGTCTGCTTCATACTGTAATTTTTGAGAATGATCCATCGTACCTATTTCAGTGCCAGCAGCACAGCCTCCATGGCCGTCGATATCGTCCAATGAGAGGATCTTAAAGGAGGTGAGGGGGGTGGAGCCAGGCTGAGTGGAGATCATGCCTCGGAAACGCGTCACCGTCCAGGTCCGGACGTGATTGTTGTCTGCACACACTGCACACGGACCAAGAGTTTTTAGCAAATATCCCCACTTTTACCCCCCACTGAGTGCATATGAGACGAGGACTCCTCACCAGAGATGAGATGTTTCTCAGACAGCATGATCTTGGTAACGGGGCTGCGGTGAACAGAGAAGGTCTGGAAGAGCTGAGGACCGGATCCCACCGTCTCCGGATGCTGCACGATGACACGCACTGTGCCTGAACTCGTGCCATACGCGATCTCGATCCAGTTCCCACTGTCACCTACACAAACACAAGAGCACACGCGTGCATCACACCCACGACACAGCCAGTTCCCTGTGAGAAACAAGTAAAACCGGCACAGAGAGACAACCTCGTTGGAATAACTTTCCCAGTGATTTATGTTTCAGCTGATGTATGACAGCCAATCAGAATCCATCTTGCTTTAGAGAGCTTGAGCATTTAAAGATTACAAAAACGCAGCGAATGTAGTAAATTGGGAATGAAGTTATCTTTCTTAGTGTGGGACTACACTTTCATGACTGTGTATCTTCAGTACACTTTTACTTTAAAGTGCATTTTATTTGACATCATTACAAATGCATGAGATACAAGGTTCAACAGAAATTACATTAAAGGGGTCATGAACTGAAAAAATAAAACATTTTCCTTGAGCTTTTGAAATGTAAGTTTCGGTAAAAAAACGGTAGCCGAATTTAGCCCCGCCCACAACATTTTTTGCTCGGGCAATTCGGTCTGGCCTCGATCCATAGAGGAGTTATTATGCCTGAACAGAAACTGTTCGGACCAATGAGATCATCAGGGCGGGCTTTAGATGATGATGGACAGATGATCAACAGTATTGTAATCATCCACGTCATCGAAGGCACTTTGGGTTGAATTTGCTCTTATCCTAAACGGAGAACTTGTTCGTATATGCATTCACCTTCACTATTTCTCTCAGAAATGATGATCGTGTTGGGAAGTACTCTGTGTATCCTTAAATTCTTTTATTACAACACTGGCAAAGATCTTTTACACTCATCTTTTTCTTGTAATGTTACTTAATCCAGTGCGTGTGCAGACAGGGTCGCCATGTTTTTTTGCAATGTAGCGCAATTGCTACTCAAAACTATAGCCCAAAACAATAACTTTCCGGGGGGGGTTCTCCGGAAAAAAATACGGTTGGTTGGCAAAATACGTTATTTTTATTGCCTGCTAAAATTCGCATTCCTGGGTTTATATAATCACATAATTGGGGTCGCTTTAACCCGCTGGAAAAACACAGACTTGGCAACACAGTGCAGTTGAGTTCTGTTGACATCTGACAACTAATGTTACGCGTCGCTCTGTTGCTCTGATTGGTTGTAGGTCTATCCAATTGAGGTCTTTCCTGGCTCGGTTGAAACACGCCCCATAATCAAAGCTCAATGGAGCGGTACCAGACTCATATTCTGACTTGAATTGAGTATGGCCACACCAGGCTAGAAAAACGTCCTTGTTAATCCAGAATCAGCTTTTATTGAAACCAATCCCAGTGAACGACTCATGGAATGAGCCTATCGGTGATATTCATCATCACAGCTTTGGCCCCGCCCACTGGAGTGTTAGTGAGATGATGAGGAGAGAAGAGCGATACAGGATCATTGGACTAACAATAACATCACCTTCCAAAGGATCCTAATGCTAGGAATGAGCTTATTTAATCTCAACACTGTGAATGTCTCAGTTGAGCATTATTTATGTGTATTCGCTACATTTCACTGTGGATTCTTTGGTACATCAGTCACAATTTTGGTCCAAACAGACTTTTACGATATGGACTCGACAGTAATGCCACAGCATGTGAGTAACCGTGTTAATTCTGATGCCTGATCTGAGACCAGTGATTTCTGATATGATTCATGTACAGTCAGATGTTCTTTGACTGTGTGTCGGTAAATCAAACCAGTGACTAAACGCTCAACTTCACATTGATTCTCTTAGTAGGATGAAAATAATCTGTTATTTAAACTGTGATTAAATTAAATAGAAAGTGATCAAAGAACGCTCCCTTTGCAATACAATCACTAACATTATAAGTGCACCACAGGAAACATTATAAAACAAAAAACAATGCAGTCCCCTTTAAAGTATATTCAGCAGGACACTTTAACCAGATTTTATAGACAAGTATTATTCTAAAGTAAGTCGCTTTGGTCTGTCTGCAAAATGAATAAATGTAAATTGCATAACGATGCACTGAAGTGAATCAAAAGATCAACTAAATGCATGTAATATAAATTTAAACTCTAATGCATTCTCATTTAAATGTAAATATTCAATTAGAGCCTTTGAATCATTACATTTAGCTCCCCACTAAAGTATATTCTTTTAAATTATATTATTTTACTAGTAAGTGCATTTCTTTTTGTCAAGGAGTGTCGTATTTTTGCGATCGTCTGCAGTGCTGATGGGCTGGTGTGTGATGTGGCGCTGGTCTGGGTGTGTGTGAGAAGATATCCGAGGCTGGTGTGTTACTTGTTTTGGGCGTCAGGTAGACACTCAGAGCAGTGATAGCATCTTCAGTGGGATCTCGATACAGCTCAGTCACCAACAAATCATTATCCTTCATCCTCAGAGGAAACTTCTGGACATCTGAAAGACACAGACATGGATGATCAGTGTCAGAGATCGGCTCCATCAAGCATCTGAACAATCATGAGCGCACTAGAGGATGGATACCCGGCCCGAGCCCGATGGGACCTGTCGGTAACTGGTAACGGGCGGGTTCGGACAGATATTTAGAAATGATGTTCGGGTTCGGTCGGGCTCGGTCACGTCAGTGCGATAAGGGATTGAACATTTGAAATTTAAAACAGCTTATTATGTAGGTAGCCAATGGGCCTGTTTAACTTGATGCAAAGGTATGTTTTTGTGATTAAAATAAATTAAAAATATTACCCTAACATCCGTCTTCCTGTGTGCGGAAATTTGTTTATGTAGCTATGACAACACGCAACATGTGCGTGCATATTGCAAATTAGGCTACATGTGACTGGCAGCGCAACTTCAGCGTTCCGTTAGCTTGTGCCATTTTTACCTTTGTTCATTTAATTTCAATTGGCTATTTGATTTGGCCCTGTGTTAACGTGTGTATTTGTTTCCCCGTCTGCGCACTGATGCGCTCATCTGTAATCATTTCAGAATGCCGGGCTTTCCACACGAACAGATGTACATGTGTCATAATTATGAGAAAAAAAAATTGATTCGGGTTCGGTCGGGCTCGGACATAAATGTCTTAATGCCTGTCGGGTTCGGTTACTACTCTGTCGGACGCAGGCCGGGCTCGGACAGAAAAATGCGGCCCAATCCGCACTCTAGAGCGCACGTAGACATGTGCCGGTTTTCGGTAATACGATATATCACAATAATGAACATGCACGATATTCTTATCGTGGGCACTTCAAAATACCGTGAATAATAATTTATTGCTAATTATTCAGATTTTTAAAATGTATTTAAGAAAATGTTACCCATCAACTGTTTAAAATGAACAATACATCAAAGAGGAGCGTGCACTGGTGTAAACAGAGCCAATCAGTGCATGAGCAGCGCATGGCGGAAGAGTGAAGGAGACCGTGTTGCCAACAATTTTTCAAGGACAGTAGCTAAAGCCTGCCCAAACAGTCGCTAAATGTCGCTAGATGACGTCATGTTTCAATTAGCATATGTGACGTCATCACGTCGTACTTTCGTTCTGCCTGCCATCCCTGCTCACATACTGTCCAATAAAGACGCTCATTTCCTATATATTTTTGTCATACAATAGAACGAGTATGATATAGTGAATGACTTAAATTTCTGTTTAAAATAATTTTTCTCTGAATTGAGAGAGGTCAGAAACTGGATGAACTAAAGCTATTTTATAGTGAGTAATATAAGTGATAAAAAAAAGTCGCTGTAGGGGTCTGAAAAGTTGCTGTAGGGGTCTGAAAAGTCGCTGTAGTGGTCTGAAAAGTCGCTGTAGTGGTCTGAAAAGTCGCTGTAGTGGTCTGAAAAGTCGCTGTAGAAGTCTGAAAAGTCGCTGTAGGGGTCTGAAAAGTCGCTGTAGTGGTGTGAAAAGTCGCTGTAGTGGTCTGAAAAATCGCTGTAGGGGTCTGAAAGTCGCTGTAGTGGTCTGAAAAGTCGCTGTAGTGGTGTGAAAAGTCGCTGTAGTGGTCTGAAAAGTCGCTGTAGGGGTCTGAAAAGTCGCTGTAGTGGTCTGAAAAGTCGCTGTAGTGGTCTGAAAAGTCGCTGTAGGGGTCTGAAAAGTCGCTGTAGTGGTCTGAAAAGTCGCTGTAGTGGTGTGAAAAGTCGCTGTAGGGGTCTGAAAAGTCGCTGTAGGGGTCTGAAAAGTCGCTGTAGGGGTCTGAAAAGTCGCTGTAGTGGTCTGAAAAGTCGCTGTAGGGGTCTGAAAAGTCGCTGTAGGGGTCTGAAAAGTCGCTGTAGGGGTCTGAAAGTCGCTGTAGGGGTCTGAAAAGTCGCTGTAGGGGTCTGAAAAGTCGCTGTAGGGGTCTGAAAAGTCGCTGTAGGGGTCTGAAAAGTCGCTGTAGGGTCTGAAAAGTCGCTGTAGTGGTCTGAAAAGTCGCTGTAGTGGTCTGAAAAGTCGCTGTAGTGGTGTGAAAAGTCGCTGTAGTGGTGTGAAAAGTCGCTGTAGGGGTCTGAAAAGTCGCTGTAGTGGTCTGAAAAGTCGCTGTAGGGGTCTGAAAAGTCGCTGTAGGGGTCTGAAAAGTCGCTGTAGGGGTCTGAAAAGTCGCTGTAGGGGTCTGAAAAGTCGCTGTAGGGGTCTGAAAAGTCGCTGTAGTGGTCTGAAAAGTCGCTGTAGGGGTCTGAAAAGTCGCTGTAGGGGTCTGAAAAGTCGCTGTAGGGTCTGAAAAGTCGCTGTAGTGGTCTGAAAAGTCGCTGTAGGGGTCTGAAAAGTCGCTGTAGGGTCTGAAAAGTCGCTGTAGGGGTCTGAAAAGTCGCTGTAGGGGTCTGAAAAGTCGCTGTAGTGGTCTGAAAAGTCGCTGTAGGGGTCTGAAAAGTCGCTGTAGGGGTCTGAAAAGTCGCTGTAGGGGTCTGAAAAGTCGCTGTAGGGGTCTGAAAAGTCGCTGTAGGGGTCTGAAAAGTCGCTGTAGTGGTGTGAAAAGTCTGAAAAGTCGCTGTAGGGGTCTGAAAAGTCGCTGTAGGGGTCTGAAAAGTCGCTGTAGGGGTCTGAAAAGTCGCTGTAGTGGTCTGAAAAGTCGCTGTAGGGGTCTGAAAAGTCGCTGTAGGGGTCTGAAAAGTCGCTGTAGGGGTCTGAAAAGTCGCTGTAGGGGTCTGAAAAGTCGCTGTAGTGGTCTGAAAAGTCGCTGTAGGGGTCTGAAAAGTCGCTGTAGGGGTCTGAAAAGTCGCTTTAGGGGTCTGAAAAGTCGCTGTAGGGGTCTGAAAAGTCGCTGTAGTGGTGTGAAAAGTCTGAAAAGTCGCTGTAGTGGTCTGAAAAGTCGCTGTAGGGGTCTGAAAAGTCGCTGTAGTGGTCTGAAAAGTCACTGTAGTGGTCTGAAAAGTCGCTGTAGTGGTCTGAAAAGTCGCTGTAGTGGTCTGAAAAGTCGCTGTAGGGGTCTGAAAAGTCGCTGTAGTGGTCTGAAAAGTCGCTGTAGGGGTCTGAAAAGTCGCTGTAGTGGTCTGAAAAGTCGCTGTAGGGGTCTGAAAAGTCGCTGTAGGGGTCTGAAAAGTCGCTGTAGGGGTCTGAAAAGTCGCTGTAGGGGTCTGAAAAGTCGCTGTAGTGGTCTGAAAAGTCGCTGTAGTGGTCTGAAAAGTCGCTGTAGTGGTGTGAAAAGTCGCTGTAGTGGTCTGAAAAGTCGCTGTAGGGGTCTGAAAAGTCGCTGTAGGGGTCTGAAAAGTCGCTGTAGTGGTCTGAAAAGTCGCTGTAGGGTCTGAAAAGTCGCTGTAGTGGTCTGAAAAGTCGCTGTAGTGGTGTGAAAAGTCGCTGTAGTGGTCTGAAAAGTCGCTGTAGGGGTCTGAAAAGTCGCTGTAGTGGTCTGAAAAGTCGCTGTAGGGGTCTGAAAAGTCGCTGTAGTGGTGTGAAAAGTCGCTGTAGGGGTCTGAAAAGTCGCTGTAGTGGTCTGAAAAGTCGCTGTAGTGGTGTGAAAAGTCGCTGTAGTGGTCTGAAAAGTCGCTGTAGTGGTGTGAAAAGTCGCTGTAGGGGTCTGAAAAGTCGCTGTAGTGGTGTGAAAAGTCGCTGTAGGGGTCTGAAAAGTCGCTGTAGTGGTGTGAAAAGTCGCTGTAGTGGTCTGAAAAGTCGCTGTAGTGGTGTGAAAAGTCGCTGTAGTGGTCTGAAAAGTCGCTGTAGTGGTGTGAAAAGTCGCTGTAGTGGTGTGAAAAGTCGCTGTAGTGGTGTGAAAAGTCGCTGTAGTGGTGTGAAAAGTCGCTGTAGTGGTCTGAAAAGTCGCTGTAGGGGTCTGAAAAGTCGCTGTAGTGGTGTGAAAAGTCGCTGTAGTGGTCTGAAAAGTCGCTGTAGTGGTGTGAAAAGTCGCTGTAGTGGTCTGAAAAGTCGCTGTAGGGGTCTGAAAAGTCGCTGTAGTGGTCTGAAAAGTCGCTGTAGTGGTGTGAAAAGTCGCTGTAGGGGTCTGAAAAGTCGCTGTAGGGGTCTGAAAAGTCGCTGTAGAGGTCTGAAAAGTCGCTGTAGGGGTCTGAAAAGTCGCTGTAGGGGTCTGAAAAGTCGCTGTAGTGGTCTGAAAAGTCGCTGTAGGGTCTGAAAAGTCGCTGTAGTGGTCTGAAAAGTCGCTGTAGTGGTCTGAAAAGTCGCTGTAGTGGTCTGAAAAGTCGCTGTAGTGGTCTGAAAAGTCGCTGTAGGGGTCTGAAAAGTCGCTGTAGGGGTCTGAAAAGTCGCTGTAGTGGTCTGAAAAGTCGCTGTAGTGGTGTGAAAAGTCGCTGTAGTGGTCTGAAAAGTCGCTGTAGGGGTCTGAAAAGTCGCTGTAGTGGTCTGAAAAGTCGCTGTAGGGGTCTGAAAAGTCGCTGTAGTGGTGTGAAAAGTCGCTGTAGGGGTCTGAAAAGTCGCTGTAGTGGTCTGAAAAGTCGCTGTAGTGGTGTGAAAAGTCGCTGTAGTGGTCTGAAAAGTCGCTGTAGGGGTCTGAAAAGTCGCTGTAGTGGTCTGAAAAGTCGCTGTAGGGGTCTGAAAAGTCGCTGTAGTGGTGTGAAAAGTCGCTGTAGGGGTCTGAAAAGTCGCTGTAGTGGTCTGAAAAGTCGCTGTAGTGGTGTGAAAAGTCGCTGTAGTGGTCTGAAAAGTCGCTGTAGTGGTGTGAAAAGTCGCTGTAGGGGTCTGAAAAGTCGCTGTAGTGGTGTGAAAAGTCGCTGTAGGGGTCTGAAAGTCGCTGTAGTGGTGTGAAAAGTCGCTGTAGTGGTCTGAAAAGTCGCTGTAGTGGTGTGAAAAGTCGCTGTAGTGGTCTGAAAAGTCGCTGTAGTGGTGTGAAAAGTCGCTGTAGTGGTGTGAAAAGTCGCTGTAGTGGTGTGAAAAGTCGCTGTAGTGGTGTGAAAAGTCGCTGTAGTGGTCTGAAAAGTCGCTGTAGGGGTCTGAAAAGTCGCTGTAGTGGTGTGAAAAGTCGCTGTAGGGGTCTGAAAAGTCGCTGTAGGGGTCTGAAAAGTCGCTGTAGTGGTCTGAAAAGTCGCTGTAGTGGTCTGAAAAGTCGCTGTAGTGGTCTGAAAAGTCGCTGTAGGGGTCTGAAAAGTCGCTGTAGGGGTCTGAAAAGTCGCTGTAGTGGTCTGAAAAGTCGCTGTAGTGGTCTGAAAAGTCGCTTAATTTAGCGACAAAGGCGCTAAGTTGGCAACACTGGAAGAAGATGCGCATTCAGTTTCCGATAGCAGAGGGCGCTGATGAACAGCAGAAATGCAATCCTCGTGAACAAAAAACACTTGCGCTACTAAACACACCGCCATTCAGATTTCTGTATTCGCTACGATGCTCATCACATAACCAAAAACTTAATACTTAAAGACCTAAAGCAGCACTAGGTAACTTTTGCTCTCCCCCTACAGTTGGGAAACAGTATTGTCGTCTACTACCGTCATCTTACATCAGGGGATGCGCACGCGCATTTGTTGCCATGACAACCACGAGAGCCCTGAACACTGCAGGAGGAGTTCACATGCAGGTGCTCTGCTTGCGTCGCGTGGGAAATGTCTTCATCACAGGTACAGTGGCATATGATTCAGCATGACATATGAATATCATTTCATGTTGTGTTTGTTTTTTTTCAAACGCCAAATGATCGCGATGCTCACGTTTACAAGCCAGCGTCATTATAGTAGTCTAGTCTATTGGTTACCGTTTTACAGAATCGATATGATACTTCAATTCAATGTTTGAGTGGTAGGTAATAACCATATATTGTCAATATTATAATATCAAGCTGCCATAGATGAATCTGCAAATCTGAAAAATCGATTTGCATTATAGCTTGAGGCAAGACAAATAAACGAATATCACAGACATGTTCGGTATCCTAAAATATGATTTTGTGCGCATGACAGCTGTCAGTATCGGTCGGGCACCCCCGGGCACGTCCGATTTTAAGGAAGTGGGGTGATGCTGGAAGTGACGTATATGCCGTAAAGCAGTCGAATTTTGTAGTTCATTTTTTCTCGGGTTACTACCCGAAACCCGAAGTTTAAAAGTACGATTAAAAACGATACAGACCCCGTCAGGCTATGGCAGACGTGTAAGTCTATTGTAAGTCCATGTATCATCACAAGAGTCTGGAAAATATATTATGAAGGTTGAAAACCTAGTGCTGCTTTAAGGCTATTCATTTTCAAACTTAAACATTTTATATCAATCCGGACTAAATTACATGCCCTAGATATTGTTTGAATATGAATATGTTCTCATTCTTTATTGTCCAGTCACACACTTTACAATAAGGCTCTATTATTTAACATTAGTTAATTCATTACTGACAATGAAAAATATTTCTAAAGCATTTATTAATCTTAGTTTATTGTAAAATTCAGCATTTCATAACACATTAAAATCAAAAGTTGTTACTGTATTATTTAACTGACCTGAGCTAACACTAACTAACACTTTGTTTTTTTAACTAATATTATCAAAGAAGAATAACTTATGTAAAAATGTAGCTATTCGCTCTTTGTTAATGCATTATTGTAAAGTGTTTATTGTTCTTTATAATTATTTTGCACTTTATTCTGTTTTAAATATTTGTTTACTTCATACATTTTTGTGTATTGCTTTATTGTAATTCAATGTTCAGTTTTTTTAATAAGAATGTTATTAAACCTGTTATAGTATGACAACACTTTTTTTGCAACTTATTCCAAAACCGTGATAATACCGTTTACCGTGATAAAAGCTTCAGCAATTAATCGCAACATGAAAACTTGATACCGGCACATGCCTTGCGCACAGTAGAGGATCGTGTCTCCTCAGAAGATTATTTTACAGTCTATTTATGAAGGTTTTGAAGCGTCAGAATTTTGGGTGAATAGATGGACTTTCAATGGAGGGACCGAAACGGCTCAGATTTCACTAAAAATGTCTTAACTTGTGCTTTGAAGATGAACGAAAGTCTTACGAGTTTGGAACGGCGTAATGAGAGAATTTTCATTTTTAACCCTTTTAATAGTTTAACTTTATACACCTAAATCAAAACTTGCCAAGCATAAAAAAACAGCTTATCCAGGGCTGATTGTCACTTTACCTATGTAGTAAATAGATCCATTATTGCATCCCAAAATGAGGAAAGATCCGGCTGTGTCATAACTGTTGATGGGAACAACGTCCTGGTTCTGCATAGAGAGAGATGAAGACATCAGGAAGTTTAAAATGTAATGTGAAACGTCTGATGAGCAGTCGTGCAGTTCTCAGCGCGACGTTACCTGCCAGTGTTTGGTGACGGCGTTCCATACTCCCACTTTTCCCGTGTGGCTGGTGGCGATTAGCTGATTTCCTACAAAGAACAAAGCCTCCACTGGTACATTCAAACTGAACACACCTGCGGATCCGAACAAATCACAGATCAAGAACTTTGCTTTCTAAACATTTGTACAAAAACAAATGGATTATATGAAATGAGACCATACCAATTTCATTGCCATTCCCATCAGGACAGATCGCCCACAGTATGATCTCCGTGCCCGACGCCACAGCAACCATCTTATCGTTGTCTCCTAGTGAACCGCCCATGACCTTGGCATTAAGAGCCACCCTGTCAATCAGCCAGTCCAGCCGAGGGCTGGTAAAGACCTGCTGCCATCCGGTAGACTCTTTAACCCTGAGCATGAGTGATGCCGTATCATAAAACGTCCCATATGTGCATCCAAATCATTGCTATATGTGATGTGTCGAATATACAGACCTGTAGCAGACCACAAACTGGGCATAGGCCACCGCAATCCAGTTATGATGACCGCATATGATTCTGACCATTCCTGGGTCAGAGACCGGACCTGAACAACACATGATTACAGAAATTATTAGAAATTAGCATTTTAAACTGGAAGAAGAAAATATGAACTTAGGGTGCACACAAGAGAACTGTTTTGCAGGGTGCAAAAAAAATATTAAATAGAATAAACCAGAGTAGAAATGAGTAGAACTGAGTCCAATAGAATTTAACAAATCAGAGTACAAATGAGTAGAGTAGAACAGAGTACAGTAAAAAAGGGTTAAAAATATTTGAGTAAAATATAATATAATAAACCAGAGCTGAGTAAAGTGGGTCAAAATTAGTAGAAATTTAATAGAACAAATCTGAGTAGAAATTAGGAGAGTAAAATAGAACAGTAGAATAAAACAGAATAAACGACCAGAGTAGAAATTAGAAGAAATTAGTATAATGGAATAGAACTGATTCAAGCAAAACTGAGTAAAATAAAATAAAATAAACCAGAGTAGAATAGAATAAAGCAGACATGAGTAGATAAGTAGGACTAAAGAGTATATATGAGGAAAGTAAAACAGAACTGAGTAGAAAAAAACATAATAGCGTAAATTAGAGTAGAAAGTAAGAGTAATATTTAACAGAATAGAATAAACCAGAGTAGAAATTAGTAGAAATCAGTAAAATAGAATAGAACTGATTAGAGCAAAATTGAGTAAAATAGAATGGAACAAATCAGAATAGAAATGGGTAGAGTGGAACAGAGTACAGTAAAAAAGAATAAACAAGGGTAAAAATTATTTGATTAAAATAGAATAGAATCAACCAGAGCGGAGTAGATAAATGGGACAAAATGAGTAGAAATGTGTAAAATAAAATAGAATAGAGCAAATCTGAGTAGAAATTAATTGAGTAAAATAGAACAGTAGAATCCAGTAGAATAAAACAGAATAAAATAGCCAGAGTAGAAATTAGAAGAACTGAGTATTATGGAATAGAGCTGATTAAATCATGAGTAAGTAAAATAGAATCAAATAAAATATACCAGAGTAGAAATGAGTACAACAGAACTGAATATAACTGAGGAGAATACAATGGAATCAAATCAGAGTACAATTGAGTAGAGTAGAACAGAACAGAGTAGAGTACAATATAATAAACAAGGGTACAAATTATTTGAGTAAACAGAATAGAATAAACTAGAGGTGAGTAGATAAGTAGGACTAAAGAGTAGATATGAGGAAAGTAAAACAGAACTGAGTAGAATAAAATATAATTGAGTAAATCAGAGTAGAAATTAGGAGTAAAAAGAACAGAATAGAAAAAAACAGTAAAATGATTTGAGTAGAATATAATAGAAAATAACAAATCAGACATGAGTAGACAAGTAGAACTAAAGAGTAGAAATTAGGAGAGTAAAATAGAACAGAATAGAATAAACCTGAATAAAAATGAGAAGAACTGAGTATAATGAAATAGAGTAGAAACTGATTAAAATATAATATGATCAAATAAAGTAGAGTAGAAATGAGTAAAATAGAATGGAATAAACCACAGTAGGGTTGAGTAAAATAGAACTGAACAAAGAGTACAAATGAGTAAAGTAGAACAGAGTAAAATAGAATAAACAAGCATAAGATTTATTTGAGTAAAATAGAATAGAAAAAAAACAGAGCTGAATAGATAAGTAGGACTAAATGAGTAGAAATTAGTAAAATAAAAAAACTGGGTAGAGTAGAATAAAATAGAGCAAATCAGAGTAGAAATTAGGAGAGTAAAATAAAACAGAATAAAATAAACCAGAGTAGAAATTAGAAGAACTAAGTAAATGAGTAGAATGGAATAAACCAAAGTCGATATTAGTAAAACAGAACCGGATACAACTGAGTAGAATAGAAATGAATAGAATGAATCAGAGTACAAATGAGTAGAGTAGAACAGAGAAAAGTATAATAGAATAAACAAGGGAAAAATTATTTGAGTAAACCAGAGATGAGTAGATAAGTGGGACTAAAGAGTAGAAATAAGGAAAGTAAAACAAACTGAGCAGAATAAAATAGAATAGAGCAAAATCAGAGTAGAAAGTAGGAGAGTAACATTTAACAGAATAGAATAAACCAGTAGAATAAAACAGAATAAGATAAACTAGACTAGAAATTAGTAGAACTGAGTATAATGTTAAAGAACTGATTAGAGCTGATCTGAGTAGAATTCAATATAATAAAATAAACCAGAGTAGAAATGAGTAGAATGGTGTAAAATAGAATAGAACTGATTAGATCAGAACGGAGTAAAATAGAATAAAATAAAAGAAAGGAGTAGAAATGAGTAAAATAGAGCTAAATATAACTGAGTAGAATAAAATAGAAGGGAAAAGAATAAATAAGTACAAATGAGTAGAACATGGTAGAATAAAATAGAATAAACAAGGGTAATTTTTTGAGAATAGAAAATAATAAATCAGACATGAGTAGATAAGTAGGACTAAAGAGTAGAAATTATGAAAGTAAAACAGAACTGAGTAGAATAAAATAGAATAAATCAGATAAGAGTACAAATTAACAGAATAGAATAAAAATTTGAAGAACTGAGTATAATTTTATAGAATTGATTAGAGTAGAAACTGAATAGAATTAAAACTGAATAGAATAGAACAAATCAGAGAAGAAGCAGGACGGAGAAGAGAAAAACAGAATAAAACACAGAATAGAGTAAATATTTAAAAAAGAACAGAATACACCAGTTATAATAGAAAAAAGCAGCTGAAAGTAGATATATCAGAACAGAATGTAATAACAGTATGTGTAACAGAACTGAAGAGAGAAGGGGAATATAACACTGAGAGGCAGACCTGGCACTCTCTCCTCAACGGCAGCTCTGCCCAGAATGCCAGCGTTGCCCAGGTTAGGTGGCATCGTGTTACTCCTCCTCACGGGGGCCCTTTCCACCGGCCCCACACGCCCACCCATGTACTGGGGTCCTGCCACACTGTGCCTGTTTCTGCGCTTCACTGGGTACACTGTACACACACACACACATCATCATGACTGAAAGAGGCCAAGTGTTACCAGGGTTTGGGTTTTCTGTACCTGGAGGCGGGAGGTATCCATTGAACAGCACATTCCCACAGGAGGAGCGATCCAACTCATCACACAACTGCAGCTTTCGCACTGAGGACGAGGACAAGACATGAGTAATGTCACATTCATATCCTTTAATAAATCATCCGAATAACGGCCATCTTACCCAGCGGCGTGATCCCATAGAACTCTGCCTCGTGCATTAACAAGTGAACATCTATGGACCTGACATGAAAACACTTTCCATAATAAGAGTCTTCATTTCACACTGTTAAATTATCCACATATCATGTTTATTAAACATACAGACTATATGTGTCTTACCTGGGGTGAAGCTCTTTAGTGCGCAGAAAGTTCAGAATGGGGGCAAACAGAGATGGATCTCGGTCTATGAAAATCTGAAAAACACAAATATTACATTCATATGTTTTTTTTTTTTTACAATGACTGATCTGCAACATTTCTCATTATCGGCATATGAACAGAAGAGAGTAAACCTTACCGCTCCTGTCTCATCTTTAAGTGTTGATATCCGTCCACTTAATAAACTAGACGTAGAAAATAACTTATTAATAATTATGAATTAATAAAATGTCATATTATTGCATTTTTTTATTGTCCTATTAAGACATATGATAAAATAAATAGTTAGTCAGTTATTATAAAACATATTTACTTGATACACACATACAAGAATGAAGGCTTTGAACGATTTTAGCTTGATCCGACACACAAACCTGGAGAAGAAGGAGTCAGGAACCCAGGTCAGAGTCTGTCTGGAGGTGCTGAACCTGGGATTACACATTCAAAGAGAAAAACACAAAAACCGGTTTGAGGGTCACAGGTCAGGCCTTTCTGCATGCAGATGTGTAACACTGATCAATGAACAACAACACCCAAACGAGTTGTTGTGAAGAAAACACTACAGTTTCTAATGTAGAGCACCACTTCTGGAGTGTGCTAATAAAGTATGTGGTTTGTTTCGAGCAGGATATGCGGTTGATTTAATACACAACCTTTTGCCCCCGACGTTGAGATGAATGATTTCTCCAATCCTCGCCATGATAACCGCTTTCAAGGCAAAACATTCATAGTGTATCGCATATTTAAGTAGGTATTAATAATATCTTCATGATAAAAGCTAGTTAATTGTACTAGCCGTTGTAAGGAAACGGCGAAAAAGCGGATGTTGTAGCGGAATACTTCTTGCGGAAGTGGTTAAGCGCTGTATTTCAAAATAAAAGTCCTAAACTATATAATATAAACGCTTTACAAAACACGAGCACGACCAAGCATGTATATATTATTCAATAAATAAATAAATAAATAAATAAATAAATATATATAAATGTACGATCATAATATATATATATATATATATATATATATATATATATATATATATATATATATATATATATATATATATATATATATATATATATATATATATATATATATATATATATATATATATATATAATCAACTAACAAAAGCACAAACATAAATAAATGATTTGACCTTCTATTACCTCACATGAGTTACTTTGGTTGCAGCTGGTGTCTCAACAATTGCCCTCACTTTCTACAGTGGCTTTTGCAAACTTGTAATATCAGTAATAAGTGGATTATTAATGTCTGCTTTCCTTTAAAGAAGGCACTTTTCCCCAATAATATTTGCATGACTTGAGAGATCAATATTGTTCATCCACATGGTCTGACAGTTGTATATGTGCTTGTGTGTTATTGTAGAAATCATCACATCCAGCTCACAGATCACATTTCTCATGCATATCAAAAGAAACCACTGCTCGTCGGGCATAATATTTGGGTTTTCACACCGAATACAATTTATTGTAATTTTTGTGTGAGTTTTTTTTAATGCTTTTTCATGTTTTCAAGTACTTGGTGAAGAAATGAATGCATCTTAGTTTATTAAAATGCCATTTATTAGTATCAATGATGCTTGGAATATATTACACTTATTTTGCTTAGTGTTTCAAACTCCACAAGAGTGTAAATGGTGCAAAAGTACAAATGAGCTACATTATAACTGAGAATGTGTGAGAATTATTTGAAAAAAATTCAATACTTGCCTCCAGGAATTAAATTTAATGGAAGTTTATGTTTATGAGGGGATTTCTTATATACAAACACCATTTATGCAAAACATATAAAACCCAGAATCCAGAAACCGAAAACAGAGCAGGAACATTTTTGTCCCTACATTTGAACTCTGTAAAACCTGACATATAAAATAATATGATATATAATATAAGCCTGATGTATCAAATATGATACTCAACACAAAACACAAACATATATATTTATTTATTTATTTTGTGCATGCATTTTTTGTTGAGTTTCATATTTGATACATCAGGCTTTTATGGCTTATAAAATATGATGCAGTGAGAATATGGAGCTCAAACTCGAGGAGGAAAAAAAACATTTTTAATATATTGGCAAAAAGTAAGATGAAATTCGGCTTGTAATGTGAATCTATGAACTCTGTGATGATCAATAATGTCGGGATAATCAAGTAAACTCCTGTCAGTTATTTCAGTCCAGTAAGTGTTCATCTTGAAACCGCCTATTAATGACAATGTACAGTAAAAGTTATTCATATGTTTACTTTTTAAAAGTCATTACGGAGTCCCACTGAAACCTTGAAGTGCAGCATTATTCAATGTGTTGCCGTAATTTCCACTGAAACAGGAAGACAGGGCGGGGCATATTGAACAGCTCCTCCCCTTTTTAAAAAGAGCCAATAGCTTTTAGTTTATATCACAGCTCATTAAAGCGTTTCCTCCTAATCTCTAACCAATTCTCATCATGATCTCCTCCATGCTTTAAAATATAATTCTGTGCAGAATTCAAACGGGTCCGACACGTTTTCGACTCGATAACATGATCGATATAGTGCACTATGAGCCGTTCGCCATGTAGAAAACAGTAAATGTGTGAACAAGTGACCGGTTTCAGTCACAGCGCCTGTTTATAGTGCAGGGGCGGGGCTTTAGATTCTAGAGAGCATTTGATTGGACAGAAAATCTGATGAGAAAGTGGAGAATGATGTTATGTTTTGGAGCACACTAGATAACAGTCAAATTAATATGTTCATACTAAAAGCCGGAAGCAGGTCTCATGTTCACGTCTAGCTCCTCGTAGTTTAAATATCAAATGCACTGGTGCATCTGTTCACCCATGGGCGTCTGGTCTGAACACCAGGTGTGTGTGTGTGTGTGTGTGTGTGTGTGTGTGTGTGTGTGTCTGAACACCAGATGTGTTCAAGAGCATTGCTGGAGCGTTACTATTGTGAGGAACTGAAAACCACTGACCACTGACCAACACACACCTGCTCTAAAGTCAATAGTGCAGTATTTATGTGTGATATAAAGGGTGTGTTAGTAATATGAGCCTATAGGCGGTTGCACTTATTACACACACAGGGATGCGCAGCAGCACACACACATTTTACATATGAAAAATAAAAGGATTACAATGCAAAATATTATTATTGTGTGCATAAAGATAAAAATGCCTGCATGTCATAATGGATTGTCATTGCATGTATCAGAACTGATGAATGAATATTGTGGCAATACACACATGTATTTAAACTGACTCGTCAGGTTGAGGGTGTCTATATTCCACATGTAAATAGCGTATCCGCTCATGGTGCGAGCGCAACTGGCTTTTAAAGGGAAAGGGAGATGAGATTCTGTTTGGTTTATTGCACATTACCCCCAAAACACACCCATGACTCATTAAAGGGGTACTTCAGCGCTGGGAAGATGAATCTGTATTTAAACTGGTATTTAAATTTATGTAGTATAAATATGAAATTATTTTTGAATTTGGTGCCTTCTAGACTGAGAAAACACAGAAAATGTATTTTTGTCTCATGGGGATAAAAGACAACAATTCCCAGAATGCACTTCGCTGCCCTGCACTAGGCATGGCTACTGGATTACTGGTTTACTTGCCCACTGCGTTCATTTTCATAAAATCTGTTCAGTTAGAGACACTACAATTAAAAACTGAACGTGTCTGTTCGATATAATGCGAGTGAGTCGATTGTCACGGCACAAACGCAGCAGGATCGGATTACATTCATCACATGAGCTGAGGTAATCGCGGGATTCACGGCCGCATTCACAGCGCGGGATCAGTCTGGAGCATTTTCAGTTCATTGGAAGCTTAAATTTAATAGGAAGTTCATTTGAAAAGTTGAAACACTCCTTTTTCTCTCCACAGCTCCCGAGCCGAGTGCTGTGAGTGCGATGTTTAAAACATGTGGATATAGCGCCTCCTGCTGGCTGTAGTCTTCAGCCTCTGGACAAAAACTCCTCAGATGACAAAAATGACGATATTTGCGTCATCGGAGGATTTTTTCCAGAAATAAAATACATAATTCTCTCGTCTCAGGGTCATATGAGGGGGGAAAGTACGATAATTTGAATATACTCCCGGGTTTCTTCTGATACAAAGCTTAATGCTAATCGCTGAAGTAACCCTTTAAGAGACGATCAACCCTTTTGGACTCCCATTTTTCCCGTCGTTAAACTAGCAAAAGTGGTTTCACTTATTGCATCATGCACTTTAGACCATGCGCTCATATAATTTAGGGCCCTCTATGTCACAAGTTAATTTCTCTGAATAAATCAGTGTTTACTGTTTAGCCGCCATAGTGATAAACTCAACTATTTTTGCATATATTAAAAGTGTTTATTGCTGGATTGTCCATCATGTACAGTAATTACAATGCTGTCAACACCAACAACCTTGCTGAATCACAGGTACGTGTTCTCAATAATCACATCTCTAATCTCATCAGCACTCGCTGGAGAGCAGGGTTTCTCCTCCTGGACACAGACGGGACTCTCCGTTTTGGGAATGTGGGAATCATCCACCTGAGAGCAGCAGAGCTTCTCCGCACACTCCCGACCGCAGCGCAGGCTGCAGACGGACCGTCCCGAGGCATCACCGGGCCCCGAGGCGTGGAACTCAGGCTGCACGGTGCAGTGCTCGATCCCAAAGTGGCCAGCACGTCTCTGGTCTTCGCCATGAGGTCGTCGGCTGCGGTCAGCCCGTCGGGACAGTGCACGTGCAGCGACGCCACCATCAGCGCGTCCGACAGCTGCCACACATGCAGCTCGTGAACCGACAACACGCCGGGCACTTCACCGAGGCACAGCCGCAGCTGCCCGACGGAGAGATGCAGCGGCGTCGCCTGGAGAGCCAGCAGCCCGTAGCGGTGCAGCTTCGGCAGCGCCGCGGATAACAACACTAGCACACCGACGGTGGAGAACACTGCGTCCAGATAGACCAGGAGATGACAGTCTGAGTGAGGCCGATGGCAGTGCGCTTCAGACAGCAGGAGAACCAGCCCGTTAGCCAACATCAGGACTGAACACACAAGGTCCTGGATCACACTGATGTATCCGTACTGCGGTCTTCTGAACCGGGGTCCTTCGGGAACACACTGGGAAACTGTCAGGTTAAAGTTTTATGGAAAATGTCAAAAGTGTAGAATAATACATTTTTAAAGAAGTCTCTTATGCTCACCAAGGCTGCATTTATTTGATGAAAAATTCTGAAATATTATTACAATATTGTTTTTTTATGTGAATATACTGTAAAATGTAATTTATTCCTGTGAAAAAGCTGGATTTTCAGCATCATTCCTCCAGTCTTCATGTCACATGATCCTTCAGAAATCATTCTAATACACACAACTATAAACACGCAACACTTAAATGTTTTTTCCCCCATCATGAGCTGGACTCAAAGATCTTAGACTTTTTCTATGCACACAAAAGGCCTATTTCTCTCAAATATTGTTCATAAATCTGTCTAAATCTGCGTTAGTGAGCACTTCTCCTTTCCCGAGGTGATCCATACATTTCCAGATGCTGATTAGACAGCATGAATATTGCACAGGTGTGTCTTAGGCTGGCCTTAGGTTTTAATATACCAACCAATTATTTTTATCGAGCCGATAACATTAAAAATGAACATATATCGTACGATGCAGATATACCGTGCATCCCTATTTTAAATTGTAATAATATTTCACAATAATACTGACTTTGTTTTTGATTAAATAAATTCAGAGACTTCTTTCAAAAACATATCCATATAAAATCCAGATATGACTCTCTCTCACCCGTGGGTTCAGTGCGGGTTGGGTGGCGAGGCTCTTCTGGAAGTTGCTCTGTGGGGAATGATTTCCGGAGAACTTTCCCCGATACCGCACTCAGGAACTGGATTAGTGACGCTGAGGTTTGGTAACTCAGAAGAGCCTTGATCTGGATCCAGAACACTTGAAGCTTCAGGGTTGCAGAACATCAGCGCGTCATCCTGCAGATGATCTACAACACAGTGATTATCATCACAGCCTTAACCTTATTGATCATAAGACAATACAGAGGCACAACACAGCAGAAACTTCATCTCGCATAAAGTGGAAGTGATTGCATGCTTGATTTCTGTATTCACTGTATCACTAAAGAAAAGCTCAATTGAATTATCCATTATAGACACACACTCATCACTGCACAGCTGATCATCAACTGTATTCCAGAATTTTACTAGTCGCAGTTCTCTGATTGGTGGAGATTTCTGGTGGAATCATGGGTAATGTAGTTTTTCACCAAGAATTTCACTGTTGAACACAATTATTTAAAGATAGTCTTTATAGATTTATAAGATATTTAAAATTTACACCGATACGGAATAACATTATGACCTCATACTAATATTGTGTTGGTCTCCTTTTGCTGCCAAAACAGCCCTTAGGTAGGTGGTACATGTCAAAGTAAGATCCACATGGATGGCAGGACTCAAGGTTTGCCAGCAGAACATTGCCCAAAGCATCACACTGCCTCCGCCGGCTCGCCTTCTTCCCATAGTGCATCCTGGGGCCATGTGTTCCCCAGGTAATTGATGCACATGCACCCGGCCATCCAAAGAAAATGTGATTCATCAGACCAGGCCACCTTCTTCCATTTCTCCGTGGTCCAGTTCTGATGCGGTGGACAGGGGTCAGCATGGGCACCCTGACTGGTCAGCGGCTATGCCGCCCCATACACAACAAACTGCGATGCTCTGTGTATTCTGACCCCTTTCTATCAGAACCAGCATTAACTTCTTGAGCAGTTTGAGCTCCAGTAGCTCGTCTGTTTGACCGGACCACACGGGCCAGCCTTCGCTCCACACGTGCATCAATGAGCCTGGGCCACCCATGACCCTGTGGCCGGTTCTCCCCTGTTCCTTCCTTGGAGCACTTTTGATAGATCCTGACCACTGCAGACCGGGAACACCCCACAAGAGCTGCAGTTTTGGAGATGCTCTGACCCAGTCGTCTAGCCATCACAATTTGGCCCTTGTCAAACTCGCTCAAATCCTTACGCTTGCCCATTTTTCCTGCTTCTAACACATCAACTTTGAGGACAAAATGTTCACTTGCTGCCTAATATATCCCACCCACTAACAGGAGCCATGATGAAGAGATAATCAGTTATTCACTTCACCAGTCAGTGGTCATAATGTTATGCCTGATCAGTGTATTTCCCTATGGAGAAAATAAATGGGAGTTTCCTTCAAACACTGGTGTGACTGAGCAATCAGAAGCATTCCACATAAAACATGATTCTCTACATACCTTTGCTTTCTGATGCAGAATGAGGGTTGTTTCGCCTCAGACACTTGTTGATCCCATCAGCAGCTTCATCCGTCCCGCTGCTTCTCCTTCTCCAGGCCAATACGAGTATATTGAATAACAGACTAGCTCCTCCAACCACAATAGACAGGAGCGGGTGTTGAATGGCTTCTGGCTGCACGAGGTGGGTAAGGATCTCCAGACTGATGGAGACACACTGAGACGCCATTAGCAGAGCGGAGATCAGGATGCCAAACGGCTGGAGACGCATCCTTCTGTAGAGATGCTCATCGTATGGAGGACCTTCAGGAGCGGGGATGTGTGGGAGGGATGGACCAGCGGTTGGGTCAGGTGAACAGGGAGAATTAGGACGATGCTTTAATGCGGATAGAGACAAGTGTATGAAAATGTAGAGCGTGTGAAAGCTGTCGACCGCGATCAGGAGGGATCTGCAGATTCGGCCGACCACAATCTCACAGACCAGGAAGGCCGAGGTCAAGACCAGCATGCAAATACGAGTGGATATCCTCGCCATTGACCTGGACAGCAAACACATCCCAATAACAATCAATGATATGAGAATGAAGTACACGTCATTTTTGTGAACTGAATTTTCACGTTATAAGTGTGAACTGAATTTTAGACACTTAAATGTTAATTAAATGCAAATAAATTAAAATGTATTTGCCATTAGTTGAACTTAAAAGTGCTCTTTTTAACCCACTTAAGTAGGATTTAAAGTAGACATGAAAAAGAAAATAAGATAATGGCTTCTAGAACAAGAACAATGAAGGGCGGGGCTTAATGTTGTGCATCCGAAATTGATTGGACGGTTGTGGTTTGCTATTGGTGGATCTCATGTGAGTGACAGGTTGCCCCGCCCGCATCATCAGAGAAGAGATGTCACTGCAAGAGGGAGGGGAAGATGCACATGAATAAAAAACAATATGTGCACGGATAAATTATTAAGAATAAATACTGCAATGTTCCATGAAAAATGTGAGAAGTTCAACTGTGTAAAAAGCAGAGGAGTTCGCTGTAAGAAACAGCACCGAGTCGACATGAATACTAAGTTTCAAAGATGTGTGTCGGTTGCCATGACCTCTATCAGGACTGCAGTCTGTAGAAATCAGTGGAATGCTCTTTCTGGACACACTCCAGACTTCAGCGTCACGACAGTAAAACACACCAGTGAAGGTCCAGTGGGAAACAGTGCGCTTTAATCATCATGTGCTCACAGCCGAGGGACAGACAGTAATGCCTTACGCTGGCTTAAACATGGCCGGGTATTAACACTTATATTAACTTGCGCTAATAAGCTGTTGGCTTTATACACAGCTTATCAGATCAGTAGTTCAATATGAAAAAAGTCACAGCATTTAAAAGCATTAATTTGTACTATTGTTGTTCATTCTAATAAATAATTGTGTGAAGATTACTGTAATTAATGTGAATTTAATGAGAATCAAGAATGATAGAATCACAAACAAATGATAGGTTTGAACTGCATTTAAAATCATGAAAAACATTGGTATTAAAATTAATTTGCCAATTTAAGGCGTATACTTATATGCATTATTTTTCATATAAATCAAACCTTAGTTTGTTTGTGATTCTTGTAATGGCAAATGTATGCAATGTCAGTGTATAAACATGAACATACACACGCACACATACACTCTAAAAATGCTGGGTTGTTTTAACCCAATGTTGAGTCAAATATGGACTAACCCAGCAGTTGGGTTAAATGTTTGCTTTAGACAACCCAATTGCTGGGTTAGTCCATATTTGACCCAACATTGGGTTGTTTTTTTACCAATAATTTTTTAGACTGTACACACAGACATACACACACGCACACACACACACACACGCACACACACACACACACACACACACACACACACACACACACACACACACACACACACACACACCAGATTTATCACCATATGGTTATCTTGGCCAAAATAATTCACGATAACATCGCGATATCTTTAGTAATCTCTGACGATAAATAAATAATCCTATCAGTCAAATAAAAATAAATGCTATCGGCATTGCATTACAAATATGGGCTATATTATAAAAAATAATAATTTAAAAACAACCACAAAAAAAAACATGTCTTGAAGAACAAAGATAAACCCGGAGCATTAATTCTCCTCATATTCATGGCTGGATGACGAAATTAGGGGAATTAGGGATTTCTTGAAATTTATTAGCACGATCTCACTTGAGGGGAATTACACGCGTGAGTTTAGCGCTCAACAGCAAATACTGCTCGCTAAAAAGATGTAGTAGCTAAACATAATGCGAATGAGCACACTTTTATATATTCCTTTTGATTATGCATAGCCATATATTTGATTTGGAACACGAGTATTTTTAATGAGATATGCACGCATATAGCATATGTAATCAAGGTTCAAAACTATTTTTATGTGCATTGATGTACATTAAGCTATGTATTTAAATAAAGTATATAATGAAATAATGTTAAAGTTATGTAAAATGGAAGCTCGTATTGCTCATTTATTGAATTATGTTGGCAGTTAAAATAATGGAATACTGTCAAAATACAGCAGTATTACTCAAAGTAGTGTGTAATTCAGTAAAAATCAACATGTACCTGTTTGAGGATGCCCTGTGCTCCAGAAACTCTTCACTCCCGCGTGAGCTGCTGTTCCCAGAGTTCCCAGAGTTCCTCTCCCGTCTGTAAGCGCTGTCATGTGAGGGATCTTCAGCACTTCTCTACACACAGGGCTTCAGCTCATTTTCTCACGGCTGGCTCCACAACTGACACGCAGAAAAAAGCGCGTACGAGGGGAGGCTGAGGCTAAAAGGCTGTTGTTAACTCTCTCTCTGCCCGAGGGAATCTCCACACAGAGCTGACCGAGAACACAAGGCCAAAGACTGACCCGTCACATTGAGTTTGACAACTGAGAGGCTCTTAAAAGCCCTGAATCAACAGCCGGACACAGTCCAAACACAGCAGCACCTGAGCGGAAACGGCGGATCTTCCTCTCGTGTTTGTTCCCCGTGCACACACTCCAGATTTAACGTTAGCCCGTGACTGACCGGTTGATCAGTAATGGAGGAGGATGGCAGTGATACTCTCACGGTCTGCAGATATTAATGACTAACAGGGACAGTTTCTCTTAAACACATGCATTCTTTATTTTTGCAGAATAAATTGGGGAATCTATCAATCTATCTATCTATCTATCTATCTATCTATCTATCTATCTATCTATCTATCTATCTATCTATCTATCTATCTATCTATCTATCTATCTATCTATCCATCCATCCATCCATCCATCCATCCATCCATCCATCCATCCATCCATCCATCCATCCATCCATCTATCCATCCATCCATCTATCTATCTATCTATCTATCTATCTATCTGTCTATCAGTCCATTCATCGATCTGTTCATCCATCCATCTGTCTATCAGTCCATCCATCTATCTATCTATCATTCTATCCATCTATCTATCTATCAGTCCATCCATCGATCTGTTCATCCATCCATCTGTCTATCAGTCCATCCATCTATCTATCTATCATTCTATCCATCTATCTATCTATCAGTCCATCCATCGGTCTATCCATCCATCTTTCTTTTTATCCATCCATCGGTCTATCCATTCATCCATCCATCCATCGGTCTATCTATCCATCCATCGGTCTATCTATCCATCCATCGGTCTATCCATTCATCCATCCATCCATCCATCGGCCTATCTATCAGTCCATCCATCCAATTGTCTATTCGTCCATCCATCTGTTCATCCATCCATCGGTCTATCTATCCATCCATCTATTTATCTATCAGTCCATCCATCCATCGGTCTATCTATCCATCCATCCATCGGTCTATCTATCCATCCATCCATTGGTCTATCTATCCATCCATCCATCTAGCTATATATCATCCATCCATCTGTCTTACTTAATATCCTAATGATTTTTGGGATAAAGATAAATGGATAATTTTGACCCATACAATGTTTTGTTGGCCATTGCCACAGATATACCCGTGAGACGCAGGAGTGCTGTTGGGCTTCAGGGTCACATATAGACCACAAGACAAAAAAATAGCTGAATTTAATTTATTAAAAGGACTCCTTTCAAAAGTTTATGAACCCTTAATTCTCAATACTGTGTGTCGTTCCCTGATGATCCACGGCTGTGTGTGTGTCGTTCCCTGATGATCCACGGCTGTGTGTGTGTGTCGTTCCCTGATGATCCACGGCTGTGTGTTTGTGTCGTTCCCTGATGATCCACGGCTGTGTGTGTGTCGTTCCCTGATGATCCACGGCTGTGTGTGTGTGTCGTTCCCTGATGATCCACGGCTGTGTGTGTGTGTGTCGTTCCCTGATGATCCACGGCTGTGTGTGTGTGTCGTTCCCTGATGATCCACGGTTGTGTGTGTGTGTGTCGTTCCCTGATGATCCACGGCTGTGTGTGTGTGTGTCGTTCCCTGATGATCCACGGCTGTGTGTGTGTGTCTGTGTCGTTCCCTGATGATCCACGGCTGTGTGTGTGTGTCGTTCCCTGATGATCCACGGCTGTGTGTGTGTGTCTGTGTCGTTCCCTGATGATCCACGGCTGTGTGTGTGTCGTTCCCTGATGATCCACGGCTGTGTGTGTTTTCTGATGGTTGTTTTTGAGTCTCTTGTTTGTTCTGAGCAGTTAAACTGACCAATCCTTCTGGTCCTGCACATTCTTCAGTTTTCCAGCATCTTTTGCATATTTCGACCCTCTCCAGCAGTGACTGTATGATTTTGAGATCCATCTTTTCACACTGAGGACGATTGAGGGACTCAAACACAATTATTAACCAAAGAGTCACACCTTCACTGTGGCTCCAGAAGGAAACAATGCATTTAGAGCCGGGGAGTGAAAACTTATTGAATTTGAAGATCAAGTAAATTGTACTTAATTTGTCTTCCGGGAAACATAGAATATTCTGATGGCTGGACTTCATGAAATAAATATATATATATTTAAACCAAAAGAAAAATGTGGACATTTTCACCCTGTTCAAATCTCACTCGCTCACTGACTCACTCACTCACTCACTCGCTCGTTCACTCACTCAGTCTCTCACTCGCTTGCTCACTCGCAAACTCACTCACTGACTCGCTCGTTCACTCGTTCACTCACTGAATCACTGACTGACTCGCTCGCTCACTCACTCACTCGCTCAATGACTTGCTCACTCACTCACTGACTCGCTCACTGACTCACTCGCTCGCTTACTCACTGACTCGCTCACTCACTGACTCACTCGCTCGTTCACTCACTCACTCACTGACTGACACACTCACTGAATCACTGACTGACTCGCTCACTGACTCACTCACTGACTCGCTCACTGACTCACTCACTGACTCGCTCACTGACTCGCTCACTGACTCGCTCACTGACTCGCTCACTGACTCGCTCACTGACTCGCTCACTGACTCGCTCACTGACTCGCTCACTGACTCACTCACTCACTGACTCGCCACCGACTCGCCACTGACTCGCCACCGACTCGCCACCGACTCGCCACTGACTCACTCACCGACTCGCCGCCACCGCCACTCACTCACTCACCACCACTCACCACCACCACCACCACTGACTCACTGACTCACTGACTCACTGACTCGCCACCACCACCACTGACTCACCGCCGCTTACTCACTGACTCACTCACTCACTGACTCACTCGCTCGCTTACTCACTGACTCGCTCACTCACTGAATCACTGGCTTACTCACTCACTCGCTCGCTTACTCACTCACTCGCTGGCTTACTCACCACCGCCGCTACTCACCACCGCCGCCACTCACCGCCGCTCACTCACTCACTGCGCTCACCACCGCCGCTCACTCACTCACTCACTGACTCGCTCGTTCACTCACTGAATCACTGACTGACTCGCTCGCTCACTCACTCACTCACTCGCTGGCTTACTCACTCGCTCGTTCACTCACTGAATCACTGACTGACTCACTCGTTCACTCACTCACTCACTGACTCGCTCGCTGACTCACTTGTTCGCTCACTGACTCACTCGTTTACTTGTTCACTCACTGACTCACAGACAGACTCGCTCGCTCGCTCACTGACTCACACTCACTGACTCGCTCTCTCTATCTATCTATAGGTCAGCCGTTAGATCTATAGAGCTCTGAGGTCCCCCTGTGCTTATGTAAGAATCACTGAGGATTACATGGAATTCCTTCAAAGTAGATTTAATAACAGACTCCAAGAGTCAAATACCTCAAAAAGCCCTCCTATATGCACATAACATACCGTACACAGCATGTCTGAATGACTTCTTGTTGACAGAAATAATGATTTTAGAAGTGTCACAGAATCTAATGTAATTCTACTTGCACTCTGAACATTTCTGAGGATGATATTATCAGTTCAACGGTGTGTTTGGTGTATTATTGACTCTCTGGCCTCTACTGTATTTATGCATGTGCTCAGGGTTCAGCAGAAGCTTGATAATCTCAAACATATTGCTCTCCCGCGGCAGGGCCGTTTGATCGTGTTTGCATCCATCTCAGGGTGTGTGACATACCAGACCACCTGACGAGCCGCTCGCTTTCATGGAAACCAGGGGTTTCAACCTGTGCAAACTCAGCTAGATTTTTCACTTCATAATAACTTTAACATTACTTTATTAAACTCTTAACTGAATTAAATGAAACTAAAATATTAGAAATGTCATTCATTTTCCTATTTTCTACACAGACTTAGAATAAAATTCCCAAAATAACAAATATGCTTTCCCTTTCTTCCCCAAATAATATTCTGAGAGTTAATGGATGTCCTGCATTGTCTTATTTTTTCCCCCAAATTCAATGTCAATCAGAAATTGTTAATACATTTAACAAATAATTACACAGAAAAGGTAAGTAACATTAAATTAAACATGAACCAATCCAATAATTGTTTAATTTACAACTTTAAATACCATATCTATCTATCTATTCGTCCTTCCATCCATCCATCCATCTGTCTATCTGTTCCTCCATCCATCAATCCACCCATCCGTCCGTCATCCATCCATCATCTATCTATCTTCACATTTCAGCAATTTTACACCTGTATAAACATAAAATGCAACTTTTAGATGCAATACAAGCATTCATATCCACCTTATTTTTCCAATGCAAAAAACTTTTGATTCATTAGCCACTAAATAACTAGAAGAATAAAAAGTTCAGGACCGAGTAAAACCCAGGGTTCCTACACAATTTTCATTTCAAAATTCCATACTTTTCCAGACTTCCTTACAGAATTTTCCGACCATATTGAACTTGTTCTGATAAATTGTTTTAAAATTCAACTGCTAACAAGTATGTTACATTCTAAAGATTTAGTATTGGCGTTTTTGCCTTTTATTAGGATAGGAAAGTAGCTAGAGAGGAAGTAAGGTGGGAGAGAGAGGTGAGCGGGATTGGGAAAAGTCCATGAGGCAGGACTCAAACTCGGGTCTCCCGAAGCACAACATGGCGAGTCAAAACCTCTATATAGGCTATCATGTTAAATTTGTAAATTGTAGCTACTGTTGCATGTACAAGTCGATTTAACACCAAACCCAGTCAAGTTCAAAGCACAGCATTTTATTAAAACTGCAATGCTAAATCAGTGCAATGTTATTCATATTTGTAATTTTGTACATTTAAATAACTGTAAACCCCTACAGAAACAGAAGGGACGTTCATGTACAATTAACCAGAACATTAGACAATAGAGCTAAAGTCAATTGACAATGCTTAAGGCTGTTAGGTACAGCAAACGTGTTAAGACTGTTTAACCAATAGGCTACTTATAAATAAAATATTAAGAAATCCTATATTAAAATATTGCCTTTTGTGACCTTAATGACCAAAATGCTAAATCAGTCACAATGTTTTTAAAGGGTTATTAATTTACCCCAAAATTTAATTTCTATAATTTACTTACCCTCATGTCATTCTAAACTAATAAGACTTGTTAATCTTGGAAATCTTGGACACATGAAGATATTTAAAGGACTAGTTCACCCCAAAATGAAAATGTCCTAATCATTTACTCACACCAATGCCATCCAAAATGGAAACCAACCCAGTCGGTTGCTCAAAAACGTGGCATGGATATCTTGGATGGCATTGAGGTGAGTAAATGATTAGGACATTTTCATTTTGGGTTGAACTAATCCTTTAATAAAGGGACTGAAATATCTCAGATTTAAAAATATATATATATATATTAATTTGTGTTAATTTGTCTTATGGATTTGAAAGAGAAGGGTTTTTAGTCAAGCAGTTTGAGGTAGGGCGCTGTGATGGCAACTGACGCCAGTGTTGGGGAAAGTTAAAGTAATGCATTACAATATTGCGATTCTCCGTAAAAAGTAACTTTTTAAGAAAAGTAATGCGTTACGTTACTTTTGCGTAACTTTTTCTCACCTCGGCTGGGCTTGTTTTTGTTTTGTTTTTGTTTTTTTATACCAAAAAGGTTCTATTTTTGTACAAATGTAAAGACCTCTTCACACCAAAATTGAAATTTAGAGGTAAGGAAGAGAGGTAAAAATACAAATTCACACGCGCTGCCGTTCTGGATAATGGAAGAATAGACAAAAAAATCTAGTTATTTTTGCTCATGGTTTAACTGAATCATTAAAGGTCAGCAGCAAAATAGATTAAATGCATAAAAATATTTGTTAGTTCAATAACTATCATGTTCACACACAACGCCTCTGCACTTACTCTCGCTTTCATGGGGACAGGAGAGCTGTCAGAAAAATAAATAAGTAACTCAGATATTTTGTTACTGATAATGCGTTACTTTACTAGTTACTTGAAAAAGTAATCTTATTACGTAACTCAAGTTACTTGTAATGCGTCACCCCCAACACTGCTCTTAACAACATAACCAATCACTGCAGACCTAAACTCCAGCAGATCAAACAATCGGCAGTGTTTTTATTTAGCGCCAAATATTTTTTCCATTCTTTTCCAGACCTGGAAAATACTCAAATCAAATTCCATGGTTTTCCAAACCCCGTAGGTCCCTAAAAACCATTGGCACCACAAACCAGCGTTTATGATTATGATAAAATAATATAATAAACACCAGTTTTCCATGTTTTTCTACAGCTCACATAAATCGGAATTCAAAGTCAGTTTTTACATAATTCCTTCACCCTCAACGGCACAAAGCCAAAGATCACGTATTTTAAGAAAACATTTGCCACACGTGCTACTTTTGTCATTACATGCATTTATTTGAGAGGGAAAAGCCATACACATCTCTTTGTGTTTACCAGTACAGTTTGATTAATTTAACAGGTCATTTTAAAAATTACTAAAAATAAAGCATTACAAACATTGGGTTGGGGGCACAGATGTGTTGATTTCAAGGTCAAAGACGATCTGGATGCAGAGGCGAAGCTTCTCTGAAGCCTGGCAGATAGACCTCTGCTTTCAAAGTCAGAGTCAACATCAACCAGACGTTAAAGAGAAAGAGAGAAACCGAAACGTACCAACCACAGAGCCTGGAATGGTGGTAAGTACTACATTTATCAGGTCAAGCCTCGCGTCGATGTCACAAGCTCCTCATGTGTCCTACGTTGGTGACATCTTTTGAGGTAAGGTTTAGTCTCTAGTGTCTCCGGCGGCAGTAGCTTCACACAAGTTTAGTGTTTTCTTCATGAAGTGAAGACCGACACTCCTACTGCCTCACTGTAAATGGCGGCCTTCATACCCAACACACACTCTTGATTTACATTATACACTCTCGCAGAGCTCCACCCCCATTTATATAAATCAGCAGAGCCCCGCCCCTTTCCCAAACCCCAACCAATCAAAATAGGAAAAACTTTAAACTTAATATTTGCTCTTTATAGAATCTGAAAATATACACCAAAGGGGGGGAATCCCACAACAACAGTTTTAAAAAGAAAAAGAACGGGAACACGAGGAGGGGGATAATCAAACAACAGACTTGAGTTGTTTAAAATAAATACAAACTGATTCAGCCAAGAAGCCAGAATAAAGAGCTGAAAAAGGTTTAAAGGCATGTCCTGTCTTCGGATGAGTACGTATGGAGACACACGACGGAAGACAGAATGAGTTTGTGTGTATTTGTGTGCAAAAGAGAGAGAACGGGA
>CM040918.1:38147553-38257553 GCA_023029165.1 Gobiocypris rarus | reverse complement strand
CTTCAGCACTAGAGCCCTTCGTATCTAGGAGTTCATGACCTCCTGTGAGCTCTTGCTGCTCACTGGATTGCTGTTCTTCAGGGTTTAGCGTCCCGTCACGGGATTGTCCTGACACCGCTGGCTCTGTGTAGGTGGGACTTGATTCCTGCATCTGTTCAGTTTGAGAGGAGATCTGGTCGCTCTCACTGGTATTCTGTGTCTCTATCGGTAACTGCTGCTCTAAGTGAGTCTCATCGAGTCTAATTTGGCTTTCAAACGGCGTTGCAGGATCCTGTGTGCTTCCCGATACTGAAGCTTGCTGCTCAAACTGAACTTTATCAGACTGAGTCACATTCTCATCCGCAAGTGAAGACGTGCTGAGCACTTCGGCGGGCGCTGGTGTTGCTTCTGCATGTGATGGTAACGTACTGAGCTCAGAATCTATTGGTTGTGCTGATTTCTGCTCAGGCGGTTTTGAGGGTGCGTCTGAAGGTGTTACAGATGTTTGGCTTGCTACCGCCCTCTCGCGGGAAAATTTCGGCAATGCGGTCGCCTGTTGCTGCTCCGGAGGGCTTTCAACACGTGTTACCATGAAGATTTTGTGTCCTCTGCCGGGGCTAGACACAGAGAAACAGCGGCCAGGAGATGATGGGGCTCCGGAGGCAATGTTGGCTTCAGTCACCTTAATTCCTGAAATGACGGCTGGAGATCCTGGTAGAGGCGGCGCCAAGGGCACGGCCTTACAGGTGTTTATTGCAGGAATCGGTATGGGAGATGTAGTCTTTGTGGAAGCATTCGACGGCTCCCCTATGTCCTCATCCTCAGTGTCTGAATCAGAGTCGTCTTGCAGTGTCGTCTCTTTGACTTCTTGGCTCTCAGATACGTCTTCTTCATTGTCCTCCTCGGTTGCATCTCTCTGAACGGCAGCGTTTTCTTCACTTTTCTCAGCAGGTGCATCTTCATCCTCGTGAGTTTGTTCCTCTGTGGCGATTTCTGGCATTGAAGCTGACTGTCTCATCTTCTGTTCTGTTTCTTCCTTCTCTTTGGCTAAGATGAAGTTCCTCTTGCAGCCATTCTGAATGTCTGCCAGCAGGGCGCGCTGTGTCTCAATGAAACTCTTCACCTGTAAGAACAGAGGGGGAAATGCTGTAGTCCAGTTATGCAATAAAAAAAGATCAATGTTATAGTTACATCTGCTGAACACTGTGGTAAATAATTAACTGTGAGTGAGGGGCTGTAATATAACATTACTTTATTATAAACGGCAATATTTTACCTTGATACTGTACATTTCTGAGTTTTAAATCAGTCTAAACTCACAGAAATTAATAAAACTTACCATTTATAATGTCAAATCTAGGGATGCACCGATGTATCGGCCGCCGATATTTATCGGCCGAGTTTTAATCAATTTACAACCATCGGCAATAGCATGAAAAACAAACCGATGGTTTATAACTGCGTTAATAACTGCGTGAAGGCACTGAGCTGTGTAAAGCTGCATAATCCAAGAGTATAATGTTATATTCCTGCTGCGCTGCTGTCTGCGCTTTAATGTTAATCAAACAACAAAGGTCCCACCCAAAAATTGACTAAATTAACTTTTGTAACTTAATAAGGATTAATTTCCACGATGCAGACAACGCAGACAGAATAAAGTCATAAAAACGTGATTTACTGCAGTGGAAAGCCACGTAATTAGTCAAAGTTTTGATGAATACATAAAACGTATAGCAAACAGCGATACTAGTAGTGTCTGTGAATATTAAGATGCAATAAGACTGTTTAAATATGAATCCTGCATGTTTCTGTGTGAATGGTGCAGATGCGCAGTTTCATCATGACCTCTCTCTCTCACACACACACACACACACACACACACGCACACGCACAGACACACAGACACACACACACACACACACACAGCCTCTGCCACCTCAATATGAGCACATGAATGCATCTCCAGTCACTTCATGAGCATTTTACCATTTCATTTGACAAACTCGATCATCATATCATAAACACACACACAGGAACTCGAAGGTCTTCACGGCAACCCGTCAAAATAAAAGTTCAGTTTAACAAAGTAATTGTGAAGGGATTAGTGTTGTAGCCGAAAATATAATTTAGCTACGTCTCAATGTAATAATAATTTATGAATTTAATTTAAATACACTGAAGAATATGCAGTGTTATTTAACATAAAAATTGTATTTAATATGTATCTTGTTCTGTTGTATTTATGTAGGCCTGCTAAATGTTAAATGGATCCAGTCTATGTTCATTAGGAATTATTTGATAATGCAACAATAAACTAGCTAGTAGGCTATAATGTATGTTTGTTTTTGTTTTTTTACTTTGCTCAAAAACATTGCTTTGCTGACACAATTTCAAATAAGAGAACAAATGAAACATATCGGTATCGGCCAATAATTGTTTGTTAAAATCGGTATCGGCCCCAAAAAATCATATCAGTGCATCCCTAGTCATATGTTGTGAGATAAAGGATAATGAAACTAGTCCAATAACACAACCCAAACCCAATATATCAAAACTACTGTTGCAGCAGCAAAATCATAGTAAATATACTCAGTCCTACGTTATATTAAGCTAAACCTTTATCAAACACTCACCGTTTCTTTCTTGGGCTCTCGGTCCAGGTCGAGTCGAAGCAGAGATGTGTTGACTTTAAAGGCGAGGGAGAGAGCCATGAGGCCCCCGGTCTTGATTTCATTCTCCCGCATGTCTAACCGGAGGATCCTGGGACTCTCCGCGATGAACTCCGCTATAGCGACAGCTCCTATCATATGAACAAGCACACCGATCATCTTCATGCTCACACATACTTAACACAAGCTGACCTCTAGAACTCAAAGCCATCCGTCTCAGATGAAGCAACCTAACTTCACGTTTGCACTCCAGATCTCACCTTCGCAGGAGAGTTTGGTGGAGGCCAGACCCAGCCTGAGGATGGACCGGTTTGCCACGAGTCCGTCTTTCAGTTTGTGCACTCCTTCGTTCCCTACTGCATTATGGCCCAGGTTCAGTGTTTCCAAGCTTTGAGTGAAAGGCTACAGCAGCAGAGAGTGAAAGAAATGGATCAGTAATTTTGTAAAAGGGTGGAAATAGAAGAAAATACACATTTGATGGGACTGAAAGAGGATTAAATAGTCAGTGTGAACTAGGTTTGTCCTGGTGAGGAAATGTTTATACCGATAAATATCACGTATATTTTGCATATAGACAAGATACAAGATTAGATACATGTCAATGGTGCCCAGGATCTGTTTCTCCTCCGCGATTGTCTTGTCAGTCATCTCTCCTTACTCTCTTCACGTGATAAGTTAAATCTGACTCCTGTTGCTCGTGCTGTTTGGAGCAGTGCAGACGCTTTCAATTTACATGTAAATGGTTTTTATGTGGTGGATGTTAATTCAGATTTGAGAAAAAGGTTCTAATTGCGAGATGCGTACTCAGGATTCCAAGAAAAAGTTAAATATTGCGAGATGTAAGCGGAGAATTAAAAAAAGGTCAAAATTGCGAGATGTTAAATCAGAATTCTGAGAAAGTTCAAAATTGTGAGATGTAAAATCAGAATTCCGAGAAAGTTTGAAATTGCGAGATTTAAAATCAGAATTGTGAAAAAGTTTGAAATTGTGAGATGTAAAATCAGAATTGTGAGAAAGTTCGAAATTGTGAAATGTAAAATCAGAATTCCGAGAAAGTTCGAAATTGCGAGATGTAAAATCAGAATTCCGAGAAAGTTCGAAATTGCGAGATGTTAAATCAGAATTCCGAGAAAGTTCGAAATTGCGAGATGTAAAATCAGAATTCGGAGAAAGTTCGAAATTGCGAAATGTAAAATCAGAATTCTGAGAAAGTTCAAAATTGCGAGATGTTAAATCAGAATTCAGAGAAAATTCGAAATTGCGAGATTTTAAATCAGAATTCCGAGAAAGTTTGAAATTGCGAGATGTTAAAACAGAATTCCGAGAAAGTTCGAAATTGCGAGATGTTAAATCATAATTCCGAGAAAGTTCGAAATTGCGAGATGTAAAATCAGAATTCCGAGAAAGTTCGAAATTGCGAGATGTAAAATCAGAATTCCGAGAAAGTTCGAAATTGCGAGATGTAAAATCAGAATTCCGAGAAAGTTCGTAATTGCGAGATGTTAAATCAGAATTCCGAAAAAGTTCGAAACTGCGAAATGTTAAATCAGAATTCCAAGAAAATTTGTAATTGCGAGATGTAAAATTCAGAGAAAATAGTAAAGAAATTAAGATTTAAAAAAATTAAAAAAGGTAAAAATTGCGAGATGTAAAGTAAAAAGTATGATAAAACTCAGAATTCCAAGAATGTTCGAAATTGAGAAAAAGTCGCAATTACCTTTATTTTTTATTCCATGACGGAAACAAGCTTCCATAGAAATCTAACAGGAAATGCTCTATTTTTGCAGTAAAGTGTGTGAATGTACGCTCAGACACTGCTCATAAACCACACAGCCAGTTCAGAAGGCATGCACACACTGCAGTGCATTACACACAAGGCTGTGAGAATGTGTGTGTGTCTTTAGTCCTTAATTAACAAAAAGACGCCAGGACTGACGTAAACACAATCGCTGCACGGTCAGCAAAGCTGCCAAACATGCACAGCATCCTCTTCATCTCTATAATGACCATCTGACTGAGCGGGGACGAACTCTCTCACGGGCAAAAATGTGGATTTTTAAATGTTTTTGAAAGAAGTTGTATATGATCATCAAGGTTGCATTGATCTGATCTAAATGCAGTAAAAACAGTGACATATTTAACAATACTGTTTTCTATTTGAACATATTTTAAATAAAGAAATTAATACTTTTATTCAACAAAGCCTCATAAAATGGATTAAACGTGACAGACTTTAATGTTATAAAAGATTTATATTTTAAATAATTGCTTTTCTTTGAACTTTCTATTCATTACAGAATCCTGAAAACAAATCTCAGTACATATTTGACATTTGAAAGATTTCAAAGATTTTAAGAATTCAAAATTATGTTTAATAAGGAGCAAAAGAGAACTGAGAACGGTCCTGTTGGTGGATTTCGTTATGGTAGATGAAGAGATGGTAACACTTTATTTTAGTGTCTTTGTTAAATATACTTAACTTGGTAAAGATGATAAGGCAACACCTATTTACATTCAGTGTAAATAGCATATTTTCTTAGCGATAATTGCTATTTACAGTAAAGCTGATGATACGCAGGGCAACTTTTTGAGCAATGTTGGTGTGGGATATCTGTTTGGATATCCAGATAGAAATGTGTTGCCCATTCTCAATGGGAAAGTGCCCAAGCAACATCTTTCAGAAACACTGCTCAAAAAGTTACCCTGTGTATCAATAGCTTTAGTGTAAATAGTGATAGATTCTTTTTACAGTAAGTGAAAAAGTTAGATGGATGCGATAGATGCTATTTACTAAGTGAAAATAGTGCTATATTCTATTCACACCATGTAAAAGCAGTTCTTTGCAATATGTGTACATAGTAATTACATGCTATTTATACTTTATTTTGATACATACTATTTGCATTGTTGTATAAAAACATGATGCAATAATAACATTGAGTGTAAATTACTATATTTATTACAATTATTAAATGGATGCCGCCTTAATGGGGCAATAAAAGCCCTCCCCTACATGCTTCTATTATTATTAAATATTTAATTAGGAAATGTATTACCACTTTTAACATTTTCTTAATTTTGATTGAAAGTAAATGCATTTCCTATGTGATGTGTGATGGGAAAGGGGAGAAGACCGAGCTCTACTAAGGGCGGATTCGAACCCGGTCGATTGCGTCAAAACCTAAATCTTTAAAGGAACCGTTTTTAGAAATAGGGCTTATTCAACTTCTTTCCTATATTTAGATATGTGGGCAAATGCATTTTTGTCTCAGTGCATGCATTGTTTTAGTTTGGCAGGGTCGCCGCTAGCTTAGCTTAGCATAATTAATGGAATCCTATGTTGCCAGCTAGCATGTCCCGAGTAAAAGTGATCAAAAAACAAACAAAAACCAAACTGAGATATCACGCAACACATGAAATCACACAACGGGCGTGAATAGAGGATTTCATGTGTTGTGTGATATCTCTGCAGTAGCAGTGCTTCGCCTGTGCTTCCCCATAATATAGTCCCAAGTTAATATCTGCCTTGGAAATCGCCTAGTCTTAATCTGCATCGCTATTTGTACTCGTTGTGAATACGCAGGCCACAAGAAGTAATTAGGTTTTTTTTTTTTTGGGATCACTTTTACTCGGACATGCTAGCTGGCAACATAGGATTCCATTCATTATGCTAAGCTAAGCTAGCGGCGACCCTGCCAAACTAAAACAATGCATGCACTGAGACAAAAATGCACACATATCTAAATGTAGGAAAGAAGTTGAATAAGCCCAATATCTAAAAACGGTGAAGTGTTCCTTTAAGCTTTATGCTTTACTGACTTGGCGTGAATTTTAGGACAAAATCCGCTTTGCTTTGTTCTGTTGCTCTTGAATAAGCCCTAAAGATGTAGGAGTCGGCAAAATTTCTCATGGAAACTTTTGTGACATAACCGTGTGGATGTTTACCAAAGCGGCGGTCAGGTAGCCCATGCCATTGTGTGTGAGCTGGTTGTTCCAGAGCACCAGCGTGACCAAACCCTTCCTCTGCTCCTTGAGACCCTCGCATATATACGCCAACCCTGAGGAAACAAGTCAAGCAAATATATCAAGAGAACACAAAGAGCTGAAGTGTTCTACAATTGGATGAACAACAAGTACAAAGATGTCTGAAGAAGGAGACCAAGAGGAGATACAGAGAGAGGACGAGGTCAGACCTGAGTCTAGTATGTGGTTGTTTCTCAGGTCCAGAATCTGGATGTTGTAGTTGAACTTCAGCAGGTTCCCCAACTGAGCCGAATCCTGCAGACCGTTCAACTTATTGTCAGCCAAATACAGCTCTCTGAGGTTCATGTTCATCTTCAGTGCCGTGGCTGCACACACACATATGAAACAAGTTGCCTTTTAGTTGCTTCATTCATTTGTGGAAAACGGTTAACCCTATAAATCAGAATCAGAAAGAGCTTTATTGCCAAGTATTGCCTTGCACACACAAAAAAATTGTTCTCTGTAAATGAAGCTTCCAGTGCACTCACATAGAATCCAGAATAGGCATATTTACAGATATGAGCATATTTAGTAAACAGTATTATGGAGAATAAATGAAAGTGAATATATTGCACTAAACAGTGGGAGTGAGAGCGGAAGAAGCTGTTCCTGTGTCTAGATGTCCAAATGCCCAGAGATCTGAATCGCCGGCTGAGGCCTTTGTTAACATGACAGCAGAACTCATTCAGATCATCAGCCAGACGTTGATTCCCAGCAGATTGAGGTGAGGATGTTGGTCCACACTGATGCAGGTTAGATTAAAACTCTTCAGCTTCTCAAAATAGCTTCTCTTAGGCCACGAGTCCTCCAAAGCGTTTTTAACCAGCTGAAAACAAATACTTTGCATATACAATGCAAAGTATTTGCTCTGGCTCTTGTTTTAAATTATTTTGTTCCGTTATTATGTTTCTTGTTTTCATCTGTTGACATTGTACACGCAGAAGGTTGGCGGTTGGTCTGTGTTGTATTTGTCCCGCCCCTCCTCCCCTCTGATTGGACGGCTGGGTGAAAATGAGTGATTAGCGCGGCGTTTTAATAATAATAATAATTATTATTATTATTTGTTACATTTATATAGCGCTTTTTAAGGCACTCAACACGCTTTACATATTGAAGGGGGGAATCTCCTCAACCCCCACCGATGTGCAGCACCACCTGATGATGCGACGGCAGCCATATTGAGCCAGAACACACACACACACACCGGCTGATTGGTGGATAGGAGACGATGATGAAGCCAATCGGTATATGGGGATGATTAGGAGGCCATGATGGACTGAGGCCAATGGGCAAATTTGGCCAGGATGCCGGGGTTACACCCCTACTCTTTATCGAGGGATATCCTGGGATTATTAATGACCACAGAGAGTCAGGACCTCAGTTTAACGTCTCATCCGAAGGACGGTGCTTGTTCCCATTACTACACTGGGGTGTTAGGACCCACACAGACCACAGGGTGAGCGCCCCCTCACTAACACCTCTTCCAGCAGACTCCTAGTTTTCCCAGTTGGTCTCCCATCCAGGAACCAACCAGGCTCAGCCCTGCTTAGCTTCAGTGGGAAACCAGTCTTGGGCTACAGGGTGATTTGGCTTTATTACTCACAGTTGAACATAATAACCGCCCAGCGCCTTGTTACACTCATGGTGTTCTAAAAAAGTGGCGCTCCCATTGAAAACAAATGGATACGCCAGCCAGCCGCATGAAACAACGCCTGGGTGGACACGCGGCCTGAGGGTGTGTCCACACTTGGACCCCTGGTGCGATTACTCTGCTAGTGCGGTTCATTTAAATAAGCGTGAACGCTGCCACCTGAACCCTGGTGCGCACCAACAAGCGGACCGAGACGCTGAAAAGATGGGTCTCGCTCCGCTTCCAAACTAACTCTGGTGCGGTTAGAGTAAAATATGAACGTAACATGAACCAAAGACAGGTAAACAAACCAAAAAAAGGGACATGTCACAAGATGCGACCCTGAAAAGGACAGAATGCTAAAGAACAACTGATTTTTTTTTATGTCATTGTTTTGCAATAATAGCCTAATAATAAATGTGAATGATTTCTACGTTTTTTTTTTTTTTTACCCTATTGGAATCTAAATTAGGAACCGAGACCCAACCGAAGTGCAGATGCTGATATTTATATTGCCAGAAAGTAAGATGAAATGCTGATGTAATGCATATAATGCATCTGCCAATATTATGTCTTGGGAAGATATTTAAATGCTTAGTTTTATGATCAAAGCTCTGCCATTTTAAAATATATAATGCAATGCAATACAATGAGAAATGAACAAATAAACCCTCCTCAAAAGCCTGATGATCATTGATACTCAAATTTTAAACGATTTAGATAATCAAATAAACCTAAGTTGAAATATTACTAACAATATTAAAGTTATAAATAAAATGAATAAACTTTTTAAATGAATAAAATCAGTAAAGATTTCACAGAAAGTAGAATTGCTGAACTATCAGATGAGAGAAAGCATGGCTTTATAGGGTTAATTTCCATGGTGTTCCCGATCATTGGTTTTTCCATTCCTTACCCAGCAGCATAAGCGGCCGTCCGGAGATGCCCGCGTTCTCCAGGTGCAGGACCGCCAGGCTGCCGCTGATCCGCAGCGCTCTGGCCACAAACGGAGCCGAATGGTCCAACAGCGGGGTGTTACGGGCGTCCAGGTACTGCAGAGAGCTCGTCTGGATGAGACACACACACGGATAAAGGTGAGCACATCAACTCTTCCGAACAAGTGTGAAACGAGCGTCAGTCACAGCCTCACCTTCCTCATCATGTGTGCGGCGGCCTGCCAGCCGCGGGCGCCGATGTGCTTGTTGCTGGAGATGTTGAGATGAGTGGCGGATTCATAGTACTCGATCATATCAAACAAAGCTGATGCTCCCTGAGAGACAGAAAAAGACACGCTCTTATTATGTATTCTGTACAGCATTTCAGAATAAAGGGAAATGAATAGCAGTTTGTTTTGTTTATTCTGAAGGAGGAGAATCTGAAAGACACACACACACAACCTGATACCATGACAGCATATATACAATGTTTATTGAACATTAAAAAGATAATTTAAAACACATATTACCATGGTACATTTAAAGTCAAAAGTTTGGTCACAGGTGAAAAATATGTACTATTAAATGCATTAATAGTAATTAATTAATACATTTAATAGTAGGCTCCCCAAAACTTTATTTACGTTTCAAAACACAGCAAAATCAGTAATATTGTGAAATATTATCATTATTACTCCAGTCTTCAGTGTCACACGATCCTTCACTAATCATTCTCATATGTGCTGCTTCATATTTTTTGAAGGTGTGATACATTATCTTTTTAATGTGTCCTTGCTGAATAGAATTATTACTGTCCTATCCATTTATCTTACCCAAACATTTAACTGGTAGTGTATCACAGTTTTGATAATAATCAGAAATAACTTCTTGAGCAGCAAATCATCATATATATTAAAAAAATATTTTTTCAAGCAAAACATGTCCACTTGTGATAGTACTATATGGTAATATTCAAATCAATGTGAGATGGTTAGCTCTGGATTTGAATTTCAGTCTGGATAAAAGCCCAGACTGTAGAGTAAGAGCTGAGAATCAGCGTGCGTGTTTGTACATGTGATAATGTCTGTGCGTCTCCAGAGAAAATAAGGTTTTGTTTCCACTAGAGATTTACACTCCATCGTCTAATCAGCACGGGTCATTCACTTTTCACACAGTGACCTCAGACGAGCCGAGACAAAACCTCTTCTCTGATTATGTAATCTGAAACATCCACTGCAGCCCTTTTTAATGCTAAACATCTCGCACTGCTCTGTAAGGGGAATGTGCTTGTGATAAACTGAGGCACACACACAGTCTGGGAAGACTGAAGCACATCTCAGCGGTCACCGTTTCATTGGCCTCAGCTCTGGTGATGAGCAGCGTATGGTGTATGACACCCCTGACATCTGACTGCCACCCCAAAACTTAGATCACTACTTTAATTTCACCACCTATTGAAAAAAGCATTTGCTTTGCTTTGCATGCGGTGGCACAGCACAACGTTCACGTTACGTTAAATATTAAAGGTGCACTATGTAAAAATAAATTCAGTAAAATATCCCAAAATCACCAGGCCAGTGTTATATATTTTGTTCAATTGCGTACTTACAATATCCCAAATGTTTCCAACTATTTGTAAATCGTGAGAAAATTGCTATTTTAACCAATGAACCGGGACGTGTGAGGGCGTGGCCTGTCAGTGACATCATATCTGCGTTACCCTCGGTGTCCGGTTTGATTTAGCAGAAGCGCTTTACTCTCACCGCAGTGTGAACAAGTGTCACAGCCGCCGAGCCAACGCACAGAGTAACGTCATAACATCACTCTCAACACACTCAGATGTGTCTGGGATGATAAACAGAGCTGCGATACCTCATACTCATGACCGGAAAAGCGGAAATGGCGCCGGCGCATGTGGCATAATAAAAGTCCCACTGCTCGCGAGGCGTGTTGTGTTCATCTCATTAACAATCGCTCCGGTGGCCTTTCACATCTGGTGAAGACCACATGTCCCAAGATTCTGTGCTCAAACTTGGCATCATCAAACTACGCCTTTGTTTTGAATAGGTGACCTCTAGCGGATGGAAAAGTTACTAGTGCACCTTTAAGAGAAACAGATGAAGGCAACATGACATCATGACTTTGCGTAAACACCGTTTAACATACACGCCACTTTCTAAAGCCAAATGGCGTGTTACCTGTACGCATTCAGCTATCCGCATGTATGTCTACGCGTGTGATTACCCGAAACGAATCATTATATGTGTGTGTGTGTGTGTGTGATGGGTAGGTTTAGGGGCAGTGTGTGTGTGTGTGTGTGTGTGTGTGTGTGTGATGGGTAGGTTTAGGGGTAGGGGCAGTGTGTGTGTGTGTGTGTGTGATGAGTAGGTTTAGGGTAAGGGCAGTGTGTGTGTGTGTGTGTGTGTGTGTGTGTGTGTGTGTGTGTGATGGGTAGGTTTAGGGGTAGGGGCAGTGTGTGTGTGTGTGTGTGTGATGAGTAGGTTTAGGGGTAGGGGCAGTGTGTGTGTGTGTGTGTGATGAGTAGGTTTAGGGGTAGGGGCAGTGTGTGTGTGTGTGTGTGATGGGTAGGTTTAGGGGTAGGGGCAGTGTGTGTGTGTGTGTGTGTGTGTGTGTGTGTGTGTGTGTGATGAGGTTTAGGGGCAGAGTTATGTGTGTGTGTGTGTGTGTGTGATGGGTAGGTTTAGGGGTAGCAGAGTTATGTGTGTGTGTGTGTGTGTGTGTGTGATGGGTAGGTTTAGGGGTAGGGGCAGTGTGTGTGTGTGTGTGTGTGTGTGATGGGTAGGTTTAGGGGTAGGGGCAGAGTTATGTGTGTGTGTGTGTGTGTGTGTGATGGGTAGGTTTAGGGGTAGGGGCAGTGTGTGTGTGTGTGTGTGTGTGTGTGTGTGATGGGTAGGTTTAGGGGTAGGGCAGAGTTATGTGTGTGTGTGTGTGTGTGTGTGTGTGTGTGATGGGTAGGTTTAGGTAGGGGCAGTGTGTGTGTGTGATGGGTAGGTTTAGGGGTAGGGGCAGTGTGTGTGTGTGTGTGTGTGTGTGTGTGTGTGTGTGTGTGTGTGTGTGTGTGTGATGGGTAGGTTTAGGGGTAGGGGCAGAGTTATGTGTGTGTGATGGGTAGGTTTAGGGGTAGGGGCAGTGTGTGTGTGTGTGTGTGTGTGTGTGTGTGTGTGTGTGTGTGATGGGTAGGTTTAGGGGTAGGGGCAGTATGTGTGTGTTTGATGGGTAGGTTTAGGGGTAGGGGCAGAGTTGTGTGTGTGTGTGTGTGATGGGTAGGTTTAGGGGTAGGGCAGTGTGTGTGTGTGTGATGGGTAGGTTTAGGGGTAGGGGCAGTGTGTGTGTGTGTGTGTGTGTGTGTGTGTGATGGGTAGGTTTAGGGGTAGGGGCAGAGTTATGTGTGTGTGTGTGTGATGGGTAGGTTTAGGGGTAGGGGCAGTGTGTGTGTGTGATGGGTAGGTTTAGGGGTAGGGGCAGTGTGTGTGTGTGTGTGTGTGTGATGGGTAGGTTTAGGGGTAGGGGCAGAGTTATGTGTGTGTGTGTGTGTGATGGGTAGGTTTAGGGGTAGGGGCAGTGTGTGTGTGTGATGGGTAGGTTTAGGGGTAGGGGCAGTGTGTGTGTGTGTGTGTGTGTGTGTGTGTGTGTGTGTGTGTGTGTGATGGGTAGGTTTAGGGGTAGGGGCAGTATGTGTGTGTTTGATGGGTAGGTTTAGGGGTAGGGGCAGAGTTGTGTGTGTGTGTGTGTGTGATGGGTAGGTTTAGGGGTAGGGCAGTGTGTGTGTGTGATGGGTAGGTTTAGGGGTAGGGGCAGTGTGTGTGTGTGTGTGTGTGATGGGTAGGTTTAGGGGTAGGGGCAGAGTTATGTGTGTGTGTGTGATGGGTAGGTTTAGGGTAGGGGCAGAGTTATGTGTCTGTGTGTGTGATGGGTAGGTTTAGGGGTAGGGGCAGTGTGTGTGTGTGTGTGTGATGGGTAGGTTTAGGGGTAGGGGCAGTGTGTGTGTGTGATGTGTAGGTTTAGGGGTAGGGGCAGTGTGTGTGTGTGTGTGATGGGTAGGTTTAGGGGTAGGGGCAGTGTAGGGGATAGAATGAAATGGCGTTGATAAACACGCTAAAAAGCGATTATGCGTCTTGATAGAACGCCAAAATGGCATACGAATTGTCGTGTCATAAATACGCCATTTCATGAGATCTGGTGCGCGTGAACACTAAGCATAAAGGTATGCCGAAAATAGTCACTATGATAGTAAACACAGTCGGCTATTAGATTCAATATTGTGTGTTTGGTCTTAAAGTGACCGCAGCCGATAGCTCCATAACCGCCTGCCGTCTGTCATTAAAGTTGATCAAAGAACAAAAATCACCCACTGATCTTGACTGAATAACTTTTGCAGCTAGTTTTAACATGCATTAATCTAGATTTAATGCATACAGTGAAGATTATGCAATGTTATTTTACGTGTCATTCGGTTTCTGTACCTGAATTACTGTTAGACCTGAGACTTGATTCTGAGCTCCGCTCTATTGCTGAATGTTCACTTGTATTCAATAATGTTTTACATTGATATTATTAGGCTTATATTAGTAGTTTCTGCTGTGGAATATCAGTTGCAATCGAGAACTGTGTCTCTACAATTTTGGTAGCTTATTTATTAGAATACAAATGTTAGATCGGTCAAAACAATAAAACGAAATAAGTATTACACATAATATTCTTTCCTGGTCTATGGACCCCCTAAAGTAGCCTTGGCCGAGTGAATGTGTGTGTCCTTCATGCATCGTACAGTAACAGTTTGTGCTTTTCTTTTTGTTCATTATAATTTTAATTTCTAATTTAAAATAGTAAGCAATCAGTTGTTTTTAGGTCTAGAATGTAATGTTTGTATCTAACCCTTTCTGTTCTTATAACGTAAGGTATAACATACATAGATACCATATTTGTGTTCATAGGCTTTATATTACACACTGTTTTCACGCACGGATTCCTATCTTTGTGGGGACTCTCCATAGGTGTAATAAAACATGAACGAACACACACACACACACACACACACACACACACACGTTTGTTTTTGTGAAATGTGGGGACATTCCATAGGTGTAATGTATTTTATACTGTACAAACCGTATTTTCTATCCCCCTACACTGCCCCTGCCCCTAAACCTACCCATCACACACACACACACACACACACACACACACACACACACACACACACACACACACACACACACACACACACACACACACACACACACACACACACACACACAATACAATAACTCTCACAGAGGAGGCGGGAAAGGGCTCAATGTTTCTGGAAGACCCAAAAAACAAACAAAAAGTGAGCAGTTCATAATAGGGAGGGTTTAAAGGTAAGGAAGATTAGGAGCACAGCGAGTACTTACAGACACAGGAAAACAACAAACACGCCGATTACACTGCTGAGAGCATGAGAGGTGCAGCAGGGGGACGAAAACTTGCCATGGCCAGACAAACGTCCAACAATATTTTAAGAATAGTTGGATTTGAGTGGGAAAAACTGACCCCAGACCAGTAGTTATGGACAGTAATGTAAACACACACACACACACACACACACAAGCAAGAAACGGTATGTGAACCGTTACCGCTTGCAGAATCTGTTTAAATGTGAATACTTTCAACTAAATAAGGGAGATCATATGAAACGCATGTTATTTTTTCATTTAGTATTTTCCTGAATAAGATTTTTTTTTTTTACATATAGTCCATAAGACACATTTTTTTATAAAAACGACCAGTTCAAAAGTTTATGAACCATTGATTCTCAGTACTGTGCGTCGTTCCCTGATGATCTACGGCTGTGTGTGTGTGTGTGTGTGTGTGTGTGAGAGTGTGTCTGTCCCTGATGATACATGGCTGTGTGTGTGTGTGTGTTTGTCCCTGATGATCCACGGCTGTGTGTGTGTGTGTGTGTGTGTGTGTGTGTGTGTGAGAGTGTGTCTGTCCCTGATGATACATGGCTGTGTGTGTGTGTGTGTGTGTGTGTTTGTTTGTCCCTGATGATCCACGGCTGTGTGTGTGTGTGTGTGTGTGAGAGAGTGTGTCTGTCCCTGATGATACATGGCTGTGTGTGTGTGTGTGTGTGTGTGTTTGTCCCTGATGATCCACGGCTGTGTGTGTGTGTGTGTGTGTGTCTGTCCCTGATGATCCACTGCTGTGTGTGTGTGTGTGTGTCCCTGATTATCCACGGCTGTGTGTGTGTGTTTGTGTGTGTATCCCTGATGATCCACGGCTGTGTGTGTGTGTTTGTGTCTGTCCCTGATGATCCACGGCTGTGTGTGTGTGTGTGTTGTGTGTGTGTGTGTCTGATGATCCACGGCTGTGTCTGTGTGTGATTGTGAGTGTATCTGTCCCTGATGATCCACAGCTGTGTGTGTGTGTGTGTGTGTGTCCCTGATGATCCACGGCTGTGTGTGTGTTTGTCCCTGATGATCCACGGCTGTGTGTGTGTTTGTCCCTGATGATCCACGGCTGTGTGTGTGTTTGTCCCTGATGATCCACGGCTGTGTGTGTGTTTGTCCCTTATGATCCACGGCTGTGTGTGTGTGTGTGTCTGTCCCTGATGATCCACGGCTGTGTGTGTGTGTGTGTGTGTGTGTGTGTCTGTCCCTGATGATCCACGGCTGTGTGTGTGTGTGTGTGTGTGTCTGTCCCTGATGATCCACGGCTGTGTGTGTGTGTGTGTGTCTGTCCCTGATGATCCACGGCTGTGTGTGTGTGTGTGAGTGTGTGTGTGTCTGTCCCTAATGATCCACGGCTGTGTGTGTGTGTGTGTGTGTCTGTCCCTGATGATCCACGGCTGTGTGTGTGTGTGTGTGAGTGTGAGGTGTGTGTGTCTGTCCCTGATGATCCACGTCTGTGTGTGTGTGTGTGTGTGTATGTCCCTGATGATCCACGGCTGTGTGTGTGTGTGAGTGTGAGTGTGAGTGTGTCTGTCCCTGATGATCCACGGCTGTGTGTGTGTGTGTGTATGTCCCTGATGATCCACGGCTGTGTGTGTGTGTGTGTGTGAGTGTGTCTGTCCCTGATGATCCACGGCTGTGTTTGTGCGTGTGTGTGTGTGTGTGTGAGTGTGTCTGTCCCTGATGATCCACGGCTGTGTGTGTGTGTGTGTGTGTGTGTGAGTGTGAGTGTGTCTGTCCCTGATGATCCACGGCTGTGTGTGTGTGAGTGTGTGTGAGTGTGTCTGTCCCTGATGATCCACGGCTGTGTGTGTGTGTGTGTGTGTGTGTGTGTGTGAGTGTGTCTGTCCCTGATGATCCACGGCTGTGTGTGTGTGTGTGTGTGTGTGTGTGTGTGTGTGTGTGTGTGTGTGTGTGTGTGTGTGTGTGTGTGAGTGTGTCTGTCCCTGATGATCCACAGCTGTGTGTGTGTGAGTGTGTCTGTCCCTGATGATCCACGGCTGTGTGTGTGTGTGTGTGTGTGTGTGTGTGTGTGAGTGTGTGTGAGTGTGTCTGTCCCTGATGATCCACGGCTGTGTGTGTGTGTGTGTGTGTGTGTGTGTGTGTGTGTGTGTGTGTGTGTGTGAGTGTGTCTGTCCCTGATGATTCACGGCTGTGTGTGTGTGTGTGTGTGTGTGTGTGAGTGTGTCTGTCCCTGATGATCCATGGCTGTGTGTGTGTGTGAGTGTGTCTGTCCCTGATGATCCACGGCTGTGTGTGTGTGTGTGTGTGTGTGTGTGTGTGAGAGTGTGTCTGTCCCTGATGATTCACGGCTGTGTGTGTGTGTGTGTGTGTGTGTGTGTGTGTGTGTGTCTGTCCCTGATGATCCACGGCTGTGTGTGTGTGTGTGTGTGTGTGTGTGTGTGTGTGTGTGTGTGTGTGTGTGACTGTGTGATGATTCACGGCTGTGTGTGTGTGTGTGTGTGTGTGTGTGTGTGTCTGTCCCTGATGATCCACGGCTGTGTGTGTGTGTGTTTTCTGATGGTTGTTCTTGAATCTCCTGTTTGTCCTGAGCAGCTAAACTTACCAACGTCAGAAAAATTAGACTATGATTTTGAGATCCATCTTGACAACAGAGGGACTCAAGCATGAAGAGCCGGGGGTGAAAACTGGAAGATCAAGGTAAATTGTACTTAATTTGTCTTCCGGAAAACATGCAATTGTCTTCTTTGGCTTCTGAAGGGCAGGACTAAATGAATTTTTTTTTTAAACAAAATAAGAAAAAAATTGACATATAACTGGATAAGTTTTCAAAAGGTTTTTTTTCTGTTAAAATTAAATTAGTAATTTTTGTATCAAAATAAAAATCTAATTTTCACAGATGCTGCAAGTGGTTCACATAATTTTTCTTGCAACTGTATATAATTATTATTTAAATAAATCAATAAATATGAAATGTGATGATTAGAATATACAATATATTTCACAATAGTAAATTAATAAATACAACCAATGTGTCATGGGAATAAAACATAAATAAATAAATAAACCAGTTTTTCCATGACACATCTCCCTTAAGTAGTGGTGTTAAGGAGTGTGTGTGTGTGTGTGTGTGTGTGTGTGTGTGTATATATATGGAAGACACTGAGAGATCCACCCAACTTATGACTTGCCGCATAAACTCAAACCACAGTAAGAAGAGTCCAGGAGCGGCCTTAAGTAACCTATAAGAAACAGACTGGCTTCATGTCTCCAGAGCTCCTAATATCTGTGTTTATGTTGAACAAACAATGTATCAGACCAGCACAAACGCAACCAAACACACAACTGTGGCTGTTTATCCACTAATTAGATGCTAATAGAGCAGCGGAGAACATTGTGATTGTGTAACAGCACTGATAAATGAAATCAGAGCACGGCACACGCCATTACAGGAGCTCAGGCCGTTTTAAAGAAGGATCGAGAACAACATGAATGACTCAATGTCAAGAAATGAGATGAACTCAATGGGGTATAAAAGAGCAGCACTCACGTCCTCGTCCAAGTTGGTCTGCTCCAGATCTACTACTTTAAACTGCACCCTCTTAAAGATCTCCTCCAGAGATTCACATGATTTATAGTCCAGCTTCTCTCCTATGATCACGACACAAAGAGACAAAAAGAGATATTACATTCAACTTTGCACTGATATATATAACAACACAGATCAAATCCAAACACACTGGTTTTTCTGTTACTTTATTATTTACAGTAAACCTGAATCGTTTGAGTGCGAGAACAGCTTGTCTGTGGACACACACCCATTAACTAGACAAACTTAACAAGCATACAAACCAGTCTTAACATGTTGAACTCAATGTAAGGTGTGTAGGTATGAAAACGTGACATATGGTTCCCACTGGATTAAAGATTTCATAAATACAGTCAAACCAAAAAATGATTCAGCCAGCAGATATTAAGTTTCACTAGTGTGTGCAGGACACTATAGTTCAGAGCAAACTGAGACATGTTATCCCCACAGATTCTTCATACAGTGATCACCAGTGAAACATCTGGACCCAAAATGATTCAGACACTTTGACCTGAGCATGTTTTGAAGTGTTTGTGTGACCTTTGACCCCACAGACTGAACAAAATGAAGCATTGCTTGGTCATTGGTTGAGCTGAATTGTGTTCTTAAATCTCACAGCTGATTGGTTGATTGTAATCCATTACATCCCTTTCTATCAAAGTCATCTGACATTATCACGATGAGTTCTTGTCATATTTTATTACCATTTTCTAAACTGTGATAATGTGAGGAAATGTCGAAGGTGTCTGAATAAATTTGGGTTTGACTGTATATCATCCAAAAGTTTGGGTTTCATAAGATTTAAAGGATTAGTTCACTTTTAAATAACCTTTTGCTGATAATTGACTCACCCCCATGTCATCCAAGATGTCTTTCTTTCTTTAGTCGAAAATAAATGACGGTTTTTGATGAAAACATTCCAGGATTTTTCTCCTTATAATAGACTCAATGGAGCCCAAACGGGTCAAAGTCCAGATGACCGTTTCAGTGCAGCTTCAAAGGGCTTTAAACCAAAGACGATGAATAAGGGTCTTATCTAGAGAAACTATCAGTCATAAAAATAAAAATAAAAGTTTACGTTTCTTAAGCACAAATGCTGTCCTTGCTCTGTTCTGTAATGACGTCACGTGATACGCAGTTACGCTGAAAAGGTCACACGTGACGTAGGCGGAGTCAGTGTTTACAAATGTGCGGAAGGAGGATTCAAAATCGGCCGACGTCGATGTTTAACCTTTTAACTCCCTCCAAACGGCGTTTGACTCCGTATGTGCACGTTCATCCTGTAAACACGGACTCGGCACTTCCGTGACCTTTTCAACGTAAATGCGTATAACGTGACGTCATGAACGCGCATTACAGAACACAGAAAGGAGAGCATTTGTACTTATAAAACGTACTTCTTTTTTTTTAATGACTGATAGTTTCTCTAGATAAGACCCTTATTCATCGTCTGGTTTGGTTTAAAGCCCTTTGAAGCTGCACTGAAACGGTCATCTGGACCTTGACCCGTTTGGGCTCCATTGAGTCTATTATAAGGAGAAAAATCCTGGAATTTTTTCATCAAAAACCTTCATTTATTTTCGACTGAAGAAAGAAAGACATGGACATGTTGGATGACATTGGGGTGAGTCAATTATCAGCAAAAGTTTATTTAAAAGTGAACTAATCCTTTAATGATTTTATCTAAAAGTGAACGCTCCTTTTCCTTTATTTCCTTTAATGATTTTCTAAAGAACGTATTTGATCAAAAATACAGTAAAATCGGTAATATTGTGAAATGTGCTGTGAAGTGTGATTTATTCCTGTGATCAAAGCTGAATTTATCATCATTACTCCAGTCGTCAGTGTCACATGACCCTTCAGAAATCATGCAATATGAGGATCTGATGCTCAAGAAACATTTCTGATCAATGTTGTGGAACAGTTTTGTGAAAACAATGATACATTTTGTTCAATCTTTTGAAAGTCTTTCCTATCACTTTTGATCAATTTATAGCATCCGTGCTGAATACAAAAAAAATTACTCTTAACACAGTCTATAGAGAGACTGAACATCTTTAAGCCAATTAAATTGTTTAAAAAGGAGAAGAACAAGAAACTCTCACATTCACTAAAGACATTCCCATGATTGATTACATTTCTATGACTAGGAAATTACAATTTTAACTTTCAATGACCGTCTGAACACTGACATTGTGACAAAGCCCATTATCAGCTCACCTTTGAGGTCTAGGCACTCGTTTCGCTGAGTCAGGTCTTTTAAGTCCTACGGACAAAAATAAAAAGAAAGAGTTTACTATTAAGAGATGATGTTTAATTCTTATTGGATAGATTAATATAACTCAAATATAAATTGGAAGACATTAATATAACTAGTCAGAAAAGTGTGCGAGCAATGACAATGGTTTGAAAAAAACACACTCGGATAGACACAATAAACAATAAACTGACTAATACACTCGTGTGTGTGTGTGTGTGTGTGTGTTCATGTTTTTCAAACCCGGTGAGGACTCATGGGGGATTCGTCTCACCGTTGGGACATAAATTGAGGTTCCCATGAGGAAACAAGCTTATAAATCTTACACAGAAGTTTTTTGAGTTTTGTGTGATGGGTAGATTCAGGGTGTGTGTGTGTGTGTGTTTGTGTGTGCACGTGAGAGAGCTGGGTAGGTGTAAGGGGGAGAGAATATACCGCTTGTACGGTACAAAAACCATTACGCCTATGGAGAGTCCCCACAAAGATAGGAAATCAGACATGAGTGTGTGTGTGTGTGTGTGTGTTCAGTAACATGTCTCATACTGAAACTAGGGGACTCAGAGACTAAGAGCTGAAAGGATGCCAGTATAAACGCTGAATTCATACGTTTCAAGGCTGTGTAAACACTAGGATGTCTGTGCTCTGAAACACCAGGGGGCAGCTGCCCTAAACCTGTTCTCTGATCAGCAATATGTCCAAAGCATTCAGAGTCACCACCTGACATTTAACGCTGCCTTCAAACAGCATCTGACCCCTGAGCTTTCTAATGTGACTTCAATGAGCCTTGTGTTTCTGCTGTTACACAAGCCACCTGCGGCCATCTTTTACTCACCAATCAGAGAGTCGGGTGGTGTGCACTTGTACTGGTGAGGAGGGAAACTGTATTAAAGAGAATCTATTATGCTTTTGCTACACTTTCATCTTTCTTTAGTGTGTAATTTTGCTGTTTGAGCATGAAATAGCTCTGCAAAGCAAAAAGTCCCTCCAGTGGGAGTTCTTCTCTATATCAGAGTCTGTGTTTCTGAACTCCCTGGAACGCCTCCATTGTAGTCTCGAGTCACATCACAATATTCCTCATTTAAATAATGCATAGCAGAATAAAGGGGCGGGGCCTGGTTGAGTTAGTTAATAGTGTGTTGAAACTGGCGGTTATGTAATGGTCAGGACATTTCCCAAACACGCCGGAAGAGCTTGTCCAATCACAACACAATGGTCCAGCCGGCCAATCAGAGCACAGTGTGCTTTTCAGAACGAGGGGCTTCATTGAGAGAGAAACTGAACAGAGCGTTACTGACAGACTGGGAAGAGAGGAGCCGCAACAATGGAGAATATGAGGAATAATCAACATTCAAGCAGGAAATATAAATAAATAAATAAAAACCTGGTTGGTAAAAATCAGGCATAACACCACTGACAGGTGAAGTGAATAACAATGATGATCTCTTCATCACAGCTCCTGTTAGTGGGTGGGATATAATAGGCAGCAAGTGAACATTTTTCATCAAAGTTGATGTGTTAGAAACAGGAAAAAATGGGCAAGCGTAAGGATTTGAGGGAATTTGACAAGGGCCAAATTGTGATGGCTAGACGATTGGGTCAGACCATCTCCAAAACTGCAGCTCTTGTGGGGTGTTCCCGGTCTCCAGTGGTCAGGATCTATCAAAAGTGCTCCAAGGAAGGAACAGAGGAGAACCGGCCACAGGGTCATGGGCGGCCCAGGCTCATTGATGCACGTGTGGAGCGAAGGCTGGCCCGTGTGGTCCGATCAAACAGACGAGCTACTGGAGCTCAAACTTCTCAAGAAGTTAATGCTGGTTCTGATAGAAAGGTGTCAGAATACACAGAGCATCACAGTTTGTTGTGTATGGGGCGGCATAGCCGCTGACCAGTCAGGGTGCCCATGCTGACCCCTGACCCCGCCGAACGCACCAACAGTGTCACATGAGCATCAGAACTGGACCACGGAGCAATGGAAGAAGGTGGCCTGGTCTGATGAATCACATGTTCTTCTACATCACGTGGATGGCCGGGTGTGTGTGTGTGGCTTACCTGGGGAACACATGGCCCCAGGATGCACTATGGGAAGAAGGCGAGCCGGCGGAGGCAGTGTGATGCTTTGGCATTACACATGGTATTATCACTATTTTAATTTCATTTTCTATGTAAAGCACTTTGAATTGCAATTGTGTATGAAATGTGCAATATAAATAAACTTGCCTTGCCTTTGGGCAATGTTCTGCTGGGAAACCTTGGGTCCTGCCATCCATGTGGATGTTACTTTGACACGTACCACCTACCTAAGCATCGTTGCTGACCATGTACACCCTTTCATGGAAACGGTATTCCCTGGTGGCTGTGGCTCTTCCAGCAGGATAATGCTTCTGCCACGAAGCAAATGCTTCAGGAATAGTTTGAGGAGCACAACAACGAGTTTGAGGTGTTGACTTGGCCTCCAAATTCCCCAGATCTCAATCCGATTGAGGATCTGTGGGATGTGCTGAAAAATACTGATGGAGGCCCCACCTCGCAACTTACAGGACTTAAGGGATCTGCTGCTAACATCTTCATGCCAGATACCACAGCACACCTTCAGGGTCTAGTGGAATCCATGGGTCAGGGCTGTTTTTGCAGAAAAAGGGAGACCAACACTATATTAGGAAGGTGGTCATAATGTTATGCATGATCTGTATATGTATATAGACACACACACACTGTATATACCCAGATTTTACATGGCCGCTTGCCATCTGTGCTAACCAAACAGACATAAAGCGAGCATTAATCTTCTTTGTAGCTCTCTCTCTCTCTCTCTCTCTCTCTCTCTCTCTCTCTGTCTGTCTCTCTCTCATTTCTTTTACAGGCCTGTTTGTGAAGTCATTTTTCCAGGGGTGACTAAGCAATTAGGAGAGAGGAACACAAGCACAGACTGAGGTGGTGGAAAAACACATACGTACACACGCACTCAGTAATGACCGGCTATTTTCTGCCCTGGGGACTCCCAATGGAAAATTACCATGCTGCCCTCGGAAGGATTTAACAGACAGATGTCCTTCTGCACAACTACAGGTTACACATATTGCACCAAAAATACATTACATGACAAAAAGTACACTTGCAGAGAAAAATAGAGGAATGGAAAAGAAACCAACGGGAAACAAAAGAAGCAGACTTGTGAACGGAGGGAAAGGGGAGGAGAAGGGCAGCATGTGCTGGTTGGTGAGAGATTGTGGGTGTTAGCTGGCATCTCTGTGCAAACATCAGGCCATGATAACATGATCGCTCTCTTTCTGTCTGTTTTCAGTGACTCAGCTAGGAGCAGACGGGAGAAACTGCTCTCTCTCTCTCTCTCTCTCTCTCTCTCTCTCTCTCTCTCTCTCTCTCTCTCTATCCATCGATCTGTTTCAGCAGGAGAGCACGTGTCCTTCTGTTTCATTATAACACCCTGCAGAGTCTCACCTGAAATCTTTCATGCATTTTTGAAGTCAGCATGAAATTAAATAAAAATCACCCTGGCTATTTTCTCATAATGCATTCAGGTCCGTTTTGACCCGGAAGAGAGAAATGTATTTTTATCTGGGTATTAACTGAGGCTTTACCAGTGTTGGGTGTGATGCATTACTGTAATTTAATTTAGATGTAAAGTAAGGGAATACTTTTAATTTTTGTTATTTAATTGCAGTTACTTCTGATGTAACTGCATTCAATTCTGTGTAGATTACAGAACAATTCTATATAAAACAATAGCGGATTTAACATCAAAATGTAACATTTAAATGTTATAAATGTAACCGTTTTAAAACATTGGCCAGTTCAAGAATAATTTATGCAATTTTTTTATTATTTATTTGAAAGAATTAAATGAACAGTTTCATGTCTATCTTTGTATTGTTCAACTGGTTGAGGTTTATATGGAATATAGAAAGTAATTAATAAGAAATGTTAGTACATTAATCTAATACACTGTTGAATATGTAATTCTTAGCTAGTAATTAATAACTCACCCAACACTGGGATTTACACATGATTTTATGGAGACTTTATCTCACACATATTTGGGAATTAATTTAGTTGATAAACATAAATATGCACGCCTATCGAATGAACCATTGCCATCTTTTTCATCTTAAAGTGAAAGTGAACAGTAGATTCATACAGATGGAACGTTTTTTGTGCATCAGTTTAAATGTATTTAATTAAATCAAATGATTTCAAACGGGGTTGATACTGATAATGCACAGATTATACATACTTATAAATTTCATGATATATTAAACTACTTATATTTAAATACATTTTCAAATGTGTTCTTGAAAATCACAATGGTTTTTCTATGTAAAATTTCATGTAAAATTTTAAATTGACCCCCCAAAAAAGGGCTAAAAGTATTAAAAAAAATTATTTTTGTATAACGACAGCCCTAATTAGTTATTCATGAGCATTCACAACCAATTTTTATTTTTTGCTGCAGAGCCATTAAGACTCTTATGGTATGACAAATTATAATATATAATTGCTATGTTTGTTATAGGAAGTCTAGTAACATTAACCGACAGAAAACAGGCATGTTCCCATGAGCTCTAACCAAACCATTAAAACACTACATGCAAATATAACTGTAATTGACTGCGTGTGTGTGTGCCATCAGGATAAGGAGAAATGACCGTTTGTTGACTCAGTATGGTATGTTTACAACGGCGTGCCTATAAGAGGCTTTCAGTAAGCGAGCTGCAGCCAGAGGGAGTCAGGAGGCATGTGACTGGGCCCATGCCAGAGGTTAGCGAGGTTATATGTTTGTGATCAGAGTACAAATGTAATCCAGCGCAACGGGCCAACTGGGGATACAATAGAGATTACTAACGTGCATGATCAAGCTTCCCTTTCTTCAGTGAGAGTGTCATTTATGGGGAGTTAGGGCCAAAATACCACCAAAATTCAAGATAAGGGGTCAATAAATGTACAATAAAATGCAAATCAGTTGCTCTTTATTTTACAGTATGTGCACTTACGTGTACTTACCTAAGAAAGTACTGGGTGATATAAGGTAACTACATGGGTTGAGGTTAAGTTCAGGGGTAGGTAGTACCTACTTATTACCCATAGGGGTGTAACGATACATTGTATATAAAGATATCGCAATATAAAAATGCAACAATATGTATCGCTGATGTAAACAAAATTATTTGAGAAATTATTTTATCCAAGGCTCAGTTTACTGTACTTATAAAGTATAATTCACTCAAAAATGTAAATAATGTCATTATGTACTCAGACTCATGTTGTTTCGTTTAACTTGCAAACACAAATGAAGATATTCTTGTGAAACCGGAGAGATTTCTGTCCCTCCATTTAAAGTCCATTCCTCCAAAACTGAAAAGATCCAAAAAATGCCATAAAGGCATTGTAAAAATAACTAGTCGAGTGGTCTAATCAGATTCCAAATGTCTTTATCCACATTCCAGGGTTTCCGTTGTCCGGTAATTGTCCGAAAAAAAATTAAATGTCCGACAAAATTAAATCTTTTCGGTCAAATTGTCAGATTAAAACTGCCTAATAATCCCGCCCCGCCCCCTAACACAATCTGAATCGACCGTTTGAAAGTTTTTAAACAACATCGCATGTTGCATTTCAAATAAAGCGCACGCCTAACGGCTATAATATAGACCTAAACCACGAACTACAGAGAGACGTTTCAAATATGGCCAGGCCCAGGCAGACTAGCCTTAAAAGTTTTTTTCAAAGGCCAGATGCGAAGGAGGCAACTGAATCAGGAACGCCTGAAGCCTCAGATGTCCAGAGCCAGACAGCTCCGTCACCACTGGAGAAAAAGCCGAAGTGTAGGGCGTATCGGTCGGAATGGAGTGAAAAGTTCCCATGGCTAAGATGTGAGGTAGTTGATGGTAACGAAAACATTTTCTGTTCGCGCTGCGAAAAGGCAGGACGACGCAACGGATTCACAAGAGGGTTAGACGCCAGGTTTGGTTGATTGGTTGTTTTTTTTCCCGTCTATTTGAAAGTTAGGCTAATGAACATGTTGCATATATGGCCTGATTATGTCATTTTTTTAAGTTACATAAACTGCTTTCAGTTTTCCTCAACTTGACTAATTAAGAGGCCATATTTGACCGGCATATCATCAAAATGTCCAGAAAACGAAACCTCTGCCGGTCACTTTGGCACCATTGTTTTTCTAGCGAAAACTCTGGCACATACTATAGTAAACACCGGCAAATTTAGATTTGCTCTGCAAGTAGTCTGGCAAAGAGCCCATTCAAACCCATTTCTAATCCGTCGAAATCGCGGCACCAATCAGAAAAGTTGGAGAGGGCTTTACACGATGGCGACACCGCAGTGATGGTGAAGCTGATTTTGTACATTACAAAGAAGGATGGCACAGTGGAACATCACTCGTTCGAATAAGCTATCGTGTCTGTTTTAAGCGATTTAAACTTTTCCTTTTCGTTAAAACCCGAGAAAAGAACAACACTCGAAGCCTTCATATCTAAAAAAGATGTTATCGCTGTCTTACCGACTGGATTCTGCAAAAGTCTGATATACCTGCTTTGCATACGTCAACTCCTTCATCGCTCTGATTGGTTTAAGATCTATCCGTTGGTGACGCCCCTTTGGAAAATATTTGTCTATGAAGCTTTGCCAGACCATAACTTAGTTACTACTGAGAATGGTCTGGTTTTAACCAGGCTAGTAAACACGCACATTCAAATGCTTGCTTGCGTGGCGTGCGAAAACAACTCGAGAGTTGGTAAATGCAGAATTAAAATTTTTGGATTAGCCCAACATTTACAGTTTGGGAATGGTTATTTTGACACGCTTTCTTGGGATTATAACTGTGACGGGTTGAATTAATGATCTGAAGCGCTCGTGCTGGAACGGCACTCATTAAAGTCAAAGCGCAAACATCATGTAAATCATCAGATCTCATTTAGTTTTAGCAGTATGATTATTCAAAGCATAATGGTTTATTATTATATAACAGTGTGTTAACAGCAGGAGAGGAGGGACATAGCGAGCACCGTTGAGGACTGCGCGAGGGAAAAAGTAAAGTTCACAGAGTTTCAGTGACATTACTACATTAAACCGACTATATAATGTTGAATATAATGCATAACAATGCAAATGCGGGAATTATTTGTGGGTCCTGATAATAATACAAAATAGAAGTAAAAAAAAAAAATCTCAATTTTAGCTTAAAATATCGCAATACGTATTGTATCGTGAGTTCAGTATCGAGATTTGTATTGTATCGTGACACGAGTGTATCGTCACACCCCTAATAAGTACATGCAGAACAGGACTGTGACATAAAGTGCCAGTAAATCTACTACAAGTCACGATTACAGTGAAATATGAAAATTAAAAGGTTCGAGTGCAGCTTTACATCTTATGGAAGCCCGTTTCCACCACAGTTGAGTAAAAAAGTCATAATAATGAGAAATCTTCTCGAAATAATGAGAAACTTTCTCTAAATATTGACTTATTTTACTGTGTACTTTTGTCTCTGTGTACTGAAAGCAAATTCCGTGTGTGCAAACATAGCCTACAGGCCTGTTCTCACGAAAATGCATATAAATAGTACGAGTGTGCAATGTCGTGGAATGTAGACGCCAAAATGAGTTTTGGCGTGCAAATGGTGCGCAGTTTCGCGCGTGCATATGATACGCACTTTATGGCTGTGTCCAGACAGAGGTTTGAAGTTGTTCAATAAATGTTGCCACCTCAGTTCTGTTATTTCTGCACCAAACTCGTTCTTGTTTAAAATCTTCTCAAGAGCGCGTTTGCTAAGAGATATGGCTATTCAATGCAATTCAGATAAGAACATAAGGCAATAATATAATCATTATTAGCAAAAACCACAGTTAAATACTCCTTAATGCGTTCACAATTCATCCTGTGTCGGGTCTCTGCAGAATAATGAGCAGCATGTCATAATTTCGATATAGTAAATCATAATTTCGTTTGCATGAATCAGCAACACCAGCGCCTATAGAGTGATTTAAGCGCATAATACGTCGCAATGATAGTTTCTCATTATTACGAGATATTAAGTCGTTATTTCGAGAAAGTTTCTCATTATTATAACTTAAAGAATCCAATTTGTTTACTCAACTGTGGTGGAAACAGGCTTCCATAACATCTAGAGCTGCTCACGATGCATCAGTGTTTTTTTTTTGCAGTGTTGAGCATTATAACCAATCATGTTTCTGTTGAGTGTATGAATGCAATGGCCAATCAGGTGTTTAGATTAGTCACCATCAATTAAGAAATCATCAGAAAATGGCTGACCATTTCTTGCTAACTCTCTCATCATAAAAACAAAGTGCAGATATAATGAGCGATTAGTGATTAGAGCTTCAGTGATTATAACAGGAGTTTGCACAACTCCGTGACCTTGTCATGAACCGCTTTCTATATATCTTTTATTCACAGTTTGAACAACCTTTTTCTTTAGCTACTTAATGTTATGTCTTGATTTTCTAATGCATAATAATCAATAAATGAACTAATAGTTCTTCACTTTTGTCTGTGTAGCCTACATGAATATGACAAGCCGATTCCCCATACATATTTCATCAAGGGCATTGTATTTTATTGTATATTCTGTATTGTATTGCATTGTATATTCTGCAATGATTTGCCATAATACTGCAGGTCTGTCCTGTAATGCATTCCTGTTTTTTTATAATTTACTGTATATACTTTATGTAGACTATTTGCATTGTGCAACTGTTGTGTAAATACATGTTTGTCACCTTCGATCAGCATTAAACAGTCTGTGTAGATAAACATACCATGTCAGATGCAGCTTCTGTTCCACCTTTGCAGTATAAAGATGTCTTTTGTTCATGTTGATAAAATTGGTAACAGTCAATAGTATTCTGACTGATTGAAGTAACTGGTTGAATAAATTTAGGTATTTGACATAAAAACAACAGAGATACATTTTATATGGTAATCAAATATTGCAATGCAAATATTGCCTCTTACTGGGAAAAAAATTACTTTCTGACCCAGGTGTGAAAGCAAAGTTTAATGACTTCGAAGAGGACTTTTGAAGAATTTCCAGGATGTTTATACAGATGTGTTACCTGTATCTGTTTGAGCACTTTTGGGATTGGTTTGCAGTTGAGCTTCTGGCACGCTTGTCTGTAGGCATTCAGAATCTCCTCCACCGTCACATTCTGGGCTGCAGAGACAAAACAGCACAAAAACAAGGTCAAAGGTCAGAGATACACTAGTTATCATCAAACGGAAAAACAAAAACAGATGAAATTATTTCTTCACAGCATTAAATTAAAGCTTGAATCTCATTCTCCATGTTTGGAACAGCCGTTGCTCTTACGATGGCTTAAAATACTGCCTTTGTAGGCAGTTCACTAGTCTCACACATGTGCAGCGTCTGGATAAGAAAGAGAGTTTGAACAATGTCAGGCAGGAGGGAGAGCGAGAGAGCGAGAGAGCAAACGGATCTGTCCCCATTGAGTATGGGAGGAGATCAGTGTGATTCTTGAGCGCTCTCAGTAGGGCCTTTGTGTGACACATGAATACACACACTCAAAGAACCAAGCGGTCTAGACCTTCTAAGCGCTGTCTACAGTCATATGACTTCATACATTCGGACTTATTGTTTTGAGGTGACACACATTCGCACATGCAGAGGGCAAGGTGGTTTAAAGCTAAGCTAAAATATCAGGGCTCTACAGCATGAACACTTGCATTTGCACTTCGGCAATACTACGGTGTAATTTGCTATGCAAAGACATTAAACATAACATACAAGTAGGCGACTGAAATCTTAAAGCAAAGGAAGCACCAAAACCACGTCATGTGAATGAATGGAACACATGTTACAGTAAACAATCACAATGCAAGCTTTTCTTCACTACAAATGACCCTAGATTAAGGGGAAATGACCCCTAGATCATGACGCAGTGCTTTCTAATGTCACTTGAAAGTTCAGCCAATGGAAACTGGATCTCTGATATGGTGGTTAGGGAAGATGCGTAGAGACCATTTGGACACGGTTTAACAGCTGGAGCACGCTTGGACTGGATTGATTGCTCAGACTGACAGTTCTTGATTGACCATGCGCCATCATCACTCTTCAACCAGGATCCTGTTACTTGTTACTATACACACTAAATTGCCAAAAGTATTGGGACACTCCTCCAGATCCCTGAGTTCAGGTGTTTAATCCCTTCAAGGCCACAGGTGTATCAAACTCTAGGCATGCAGCCGCTTCTCCACACATTTGTGAAAGAATGGCTCGCTCTCAGGAGCTCAGTGAACTCAAGCGTGGGACCGGGATAGGTTGCCACCTGTGCAATAAGGCCATTCCTGACATTTCCTCACTACTATATATTCCACGCTCTACTGTTATTGGGATTATAACAAAGTGGAAGCAATTGGGAACAACAGCAGCTCAGCCACGTAGTGATAGGCCACGCAAAATCACAGAGTGGGGTCAGCGCATGCTGAGGGTCACAGTGCACAGAAGTCACCAACTTTCTGCAGAGTCAATCGCTCCAGACCTCCAAACTCCTGTGGCCTTCAGATGAGCTCAAGAACAGTGCGGAGAGAGCTTCATGGAATGGGTTTCCATGGCCGAGCGGCTCATCCAAGCCTTACATCACCAAGTGCAATGCAAAGCGTGGGATGCAGTGGGGTAACTGTCGCTCTGGCCGCTCTGCCAATGATGCTGTAGAAAGATTTGTGGACACGCTGGCGCAGATCGAATGCTTGGTCTTTTTTTAAACTGTATTTAAAGGGGCCGCAAAGCTAACAAGCGCGTTGATTGGCAGACTGACCACAAGTAGGGTATAAGTTAACCACATGAAATTGTTTAAATGTGAAAGTAAGAATGAATTGAATTCCCGCTGAAAAACAAGCATTCTAGCACCTATAAAACGGTGGCGCACCTTCTTAACAAATTTCACAACACTATGAATGATCACATCGTTTATGATAGGAAAACCCGCACAGCAATGATCAACTTCTTCCTCCATTTTGCTTAGGAACTAATGTGGTCAGAACCAAAGTTTAAAGGACTGCATTCTCTGGATTTCTCTCAAGCAGAGAACTTCTACATTCCAATTAGTTGCCGCCGAACTGCGTCATAGCTCATTACCATAAAGTTGAGCTGATTTAAACTCTCCTCGATGGCCAAATTGTCCACGACGCGACGCACCGCCAGCTCCCATTGAAAATGAATGACTTCCGGCCACCAAGACGCTCTCGCCACTGGGGGTGTGGACGCGCAGTAAAGCACACAGCCACTGGACTCTAGAGCAGTGGAGACGTGTTCTCTGGAGTGACCAATCAAACAAGACATTTTGGACAATTTCATGCTCCCAACTTTGTGGGATCAGTTTGTGGACGGCCCCTTCCTGTCCCAACATGACTGCGCTCCAGTGCACAAAGCGTCGGTCCATAAAGACATAGATGATGGTTTGGTGTGGAGGAACTTGACCGCCTGCACAGAGTCCTGACCTCATCCCGATAGAACACCTTTGGGATGAATTAGAGCGGAGACTGCGAGACAGGCCTTCTCGTCCAACATCAGTGCCTGTCCTCACAAATGCGATTCTAGAGGAATGGTCAAAAATTCCCATAAACACACTCCTAAACCTTATGGAAAGCCTTCCCAGAAGAGTTGAAGCTGTTAAGAGCTGCAAAAGATGTGCCAAATCCATATTAAACCCTACAGATTAAGAATGGGATGTCATTAAAGTTCATGTGCATGTAAAGGCAGACGTCCTAAAACTTTTGGCAATATAGTGGATATATGAGGGGATCATAGCATTGTAACATAACAACCTCCAAACATGATATAAGCCTATTTTCTTCAAAACTTTAAATGGGACCATGTAATTGATGATACCTTGATATCATTAATTTGAGTATGCCAATTTTTCAGACGTGACATCTTAAAAAAAAACCTTCAATAGATGGTATCGGTTGCAAAAATCCTGATCTGAGCATCCCTAATTATTGCACATGGGAAAATGCAGGTTCTGTTTGTTTATACACACTTAGGGATTAGTTGAAATGATTATCTATGTTTATCGACAGCATCCCACATGTGGCATATGGTCATAAGGTCCAAAATAACCTTAAATATCCCTTGTATATGCAGAAAAGTAAAAACACTGAATTTAAGAGAAAGACTCAAAGAGTCAAAGTGCTATAGAGTTTCTGCTGTTATTTTTGCACAAACGTATGAACCCGACAGAGCAGAGGTGAGCAGTGATGTTGTGCTGGGTTGATGAATCTAATGATAATTACCCGTTTAGATGCGGTCCTTCCACACTTGCTATCATCTAATAAGCTGCACACTAAATCACATCCACCATCACTAACATGGGCTTTAAATAAACACCAATACATGAGCGAATGAGACGCTTTAGCTAAGAGTGCATCGTGTGCCTTTCGCCTTCTCCTCAGGCAGTCTAATTAAACTAAAGTCTGCTCTAAAAGATTTCCAATGGCTCATTCTCCATGAGCGGAGCTCTGGAACGTCTTCTGGCGTTTCAGCAATACCTCTTTAATCCAGTCTACAGCTCCAGTATTTAATATGCAAGCAATACCAAACCAATGGCCAATAATTACTACAAAACTGCAATGTCATAAGGACAAAACATTTGCTACATTACAAAAGTTTTTGGTTAGTTGAAAGACTTTTCATTTTAATAAAGTTAAAATGTTTAACCACAAATTTGCCATTAACAGCAGAGATCTGCCAAAGATTAGGTGTACGTTTACCATTATTTCCGCAATGTGAAAAAACGGACTGAACCTCGTAAATATAACATAAAATTTGTATTTAATGGAATTAGTAACATTTTTGATGAATAAATAAAAAGCAGGTCAGTGCATTTTAATCAAATTGTGATCGAGACTATTATTTGTGAATAATAAACTGCAAAAAGACTATTTAAATAAAATGTATCCCCCCATCCCAATTCATTTTTAAAAAGTAACTCTCAAATGAAAAAAGGTTGGAGACCCATGGTTTAGATAATTCAGTCTCGATATATATCGAAATATCTATATTTTTGACACTATTGTATTGTGAAATTCCATCAAATTGATCGAAGGAATTCATTAAAAATTCCTTACATATTCATATTATTAATTAAGAATTATAAATGAGTTAAAAAAAAACAAAAACTTAAAACGTTTTTTTTTCCAGGTTAACAGCTTTAAAATCAGTATATGATCACACTATCATTTATTCACATGTTATTAAACATTCAAGCGCGATAAGACAAAAAAAACATTGAGTTCTCTTTTATGCTTGAACGGAATAAAAAACACACAAAATTAAGTCAAAATTTTCGTTTTGTTGAGTATCCACATAAGCTTAAATTAGTTAAAGAGTTGAAATAGGCATGTCATGTGCTACACATCTTAAAGAGACAGCAGCCTAATAACCTGCTGCTGTCTGTCATTAATGGAAATCCCCCACTGCACTTGAATGAACATCTTTTCTAGCTTTAATAACGATTAATCTACATTTCATGTATAATTCAAGCAGTGAAGGCTGGACTTTATGCCGTGTCAGACTGGATAGAGTCTGAGAAGGGCACTGAATGTGCTCCATGTACTCTGTGTACAGCATGTCCTTGGAAAAGCATTAGCTTGGAGAGTGCTTACAAAGACACAGCATGGGTAAACATTCCCAGATAGAAAAAGACACAAAATGGGAAAATGGTACCAAGCACTCTTTAACATTTCCAAATGCACACAGATAAATGCTATTTAATTTCACATGTTGACTGCGTGACAGCTGACTCCTCCAGTAGTTTCACAGACGGCAGAGCAACATTGGCATTAGATGAAATCATTTAGTCATTGAAGTGTCTTCAAAGTTCATGTTTTTCAAGTGCTGCATTAGTCTTTTTACCAAATTTGCACAGATATTTGGACACGCCATCTGGGTAGATTTCATAACCTTAAAAAACCAACCAAATGTGATTGTGGGTGTGTGTAGCCTGTGTTTACCACCTCCAGATCTACTAAGTTACAGACCTGTACAGTGGTAAGACTTCAACATGGTAGTACATGTTATGGTGATGGAGATTAACCACAAAACTAAAGCATCACAGTATCTCTTTTCCTAATGGTACATCCACTATGTATAGATTATGCCATCCTGAGAGTGGGGTGAATTAATGAAGAACTGTCTATCAGCAAACAGTCTTTGGGGAAACCTGTGGTTTGCATTCCTCTGAATGGCGTCTTTCCAAAGGGCCGCTGGTGAACACTTACTGAAGTGTGCTGCTGAGCTGGCCAGACGGCTAAATTAAAGACGTCTCCTTCAGATTCAGACTCATTACACTTAGATCAATGCACAGAGAGTGGTACTGCAGATCACAGTCCTAGTGCAGAAACATGAGCATTTACATTGTCATAATTTACTCTCATGTCAATCCAAACCTATGACTTTCTTTCTTCTGTGAAACAAAAAAGATATTTGGTTTTTGATGGATGATGCCGATGGTGATTTAATTTTAAAGGGCAACTATTATGCCCCTTTTTACAAGATGTAATATAAGTCTGAGGTGTCCCCAGAGTGTGCCTGGGAAGTTTCAGATCAAAAATCCTAACAGATCACTTAATATACCATTTTGAAAATGGCAATTTTGGGGTTGAAGGAAAATGTGCTGTTCTGTGTGTGGCTCCTTTAATGCAAATGAGCTGCTGCTCCCCACCCGAGAGGGCGGAGCCTACTCATCTGGTTCACAGCAGTGAACACACCAATGAAAACTGAAACATGATATCTGTTTGTTTTTATGATCATCTCTATCGCAGACACGTTTATGTGACATTGCAGTTCTTCATCATCATGAAATATTATCATCTGCATGCGCCTTATCGCTCTCAACTTAAACACACACACACACACGCTCCTGTCGCATGCGCACAGAGCTGGATGTCAGCACATCCGTGAGTAGTCATTAAACTAGACTAGTTCTCTATCAAACAACAGAAGATAAACAGAGATTCACTCCCTGCTCTTGACTGACTGAACTTTAGTAGCTTTAATAAGAACACATCTCTTACTTGAATGCTGCTGTTAATGCTCTGGAGGAGATAAACATGGCGGACTGTGAACAGCTCAGCTCTCTGAGGGAGGGGTCTGTGCTAGTATGTCAGTGTCCATTAACACATGTGGGCGGGGCCTCTGCAGTGTGACGTCACTCGAATTTGGAAACGGCTTGTTCTGAGACATTGCTTATGATTTATGGGGATAAAAAAGGAGTGGGTGGATTTTTACCATTATAGGGTGGTTGTGTACACACACTGCCAACACATTTATGTTCAAACACCTTATAAAAGTGAATTTTGCAGGTGCGTCTAAAAGTGTTAATCTCTTCCTGAGTCTCAGGATTACATATTCTGAGAATATTTGTTTTCCACTTGAATTGGTTAATTTAAAAGCAGACATTGCAATCTTTCTATAGATAGGCTATATTTCTAATGTCTGTGAGGCAAGTATACGCTGAGTTTCGGTTAATTTTTGTTACGATGGCAGATCAAGCACATCCTGATTCGAGTGAGCGGATCTGTAAAGTTGCTACAACATTTTTCAAGTGATAAGCCATATCTGAGGTCGATGAATGATGGGTGAAGGTTTGGATTTCCTGCTGTTAATGATCTGTCCATCACAGGATTTCGCCACTTCCTGTGGAGGTTTTTTTTTCTGCAACTAAACGACTAATAACATCAACCAAGCCTCTTCTAGTAGACTAACGGTTGGTCGACTATTAGGGAACAGCCCTAGAAATATAAGATACAAATGATATGAAACAGAATATAACAGGCAGCTGCGACTGCAGGCACAATTTATTCAAAAACTACAAATATTTGAAGTGTTCAAAGGTCAAACAATTGATTTGTTTGATGAAAATCCCCAACAGCGATCAGCGTCTCGAAGAAAAGTCATGTCACCAGTTGGTTAAATAGCCTAAAAATCACAGAAAAATCCAATAAAATGATTTCTAGAGTAATCTGCATAACATTACATCAATGGCAGACAAAAACAATAACTCTAACGTTTAGGAACATTTCATTATAAAAAGAGAAATTCTGTTGTTGTCAACTATTCAAAAAGGAAGTAAAACTAAAACCACTGCACATCTCTTTATCTAAACCCACAGCACACTATCCAATCCATTCAAATGCATACTTGCACAAACTTGCAAGTACACCGGTGATATAAATGCCGCAAACATCAGAGAACTAGAAGAGCTTGTAAGTTGTAAAGACTGTAAAACACTGCGCCACATTTTTATTTCTGAGGTGTGTTAATCACTTGGAAATACGAGCGACTTACACTGTTCAGCAAAATCAGTCCATTTACACCAAACCCTGAGGTTTTGAAGGTCATTGTCAGGAATGTTAAATACATCTTGATGACAACTTATAACACAAAAAGCCTGTCCTGGAGCTAGCAGTTAAAGCTAACCACAGAATATCAATTGCCGGTGTAAATGAACTGTGCCACTTTCCTGTGAAACACATCCCTGAAATTCTCGGGAAGAGTCGACTTGCCTGCCCTGAAGCCTCGGCATATTAACTGCGTAATATTTATTTGTGCTTGTAGAAGATTAATAAGTGATGCAACAAAGCCAGAGGCCATTTTAATCCAGCTCAAACCACACACACACACACACACAAACTACAAATACTATAAATAATCATTTTGTTAATGCAACTAAAATCCACTACTCAAAATAAGAAAGGCATACATGCAATAAAACAACGGCAATTGTTTAAAGTTTACAGTAACAATTTCTCTGTGAAATTCTTAGCATAATTACTACATTTTCCGATTTGAACTTAAAATTCAAGGCGAGACATTATTTACATTTATTATAGAAAGGGCTTGACGTTAACTTTTTGGCTGAACATTTTCAATGGCCACAGTATTGCTGCAGGAAATTACATTTTATTTGTTTTTTAATGTTACATTTTTATTTTATGTTTGGCTTTATCTTGACCTTCAGCCACCCTGCTCTCTAATATATTGGCATCGGCCATCAAAAAAAAACAAGAAAACATCAGTGGACCACTAATCAAGACGGCACATCGCACAAGTTTATTAAAGTGAAGTCATCAGGCAGAACAATAATTAGGTCTCAGTTTAAACAAATTCTTGGATTGTGATTGCTCAAACTTGTGAAGCACTGGTCTTCCTCCGAGCGAAGATAACGACTGCTCCTTTAAACTGCCACTTGATAAGGATGATATGTAAACAAAAGTTAAATGTTAGCAATTAACGTGAGGTGCTGTCAGCCCCTCCGGGTACACACACAGAAACGCTCGCACACTTGAGCAATACTGCATGGTGTCCTGTCCTCCTGTTCCATCAAACAAGCCTAGACATCACTCAGTTCAAGGCATGAGACAAAGCCTAACACAAAAGCTAGGTTTGGTAATGAGTGCTTCTTCAACTATAGGCTCGCTGTACAGACACTAATATGTCCAATAACAATGGCCAACACTGGTGTGTTTTCTTCACATAGCATGCTCTTCACTGACACGGTTATCTCACGATTAACAAGAACACAAACTTATGCATGCAAAACTGCTGATTGTGACAAATTATAGAACCGAGAAAAAGTTGTCATTTCTTTTTTAATTATAGGAATCATTTCCATACAGTAAATACTAAAATTAGGGTCTGTGGGTAAAAAATATTGATGTCTCGATTTTAATTATGTCACATAACATCACAGAAAAGACCATAAACTTGTTAGTCAGCTGGAAAAACTCTACTCTAGAGCAGTGGTTTTCAAACCTGTCCTGGAGGACCACCAGCCCTGCACATTTTGTATGTCTCCCTATATCAGACAGACCCATTTCAGGTCTTGCAGTCTCTAGTAATGAGCTGATGAGTTGAAGCAGGTGTGATAGATGAGGGAGACACACAAAATGTGCAGGGCTGGTGGTCCTCCAGGACAGGTTTGAAAACCACTACTCTAGAGGATCATTTTGCTGAATATATGCACCACACTACATGTTCATTATGATTAATCTTCTTCAATATATAGCCTAAAGCATGTCTGAATAAATCTGTCAAGTTGACAGCCACCATTTAAAGGTTTATATTTCAAATGAAGAATTGAAGTCTATGAAAAAAAATATAGTGAATGTAATGGCAATGCAATATTTATGTTTTATTATCACACTTTATTAGATGATCTAGGGCTGGGCGATATGGCCAAAGAAAATAAAAATAAAAATAAATAAATAAATCACATCTCTGTATTTTCAACATTTTTCTATTTGGATAAAAAATTTTTTTTTTTTTTTTTTAAAAACTATTTTTCACATCCACATTCTATATCTAATGTTGTCTTGTTGATATTGAAGTCTATGAAAAATGTACTGAATGTAATACATGTAGGCTATGCAATATATGTGCAAAAAGGGGGTTCAAATCACATGGTAACATTCTATCAATCTGAAAACAAAAATATAAATATATAGTTTTTAAATTCACTAAACTAAAATTTTAAATAAAAACAAAAGCACAGACTAATTACAGTAGCCTACATTTTATTACCCCATTGTAATGGTCACTTTCAAAAAATTACACTTACTTGTAGGTCCAACAACAAATATTTTAGCAATATGTATATTTATTCAGAATTATTGTGCTCTTATTCTATTGCGCTCCATATGTTTGGCACGAATGCTCGTTCACGGAAGCCTGTATTTTAGTGGAGATTCACTCGCTGAAGGCTCGTCCTCTCCTGACGGCAAAATGCACATATTTGCATGACTTTCTAACATTTACAGATGGAGAATATACCTGTGAAATGTATGAAGGAAAGCCTCACATCTCAGCGCGAGTCTGTCAGCACGTGTATCTGTCAGAGCGTCTGCTGATTTAAACTATACACATTAACTATATCTTACCAGTTATTTTGAAGCCCTTAATATAAAGTATGCGTCGTGTTTAGGACAAACAGGATCATGCACTCTGCGTCCTCCGCTACTTTTCAAATGCGCTCGTATCAAACTACTGTATACCATTTTGTTTCTAAAAAAATATATCAACATATCATACAAACTCAATATACCGCCCAGCCCTAAGATGATCATAGCTAAACATCTAATAGTTCATATTTTAATGGTGGATTTTCATATTTTCTAATGCTGGGTACACACCAAAAGATAATCGGCCTTATTTTGGGCCGATTTCCCCCATTCCGACAATCTTAACTCTGTCCCGATTATCTTGATGGTTCTAACGATTATCTTATCAGATTTTCCTGTGGTGTGAAGTGTGTTAAGAGTGTCCGAACCTGCTCGGAAGAACGTCAGAGACGTCCCGATCGCGAATCGTAAATATTCAACATGTTGAAAATTTACGATCAGAAATCCTGATGTGTGGGGGGAACCCCGACGACAAACGCGCGCATACTCACGTGAAACGCAATAATATCCAATCAGAAAGCACACTGAGGGAATACAGAAGCGCGGTCAGCAAAGATACATTTTGTTGATAAAATTATTATTTAATTTGATTGGTAACAATTTTATGAAAGATGTAAAAAAATTAGGTGAAAAAATATTATTTCTGTCACTTCTGTGATTTGACCACCACACAGCATATGAAGAATATCATTAACTTTAGGAGTCAGCTGACCATGGCAGTCCTACACCTGCCAAAGTACCAGCACAAAAACACACCCAGCAAAATATCGTCTAATTATCGTTCGAGAAAATCCCAGAAAATAGAGATATCTTTTATTTGTCAATATCGCACACCCCTAGTCTCATGCTGCGTTCACACTGAACGCGAATAGAGCGTCTGGCTCGAGTGATTTCCATGTTGAGTCAATGGAAAGGCGTGTTGACACGCGTCTGGAGGTCCTGAGTGTCTTGCGCGATACACGCGAATAGTGTGTTTTGTGCATTTACGCGTTTGAAGCGAATTCGCGTCTGATGCCCGAGTTTAAAAATCTGAATTTTGGCGTCAATTTGCGTCGTGTTACCCAATCAGGAGCCGGCTTGCTGCTGTCACATGGTGAAGTGCCATGATGAGAAACCCTGCATAATTTAAAAATACTGTTATTCTGTCACAAAATGTAGCTTTAATGCTTTTCAGTTGATAATGTAGTCATTTAAAGCTAAAATATGTGGTTTATTTATAAAGACAGCGCCTATTTAAAAAAACATTTCTTGCGTTTTTGGAGTTGTGAGATCCAGTGGATCACCGGGCACTCAGCGCTCGTTAACCCCGGGGAAATTTCTATCTGGATATCCAAAGAGAAACGTGTTGCCCATTCCCAATGGGATAAAGCCCACAGCAAGATCTTTCAGCAACATTGCTCAAAAAGTTGCCCTGTGTATCATCAGCTTAAGACAGTGTTTCGAAACCAAAAATTAAAAATTACAATATTTCTTAGTTTAATTAACCCCCTTAACAACTGGAAAACCATGTAAATTAAAAACCTCTCCATGGATATTTTTATAAGGAAGATAGATTTTCTAGTTATGCCAAGCACTGAAGTAATGTATAAGGTAGAAATTGATCACTAACAACTGGAAATGTCAAAAAGGTTGAGAACCACTGTTTTAGGAGGAGAGTAAACACATACAAGCCATTTAAAAAGAAGCAGAAAAGTAAATTACGAAGGCAAGTTCCCAAGAACTTTATACAACAATGAAGAAAGAAAAGAAAATCTCAACCCCTCAACAAAGATATTTCCCGGAAAGTTCTGGAACTGTAATAAAGCTCCAATGTTTCAAACTCAGGACAAAATTGCCCCCAAAGTCGAAATACCACAGACCAAATGAGATCGTGTCATGAATTACAATCTCCTCCGTAAGCCTGACAATAACTCACAGACCAACAAAGCATAAAAAAATGAAAGCAATCTTCTATTCGTCCTGTCTCAGTGAAATCACTGTTATTGTCCTAAAACTGCAGTGGCAACAAAAGCCAGACTTCTATAATTCTATAATCACACACTGTGTCCAATTTCCAGCCAGTTATTATTTGGTTACACAAACTCTAATGTAATGTAATTTGATTTAATTTAATTTCCATTTAATTTAAAGTAAACTATTGTAGCTTCTGTTCGTCATAGGAAGGAAAGACTAAGAACATTATTTGACACATTATTAAATATATAGATTTTACTAGTATCTGTGTTATTATAGTTAACAAAAACAACTAAAACATATATATATATATATATATATCTACTTGAAATAAATACATGTTAATTGACATAAAAAAATAAAATAAAAATACAAATATTTTGATTTAGTTGAAATTAACCCGTTATTTAGTTTTATTAACCGGATGTATTAAGCTAAAACTGAAATAAAAATTTATAAAAACTTGAATTTTTTATAAAAATAACAAAATTGACAAAAAAACAGAATTACTTAAACTTTTAACTAAAATTCAAATGAAAGCAGAATTAAATTTAATTAAAAATATTAACAAAAACTAAAAAGTGATACTAAAATTATATATATATATATATATATATATATATATATATATATATATATATATATATATATATATATATATATATATATATATATATATATATATATATATATATATATATATATATATATATATTAGGCATCACGATTAATTGAAATCGAACAGGAGTTTTAATCCCCACAGTGGATGCATAAGTGGCTCATATTTCATATTTAAGACAGACGTCACAGATAAAAAGCACAGATTTTTATAATAATATTTTTTTTTACAATAAATCCTTAGACCTTTCTAATGATTTTTATTCATAGGCTGTCTGCATATTAACAGGTAACCCATAACTTTTTTATTTAGCAATAATAATAATCATAACAAATATTATTAGTCATATTAATATATAAGCACAAAATGTTATATACACACTTTTCAATGTAAAAATAAATAAATAATAATAATCACATTTTAAATGTGATCGCAATCGCAATTTTAACCAGAATAATCGCAATTAGATATTTTTCCCAAAAAAATAGGGGAGTAACCTTCAAGCCCTGTAACACCAATACATTCAAGAGCAAAACCAAGCAAAATAAATAAATTAAATTAAATTTGTTAATTAAAAGGCCAAAGCTCTGGAGCTTTCCAAACTTGACTTAAAGTATTCTTGCAATAAATACCACTCAAAAACTGAACGCTATTCCCGCCCACAGTCCGATCTGCAGGAGGGCCCGGAGCGGTGCTGTGGCTTTAAGGGACGCCACGGGTCACTAACATCTGAGCGATACATCCAAAATAGATCTTCACACCACCTCATGTCAGAGGACCTCAAAGTCATTCACACAGCAGTGCCACGGTGTCAAGAGAGAGAAAAACACACCCACTCCAGCCATGCCCTTTCCCTGTAGCTAAGACACATCAAAAAGGACCTGAATGAAACCATCAGCAGTGTTAAAAAGTGTCAAATCACCCTCAGGACAAGCTAATATCTCCAGCTAGTATAGTAGACAAGACCACCTAAAACAAGACTTAAAATCATAAAGATACCGCCTGAGAAATGACATGATTTAAGACACAAGAGCTGTTACCAATCAAATGAAATCATGAATGACAAGCTTCGTCTTTGCACTGCAGAGGTAAATAAGATGCATCTGACAAATGCAAAATTACAAATGCATCAATAATGTTGAATAATTTTTTTTATTGAATGCTTGTATAAAAGCATCAAGTCTGCAGTCTTAATTTGTGAAAACAGCTGTCTTGCGCTTGTGATATGGCTTAATTATATCACAAATTAATAATAATATAAAAATCCAGATCTCATACAAGCACTTTTTTGCAATATCTTGAATTCTTGCATTCATTTGGGTGACATTTTTACATAATCATGAACCGGCACAGTAAATAAATCAAATTACAAATAAGTTATTGCTTGTATCTGAAGCATTAAGTTTTACATCCAATCACATTAATGATGATTTAGGAAAATCCCAGCAGTTGTGTTCTTGAAACAAAACCCAGTGTCCTCTAAATCTGAGACTGAGACCGGTCTCGAGTACTACAACACTATCTTCAGCTTTTATATATTTCATATAAAACATAAACTAAATCTATTAAAATGAAATAGATTAGAATAACTTAAAAAATGAATGAAAATGGGTGCAGCGGTTGGTACAGTCACTCTTGTCTGGCCGTCTGATTGATCATTAATCAGGATACCTGTCTAAAAACATGTCACAAACCTGGATCCTGCAACTGATATCTGACATATAGAAATATACAAATTAATAAAATGAGAAAATCATCATACATATAAATTTCAGGCATGAAATATATATTTTCTCACATAAATTCCTACTAAATGAAAGCAATGAAAAAACGGCAAAAAGCTGGAAGTTTTACAACTACACCATTTCCATCCAGAAAATTCATAAACATACAGAAAGGTTGCACATGATGAAAACATTACTGACCGGTATATTGTTTCACATTACTAGCACTTCCATGACAAAACCTACGTTAGACGAGCAGATAACATTATCTTAGAGACAAATCAGCATAAATGCAACAATACACCCAAGAAAAGCCAGTTTACACTACCATTCAAATGCTTGGGGTCAGTTAAATATTGATAAATATGTGACCCTGGAGCACAAAACCAGTCATAAGTCGGTATATTCGGGGATATATGTGGCAATAGCCAAACCCATTGTATGGGCCAAGTATATCAATTTTTCTTTTATGCCACAAATCATTAGGATATTAAGATCATGTTGATATTTTGTAAATTTCCTACCGTAAATATATAAAAAATGTATTATTATTAGTAATAAGCATTGCTAAGGACTTCATTTGGACAACTTTAAAGGTGATTTTCTCAATAGTTGAGAAATAGTTGACTTGTTTGCTCCTTCAGATAGGGCTGGGCGATATCAAGAAAAAAATTATATCTCGATATTGTCAAAATTTTTACAATATTCGATATATATTTCGATATGTTTGCAATTGCTTTTAAAAAAATAAATAATAAAAAAAATATATATATATATATTTTTTTTTTTTTTTTTAAAAACAACAAAAACTATTTAGATAGAACCAAATTAAATACAAAATGTTTGTGTTTACTGAACGGGTTGGGATGACCAAAATCTTAAATCATGATACGAGTAATTTCATATTTTTTTTATAATTACAATATAGATTTTTAATTTTATCTTTTTTAAAACATAAGCACAACATGCAAATAACAAACAATATGACAAAAAGTGCTTTATTTTCAGCTACAGTGGGTCTATTTAACAGTAGCAAGTCAAGAAATAGATCAAAAATCAAATATATTAAAGTTGTTTAGCCAAGCATGAGGTGGTTTTCTATTTTTCGTTGTTGTTTGATGAACATTAAATCACACAGAATATGAGCTCCGGCCCTTTAAGAGCTGCACAGACCCAATACACTGTAACACACGATTCCTCACTCGACTCTGTGTGCGCTCACTAAAGACATACACTACTTTGTTTAATACTCGCCAGGACGTGCATTTTTACATTTGTTTGACCACTGAAACCCAATAATCCATGAAGGAACTGAATCCCGATCTTGTCTGAAAGGCGTGTGCGCTTCAGGTCAGAGCACGTCCCGCTCCGTGCTATTATTTCTCTCATGCGCGCATTTTCTGTTGCTTTCTTTGACATGCGCTGTGTGTATATATTTAACTCTTCTGCTTCCAATGTTTAGTGAACGGTGGAAGCAGACCTCTGTGTTATCTGGTAATGTTTTTTGGGAAAAGTAAGCATGTTGAATTTGAAACATTCGATATTCACAATATTTTTGCCCAGCCCTACTCTCAGATTTTCAAATAGTTGCATCTCAACTAAATATTGTCCTAAAAAACCATAGATCAATGGAAAGATTATTTATAACTTATGACTGGTTTTGTGGTCTTGGGTCACATATATAATTAGTATGCATTACAAGAGATTTCCATGTCAAATGTTTTTACAATATAAAAAAAGCAGTACTAGTATTTTAATTCAATTCAAATAGAAACAGCAAAACATTTGTAAAAAGTTAACAAAATATAGCATTTTACTGTATTCTAGATCAAGTACATGAAGCCTTACTGAGTACAAAAGACAAACACAGTGAAAAAAAACTCCCAAACTTTTGAATGGAAGAATAAATATGTTGTAACTGATTTTTCCCCCTATTATTTATTATTAAAAATATAATTTATATTTTAGTTAAGTCATCATTGTAAACACAGCCAAATGAAACAGAACCAACAGGTTGGTTTTAGATCCACTGGCTCTCTCATGAAGTCACTGATAGGAGACACACAAACACTCAGTGTTTCCCTGAGACCAAAACTCTGGGGCAGAGGAAAGGGTGTAGGAAACCAAGCTACAAAAGTGGGAAGTTCAACCTCAGAATATAGGGAAATTATAGAGTGTACAGTACAGTCAGGTGACCTAAACTACTTCCTCATACCTAAATAACAAAGAGAACAATGTGTGACTGAAACAAGACCTGCCAACACCTGTGATATAAAAGCTACCATTCTCAGATCAGCTTTAATGAGATCAGGGTTTACTCACATGAGTAATTAAACTAACTATAGTTACTCGGTACTCCACTGCAATTCAGCCCGAGTACACGGTGCTCTGCTCCGAGCCATAATACTGGGATCGACAACATTACTTGGAAATTAAATCAGCAACCTTTGTGCTATAGCTAATCAAAACATCACAGGCTATTACCACAAACAGCCTGGGAAAACTGGACCTGGATCCCTTAAAATGTGTCTTTTCCAAGAATAGGTTTATGTAATGAACACAAAGATGATGTTTTTAATGAGTAAACATTGCTAATGATCGTTCAAACGATGTATAATGTGCATGTAACACTTTGCAAAAAGGTTAAAGTTGTTAAACTTAAAGGTACAATATGTAATTTCCATCGCTAGAGGTCGCTTATTCAAAACAAAGGCGTAATGGGAGTTGTTGGGCCGAAACCATATTCATGGATGAGCGAATGTATTTAGTAACGTTACTGTAGTGTGAAGCAGGGTTGGAGTGGAACGAGGCGTTGGAGCGATTGCTAATGAGAGACGAGTGCGACACACGGCTCAAGAGCAGCGGAGCTTTTATTCTGCCGCAGACGAGCGATTCCCGTTCTTCCGCTCATGTGTTTGTGGGGTAACCATATACTGTAAAAAAATATGGATGTAGTGTCCGTGACATCTCCCATAGGATTCTGAAGAGCAGTTTTGAAGTTGTTGCCATCTTGGGAGCGCGTCACCGCACGTTACTCCCGTATAACTGAAAAAGGGCAAAGAAGCGGGACATGGGCGGAGCTGAGATGATGACTAACAGACAGCAGATAACTGGCAATCCACCTGTCACTCAAAGTGGCCACGCCCCTAATTATACAGAACTTTAAGGCTCTATATAATGTAAACGAATGAGTTATAAAAAAATTCACCCCCCTCACAGTAGCCATGAAGGGCAAAATTAGCCATTTAGACCAAAACCACAATTTGTCCCAGGCTGTAAACATGTTTTATTCTGCTGTAAAGTTGGGCATTTGAACATGAGCTCAATGAGATTCAGCTCCCTTCTGGAGCCGGTCTCTAGTGGCCAGTCGAGGAACTGCAGTTTAAGCGAAGGCACTACTATAGAAACAGAGCGCCATTAGGCCACGACCACACCGGGGGGAGCAATCCAACGCTCTCCATGTGACCATGTGTGACACCTTGTCACATATCAGCTTTTAGACATTGTTCATTTTTTTTTTAATAAGTCCGAAATGACAAGGAGGCACTTCACGCAATAGAAAGTCAATGGACGCGGTTGGTTTGTTCGCCCACTCCCGGTGGACGTGGTCTTCAGATTATAATGCATATCTGTCTCTAAGAGACACTTGTTCATACTGCCGTGAGCGAGATCATATTAGGCGGTCAAACATGGTACTCGCTGTCAATCAAGAACAGCAGATTTAAACAATAATATTAACTGTGTTGAGCTGGAGAACAATTGTTTCCAAACAGTGTCTAATAAACACATCAGATTTTAAAGCGGCGCTGGGGTTTCCATGGTTTCTACTAAATAAATAATGATCGGAAATCGAGCGTAACGCGGGTATGATGTCATTGATAGGCGACACACGGGCCGTCTCCTGGTTAAAATTACATTCTTGGAAATATTTAGGATAATGCAAGTGCACAAATCAACAATATATATTTTTCCACTAGTTCCACTGGTTTTTGTATTTGAATCCAAAAATCTTACATATTGTGCCTTTAATGCATTATGAACTAACAACAAACTATTTGTACAGCATTTATTAATGCGGAGTAACTGAAATGAATACTATTGTTCATTGTTAATTCATGTTGGTTCATAATTGATTAACGTTAATTTTAAACAACATGAAATGTAAAAATGTCAGTATATGTAGAAGAAATTAGCATTAACACTGTAAAAGTATTGTTTCACATAATATTGTTTTTGTAAATTGGGTTACGCTTTATTTTAAGGTGTCTGTGATACAGTGTAACTATGCATTTAAGTGCTGAGTAATAATTATTAAATACATATACTTACTATAGGGATATGGTTCAGTTGCATGTAATTATGCATAATTTATAGTTATTACTATGGTAACTACATGTAGCATGTAACACTGTAAAATTAAGTTGTATTTTTTAATTGTTGCAATATAAAGGGTCAGACTTTATGCAGCCTATATGTAAACCAACTACATGCATGCTTTATGCATTATTAATAAATGATATAAATACCAGTAATGTTAAAGATCAATTGTTGTTTAACAGACTTTGAAGTGGATTGGAAACAATAACATCAAAAGTAGCATTTTTTTAATATACTTTGAATTTTCCAACAGCCTTTATAATGTGACACTAACCAAGCAAACAAACAGCAGCCGTCAAACAAAACATAGGGTTTATTGTGTCTGGACGGCTTTCAGTTGAGTTTCCACAGACACACAGAAAACACCTTGACCCGTGCGATACGCAAAGAGGATTCCTGCAGGGTAAACAGAGACACACCTCAAAACCTTTGGCCTAGAAAGCAAAGAACAAGGCTGTTGTGCTGTTTTGCTGGCTCAGAAACATCAGACACATTGCAGCCAGTCCAACAGAGCAATGTGAGGCACACCGACGGTCCTCCGAGATGCTGATCTCTTCGAATGTGCTTCACGCAAAACACCGTCTGGAAGAGTCAGAGAGGTTTCTCCATATCTGTGAGAGGGCTGCCCGAGGCCCTTTATGGAGCAGCTAAACGACCCTGGAGGACATACGGATCAAATGTCACTCGAATCACGGAGTCTTTCAGGAAAAAGCCACCATTCTGCGAGCATAACAGGTAACAGAAGCCACGTTCAAAGCATTGGCTTCAACTCAGCAAAGTCTGAGCACAATTACACAAACCTTTTAGAGGAGCAACAATGCAAGCCGCAGGAGATGACTCTGGATCTGAGATGCAACTCAGTATTTGATGAAATAACCAAACAGCCCAAGAACTGCAATGCAACATACACAAATAATCGTGTTTGGATTGTGTGAATCCGATTGGAATCTGTTCTAAATCACTGACCGTCCACACTGTGTATCCCAACTGTTCCGGTGTGTGTGTGTGTACCATGGCGCTAGAGTTGCAAAATTCTGGGAATTTTCAAGGCTGGAAACTTTCCAAAGGAATTAACGGGAATATAATTGGGAATTAATGGGAACAAACTCATAAATCACATACACACAGAACACTACTTGTGGCAGGGCTACTGAGACCACACCCCCTGCACTGCACATTTGATAAAAAGTACAACAAAAATCCCTGTAATATTTTGGGAAACATTATTATAATGTAAATCAGCTGTTCTTTATGTAAACCGTAATGTATTCCTGTGATCAAAGCTGAATTTATCATCATCATTACTCCGAATGTTTTTTTCAGTGAAAGGAGCCAATCTGTGGAATTGGCTTCCAACAAATATAAAAAATTCAACTAAACTGTCCGCCTTTAAAAAAGTTACAAAAAACTTGGTTCTTACAGCAGCAGCAGTGTGATCATGCCGTATGAGGGGAGTATGTGAAGTGTGACCCTGTGTGAGTTTAAGGACAGGTGTTAATCTGATATATTTATCTTTTTTAGTGCTAACTGGTTTCTGGACATTTTATTGTATTCGCTGTCATTTTTCTTATTTTTTAAACTATTTCTTCATTATCTTACCTGTTAAAAGCCTTACTAGGGACAGGTGTTGCGAATTAGCCCTGGCTATAAACACTGTGATACATGCATCAGATTGCTCTTATGTAATAATCTATGTCGATTTTGTATCCGTCCCTATTCAAATAAACAATAAATAAATAAATAAATAAATAAATAAAGTCTCCAGTGTCACATGACCCTTCAGATATCATGCAATATGAAGATGTATCATCAATGTTGGAAACACACAGGTTCCAAAAAGAATATTAAGCAAAACTGTTTCCAACATTGAAAATAAATCAGCATATCAGAATGATTTCTGAAGGATCATGTGACATTGGAATAAATAACACATGCATAATTTCTGCAATATATTAATTTTACATATTTTACTAAATTAGAATTGGAAAGTATATCGATATGCAAAAAATGCGTAAGACCAAACAAAATGTTTATATTTATGTTTGTATATGATAGTTTCTATACATTTCCCAAATTTTCCAATTAATTCCTGTAAAGTTTCCAAATTGGAATATTTCCAAAATTCGCTAGATTTCCATGGAAAGTTCCCGCCCCTTTGCATTACCCTGTGCTTTCGTGTTGGTTTCTATGACGGTGATGTTGCATCGGTAGGCCTTCATACACGGATGTAAAGGCTGATTTATACTTTGGACCTTGGAGAGGTGCACGTCAGGGTACATCGTAGGCTACGCGTGCAACACAGCTTCCGGCGTACACTCGACACAGAAGTATAAATTGGAATTAAGGATTTACACAGTCACATCAGAATGGTCTTGCCTAACGCTAGTCTCAGCCTCAAACGTCATGTCATACGGTGCACTTCTCTAGAAACACTTCAGGAGTTTTGAAGTCGTCCTCTGATTGGCTGAATTCAACAGGATGTCCGTGAGACGTGTGTGTTGCGTTCTTTAACGCTCCGCCTGGAAACTAATGCAGCGACTCCGTCGTGGAAGAAGAACGGCGTTGTGTTTACAACTGAGACAATGAGCGCTCATCAGGATCAACTAAACGCTGGATTTTCAATAGTATGTGAAGTTTGCGGCTCCATTGTAAACTTGCACAACGTTCATGAATTTAGATGCACGCGTCGTCTGTTATTGCAGGGACATTGACTTAGCATTTTCACGCCCCTAAACATGACGTGGAACAAAACGAACTCTGATTGGTTGCGTTACATGTCAGTCAAACGTCCTCTTGGGCGGTCCTCGACCAATGAAAGCTGCGATAGAGTCCAGACCTTCTGCTTTCGGTCTGAAGCTACGCCAGACTAGCCTATAGTCGACTGATAGTCGAAACGTCTGTGTGTGTGTGTGTGGGAGGAAGGGGGGGGGGGGCAACTTTCTAATAAAGCGATAGAAGCCTATTAAGCAATAGACGAAACCGATAAGGCCTTTTATCTCTTTTAAAGTGGATAAAACGACTCCTCAAAGAAGCAGAAACTCCTGTCTCCGCCAGTCTCAAAACCCATAGAGGTGTGTGGACCAGTCCGACTAGGTGGGGACAGGCTGAAACAGATTTCCAGACATGAAATCTGAACAGGAAATCTTACATTATAGGATTGCTAAATAAGATCAGACTTGGACTGGCAGTCTGAACAGAGCTTAAAGGTCCACTTACCGTGTCTCCAAGGGTCCTTCGGCTCAACCGCCCCAGAGACGATGTCCTCGTCAGATGGAAAGGTCACCCTCTTTGACCTGTGCTTAATCCCGACTCCCTCGCCCGGTGTGCTAGGCGAGACGGTCTCCGAGGGCACGTCGTCGCTGCGCTCCGGAGGATCCTGCAAATGCAGTTCGATGACAGTTTCTGAGGCATTTTCCTCACGTTGAGTCTGGACCGCTGGCTCGAACTCTAAAACACCATTTTCATCCAGACTTAAATCCACCCCTATGTCCATTTCTCCATCTTCAGCTTCACCACCCCCATCTCCAACTGAACAGTTGGTCACTGGCGTTTCCTCAAACTCACTGTGTTGCAGATCACCAGCAGAACCATTAAAAGGGTCGGCTGACACCGCAAAGGATCCATTGTTTTTACTATGCGGTGCTTTAAGCTCAGGGGAATCATCATCCTTTAAATGGATGTCTTTTAACCTGGCCAGGACGGCAGCGTCCCCTTCCCCATGGTCTCCATCCATCAGCAGGAGGCCGTCACGGGGAAGGATTTCCTGTGATATAGTGTTGTCATGCACATTGCACAAATCTATAGCATTGCACAAATCTACAGCTTGATCCTCGCAATTCATTTTCTCATTTCCAGGGAGCTGGAGCACGCCACTACCTGTCACACACTAAAAGCGAGAGAAGTTCACCTATACAATGCAGTTCAATCCTCTCAAATCCAGGGAGAAACCGTTCAATATCTCCTCAGTGAGTGCATCCCTAACTAAAAGTTCACATCATAGAAGTGCATGTCTTTATGCAAGCCTTATTTATGCACGGTTGCATCAATCCTAAGCATCTATGTGCTCCAAAACATAAGTCACAATCAGATTAAATCAGTTTTAGGCGCATTAAAAGGGTCTCACGTGCACATCATGTTGACATTATCAGCAAACGTTGTGTTCTTGTTGTCTGTGTCCACCATCAATACTGATAATTTCCTCTCATCGCGTTGAACAATAAGTTAAGAGGCATTTAAAGCAACTATAAACAAGTGGGGTGAGGAAGATTATGATGAGGAAGATCAGGCTCTCTCGACTGGCCTGCTGTCCTACACCAAGACGAATAAAGTGCTAAAACGGACTCCAGAGGCCAATAATCGGAGTGTTTATCGTGTTTTTGAGCTGTCAAGACGAGGAATCCTGCACTGTCACTTTCCGTGTCGCAGTGAACGCGAATAAACACAGGCGTCACACTCCGGAGCGCGCGCTCATGCCCCAAAAACCGCCACGAACGGACTCGTTAGCTCCGTGTAAACACTCTATTCCGGCCGCCGTGTATGTATGATGTTCTTCACATCGTCAAAACGCACAGACAGCAGAAAAAGAGAGAAATATTGGCCCCGTTGAAGCTCCAGTCCGGACCGACCGTGTGTGTGTGTCTGTTGACTGTTCGGAGATACGTCATCACCCCGGTTGGAAACGCGTCGGAGATTTCAGCAGCCGCACTTTCTGCGCTTCAACGCGAGCGGTTGTTTAAGAGCCTAGTGTGCCGAATAAAACTACAGAGTTGCTTGTGTGCTGTGTTTCTTTGGCAGTTTTTCATCCCCAGCCATTGCGTTTGTGCTTGATCAAGATTAGAATTTATAATAAATCTCGATAAAATCTCAACGAATCGGTTGAAATTTGATCCTTTCCGAACAGCTGTCACGTTGGATGGTTTATGACGCGCTACAGAGCTAAATGTATATGAATAAATGTAAATGTAATATATATTGCGTAGCTATTCGGTCTATGTCGGTTAATACCATATACATAGGAAAATAACACTTTGCAATCCAAGTGTTTTATATTTTGTAAATTACGTCGCAAATATGGTTCAAAATAAGCACAGAAAAGCAATTTATTTAGATGAATTTTCTCTGGAAAAATATTATAAGTATAATTAATGTGAGTGTGCACTTTAAAAAAAAAAAAACTTTAATTCTAGGCTATGTAATTGTAGTATATCCTATAAACCGTGGCTGTATCTAAAAGGTGTAAAATGCTTCATTCACATCTAAATTTAAGTTTTCTTGTGAGAAGGCCACCTGACATTTAGGTAAGTGTTGATTACTTTAACATGTTTACTGCATGGTGTACCTGCTCAAATGTAAGGTGACATTATGATGTTTATGTTGAAAATGTGTAAAGTCTCACACAAAATGTGTAGCTCACGTAAAACATTAATATACAACAAATGGTCACTACGTTCATAAACCTTAATGTTTATGGTAGCCTGTCCAAGGTCCGCTAGTGTTCTCCTCACATCATTTTAGTTCTCAGGGGTAGTTTATGAAATAGTTTTATGGATCATTTCGTTCTTCAGTTGATGAAAACAGTCCCTGTACTGTTTTTGAGTCTTTAACACCTGAGTTTGAGTCCAACTCTCACCACTAGAGGTCATCGACACCTCAATTCTCATTTGAATCCTAATATAATTCTGATCTCGTGTCCACAAAATTAACAGATGCTGAATAAATAACTTAAATCAGGTAATGGCTAAACTTACAGCACTGGGAAAAGTTCAGGCATTCGTCAGAATGCTTTAAAGTGAGAATGCTGTCCAAAATAATAACATAAATAGCTTTTATTTATGAATTATCTTCTGTTAACTAAATCAAATGGATATTTGTGGTGAGCACCCTTTGCGTTTGAAATGTCTTTTGTCTCCTGTATCTCTTCCTAAACCTGTTCCTGAAGTTCTGCAGCTTTCCTCAAGTGTCTGGGAGACGTCGCCTCAGTTCTTCTGGATTTATCCATCTCAGTTTCTTCTGTTTCTTCATGTAATCACAGACAGACTCGGTGATGGTGAGATCAGATCAGACCGGCTGCTTTCAGACTTCTTAAAATAAAAAATTAAAAAATAGAAAATCTCACTGGATTATTACAATTGATTGCAAAATGAATGTTTGGAAATGTAAACTGATATTTCCTACTGACACACTACAGCAAAATATATAATTAACTGGCTTAAACAATTATTTAGTGTGAAAATACCAACGTGCCTATGACTTTTGCACAGTACTGTTACTGTGTGTGTGTGTGTGTGTGTGTGTGTGTGTGTGTGTGTGTGTGTGTACTTTTTTTTAAAGTAGTCTCCTAATCTCACCAGGCCTGCATTTATTTGATCCAAAATATAGTCAAACTGTGAAATATTATTACAATTTAAAAATGAACTGGTTTCTGTTTTAAAATATAATTTATTTCTGTAATCAAATCTACGTTTTAATTCTAAGATAATTTCTTATTATTATCATTGTTGAAAACAGTTTTAGCTGCCTTTTTATTTTATTTTATCTTATTTTATTTAGTTTATTTTTGGAAATCATGATCACTGTTACTTTGGGATAAGATTTAAAAAAAGAAAAATGATTTAATACTTTTATTTGGCACATTAAATTGATTAAAAAAACACAGTAAAGGAAAAAAGACATTTTAGGAAAACAATAAATATTACAAAAAAGTTCTGTTTATTATAAATGTTTTGAACTTTCTATTCATCAAAGAACACACACACACACACACACACACACACACACACACACACACACACACACACATGTTGTGTTTCCATGTTTTGTGGGGACATTCCATAGGCGTAATGCATTTTATACTGTACAAACCGTATTTTCTATCCCCCTACACTGCCCCTGCCCCTAAACCTACCCATCACAGGAGACATGCTGCATTTTTACTTTTTCAAAAAACATCACTTAGTGTGATTTATAAGATGTTTTCCTCATGGGGACCAAAAAAATGTCCCCACAAGGACAAAAATTTGGATATTGCCATCTTTGTGGGGACATTTTGTCCCCATACCGTAGGGATTACCAGTCCACACACACACACACACACACACACACACACACACACACACACACACACACACACACACACACACACACACACACACACACACACACACACACACACACACACACACACACATTTCACATTTATTTAATTACATGTAATCCACACTCTGGATTAAAAATTCTGGGTAAAAAACAACCCAATGTTGGGTCAAATATGGACTAACCCAGCAATTTAGTTTTTTAACCCAGTGATTGGGTTGTCTTAAATTTTAACCCAACAGCAGGGTTAAAACCAGCAATTGGGTTAAAAAAACAATAGCTGGGTTAGTCCATATTTGACCCAACATTGGGTTAAAACAACCCAGCATTTTTTAGAGTGCACCCTCAAAAATCATAGTATAGTTTGTACAATTAAAATGATAATAGTGAGAGAGAACAACCATTACGATTCTGAAATGACTAGCCAAACCATTTGTACACTCAGTCCTTTATAAAATGGCTCTAATTATTCAGGCCTGTCTAATGTGTGACCCTTCATCTGTGCAGAAGACAGAAACAGTTACCAGAGCACTTCTGCATCCCGGGACCGCAGCCGTAATGCAGTTAACAGTGGTTTAATTCAGAGCGAGCGGGCGAAGACGAGAAACAGAGACCTCCCACAGGTGGCCGAAAGTAAATATTTCAACATCAAATTGGAGGCACTCGCTTAGCTTGTGATTTTTCTGGTTTCCTCTGCAATTATTAATGGCTACTTGTGCCTGGTTTGAGGAAAACCAACTGCATCCTCTGCACCTTTTCCTTAACCGACCGTGAAAAGAAACGGAGACAGAAACGTGGGAAAAAGCGAAGACCGGAGCTTTGCGATGTGGCATAACCGCTCTTCGGTTCATCGCTGGCGGACTCTTGTCAGGTGTGGACATGCCTTATTTGACACCACAGGAAACCGCAGATCTGTTTGAACTTCCTGTAAGGTTGCCATGACTGCGCTTTTTAAGTCCCCCTCAGAATTTGATTTATTCTGCACATTGTGCAAATTGAAAACGGATCCAACAATGATCCTTGTCATAGGGGAGGCTGCCGTCTTTGTCAGGACATTACTCATGTGCTCTTCTCCAGAGATCCATTCAGCTGACATCAGCTTTAGGATTTATCGTCCGCGGGCATGAGAAAGCCATAGGTCTTGTGGAGGCTTTGGACTTAAGGAGTCAAAGTTCACAAAATGTGTTCGGATATCAAAAGGCGCTGATATATGTCGGGAGTATCGGGAGCATTTGAAGTGTGTTTATCCCATCCATCTTTCTGTGAACTGAAAACAGGACACAATCACAGGAGACGACTCAATCCTAATGTTTGCGTTGGCTTTCCTCGAAGAGCGTGGCGGGTCTCGGGTGCGGCTTGAAGTGATTTTCGACCGGCTCTTTCCACCTGTTTCTGTGCACATCTATTAGGTGTGGGAGACAGGTGCAGTTTGGCTGCACACGTCGTCTGCTTCGCTCGGCTGTCGGGAGGCCCGATCTCCCCCGGCCGGCTGTAAATCCACAAATGTGGCGAGTTGGAGGATTTTACTGTTACTCTATCTCAGGCCGTGCTTTACTTTATGGAGATGTCAGGCAGAAGCTGGGGGAGAAGCCATTGGGTCCCAGGGAAAGAATTCATCTTCTAAATACACCAAATTCAAGAGTTGATCGCTAATGCTTTTCACACACTTAGGGAATGCTTGAATCTGATTGGTTGATGAACGTTCTCAGGGAAGTAGTTCCAGGCAGGTTTGGACCGCATTACAGTTCCATATCACTACGCCAAATGAGTTCAGTTATTTTGAATGTCTTTACAGCCGACAACAGCAAACAAACCAAAACAAATAAATATAGTACAATAGGATAAAACAACAAATTCCATGTTTTTTGCCACATGTTTACAGGCAGCATAATCGCTCTCCCGCTCAAACGCACACACATACAATACGGACACACACTCACTCTGAAATGTGTTGTCAGCGCTGTTCTGATGATTTTATCAGTAAAATAGTTTAACAACTTAAAAGCTACATGACATTTCTCACTAGCGAGGTAATAACGGCGCTGTTCTTGAAGCAGATAAACTTGTGGACGCGGATTGCCGAGATAAGCACGTGTGATTTACATGTTAAGTCAATGCAAAGATGAGAATAGACATTCTGCGACGCGAATCGCACAAATGAGGCATTGCAATTGCCGCGAATTGAAAAATCTGAACTTTGGCGGATATACGCGCCACGTTAACCAATCAGGAGCTTGCTCTAGTAGTGACAACAATGAGGACAAAATCATATGTGGATATCCGGAGCTGTAAAATGGTAAATGGACTGCATTTATATAGCGCTTTTAACAGACCAATGGCCATCCAAAGCACTTTACATATTGCCTCACATTCACCCATTCACTCTCTCATTCACACACCGACGGTGGTGTCAGCCATGCAAGGCGCCATCCAGCTCGTCGGGAGCAGCTGGGGTTAGGTGTCTTGCTCATGGACACCTCGACACTTGGACAGGTGGAACCGGGGATCGAACCACCAACCTTCCGGTTTGCCGACAACCTACATGAACCACTTAGCCACTGCACAGGAATAAAAAGGATCTTGCTTGGAAGAAAGTGAGTGAGTGAGGAGGTTGGACAATCTGGTAAGTTGTAAAAAACACTGAATTTGAGCTCTACATAGGGTGATTTCTGGGAAGGATTGGGACACTTTTTGCCATTGAGATGACTTGGAAAAAGTGTCCCATTCACCTTGAATTCACCCTATTGAGACTACAGAGCCCGATCTCACGAAAATGCGTATCAATAGTACGAGTGTGCAATCTCATAGAATGTATATGCCAAAATGAGTTTTGGCGTGCATATGGTACGCCGTTTTTGGCGTGCATATGATACGCACTTTATGGCGTATTATACGTACGAACCCCCCACACCCCCACCCTCACCCTACCCAAAAGCGTGTCATATACACGCCATAAAGTGCGTATCATATGCACGCCAAAACTCATTTTGGCGTATACATTCTATGAGATTGCACACTCGTACTATTTATACGCATTGTCATGAGATCGTGTTGGACTACAAGCTAGTTAAAGCCGGCAATTTGAGCTTATTCTCTGTATTTTAAAACAATCCATGTCAGCCATTTTGCAACGAGATCAGCCGCCTGGCAGAAGCCCCTCCCATGACGCGAATTTGCGTCTGTTGTGAAGTGAATGTCATGCACGAATGAAGCGAGTAAACTCAAAATGTTCAAGTGTCCAAAATGCTTGGTAAAAAACAACCCAATGTTGGGTCAAATATGATATTGTTTTAACCCAGCAGTTGGGTTGTTTTAACCCTGTGGTTGGGTTAAATGTTTGCTTAAGACAACCCAATCGCTGGGTTAAAACAACCCAACTGCTGGGTTAGTCCATATTTGACCCAACATTGGGTTGTTTTTTACCAAGCATTTTCTAGAGTGTTTTCGCGCGTAGTTGGACACCAACCAACCAACCCAACTGCTGGGTTAGTCCAGTATTTTTTAGTAGCACCATTTATTTGCTTCATTCGCGTCTGGTGTGAACGCACCATTACAGCTTCGCTATTAGTAGAGAAGCTGCTGCCGAACACTGATGAGAGATGAACAGACTGAGCTAATACACGTGCTAAATATCTCTCTCTCTCTGTCTCTCTAATAACTGCATTACCCGCGTAGGAGTGGACATTCTCACGCCCTTGTGCAACATTCCCTAAAAGTTCTCTAAAAGTAACGAAAATAAAAATGTTCCTTTATAGAACATAAGGGACATTCCTAAAACGTCCTCTTTTGGTTATGAATGTGCTGCAGTTCATTATTCTATGGTCACATGGCAACGTTACAAAGAGGACATTTGGGACATTAACTGAACGTTCCCATACGGTTCCCTGTAAGTCAGATGGGGACGTTTAATTCGGGACTGCGCTGCAACATATCTTGTTCACACTACATTCCCATAACGTTTGCAGGACCTTAACGGGACCAAACTAGAATGTAATTTTTCTTCCATCATGTTTACTGAATGTTTTATAGGAACGCCCGCCTGGAGGGCAAAACAAGGCTTTCCTCCATTGCCCGCCGGTCATTTTTAACAGGTTTGTAGGAAGTTGATATTAAAAGACCAAATTCCATATAGACCTTATTGATTATGCATACTTTGTACAGGGAAGCAAAATAACAGAATATTAATGTTTTCTCGTTAAGTGTAAAAAAACAGTTCAACATCTCAACTTGAAAATAATATATATATATATATTTTCCAAAAGATTTTCTTTTTTAAATAAATGCTGTTCTTTTAAACTTAAACTACGGCTGCATTCATCCAGTCGTACAACACAACAGTGTTTATGTTTATTAGCTTCAGATTTAGTATTGCTAAGCCACTGAATGGATGTTGGCGTGTTTGTGCTGCACAAATGCAAGGGTGTAGGTGGTTTCTCACTGACCCAAACCATAAACAAGTTGCTCGGTTCAATGTAAATCTGTGGGATTTTTTTCCTCCTGTATTAAATCAGGCTGCTCTTGAAAAAGAGTAAACAAAAGCTGCGTGATCCATCCATTTTCCAAGACTACATTTTTAGTTATTTCACAGATAAGACCTCAGTTTTGACCGTGAATTAGAGAGATGACACTGAAAACCACATAGAGGAGTTTAAACTAGGGTAAGATTACACAACAATGAAAAGATTTCCCTAAATTTGACTAAACATGTAATAGAGGGTATGCATTGAGGTCACTTTCCTGCTGGGACACACCCCTCAGCCGGACTGAGTGGCAGAAGAGCTGCTACATGACTGGAGTTAATATGGGAAAACACAAGTTTAACAAACTATTATCAGTTTAAACTAAAGGTTGGACTTGATATAGTGTTCCTTACATCTTAACCAAAGACCCAATGATCCATGGATATTGACATGTGGCCAGGAATCGTGTTTCCTGACATTTATATGAGCCTGCTTTCGAAGCCAGGGAAATACATGAAACAAATTATACTATATATTATAGTAAAATTACTCTAGTAAATACTATAGTGTTTTTGAACCATACTATAGTAAAGATACTACAGTAATTTGTAGTATATAATAGTATTTACTACACTTTGTTAATTTACTGTAGTATATTTACTATAGTACGGTTCAAAAACACTGTAGTATTTACTAGAGTAATTTTACTATAATATACTATAGTATTTTTTCCTGTGGGAAACCATGAGAAAAGGGTAAATAAGGACCGAGAGTCAATGTTCAGAAGTTATTAATTATTATTCTGTTTTGAATTATGCTGTATAGCTGTATTTATCGATGTGTTTGTTGTCAAAATCAAAAATGTGTGTAATTTTAATGATTCAAAAATGCCATTATTTTATTTCAAAAAGTGAATAATTGTATTTTATTGACAAAATATTTTAGTTTGTTTTGGTTATTTTTTTGATTATATCAGGTAACATTTTAAGCTGTCATTTGGTCATGTGACATCATGCCCCCTCACATGTTACTGTACCCCACCTATGGGGCATGTTGTCACATTTCACTTCCATTCTTTCGGGGTAAATCAAGAAAAAAGTATAAACTGTATTAATGAAACAAAATGACATAATTGTTCTAGTGTGCAATTAATGTGGGAAAAAAATAATATTCTAACCCTAAGTGGATTTACACAAACTGAGAAGGTCAAAAAGCGTTAGGTTGTGCCCTGCTCTCCCCTAGTTTTTGTCAGTGCTTATTCAAAAACATTGAATTATGTAGAATATATGATGGTAAATATTGAATTGATGGTTTGTCAATACAATATACAATATATAGGGTATGATTTTACCCCATAATTCTACATATTAAAGCAAAATGATACCTGCAAATCCACGTTTCGCTGCCTGGAGTCACATTTTTTCTGAGAATTGCAGAGATCGATTTGCTTCTCTTATCTCAGATTTCCTCAGATTTATTGTCAAATCTGTTTGTACAGTCGATCTCAAAGCTCTTTGCCGTTTTAGATGTGTTTAGTGTGCATTCACGCTGAAAACCAATGCTGCCACTCAGTCTTTTTGCCACTCAGTGCATGCGTACCCTAAATACACATGCGCATGACGTCACTGTTTTCACAAATTTTCGCTTTTTGTAATTTACATGGAGGCAATAATGATATAGTTTTCAAAAACTTGCACTTTGAAACCCGTTTTCGAAAGTTTCCATTTTTTTAGACCCCAAAACACTGTTGTCGTGTAAATGAACGGCCAAAATGCATACGTCTTCCGTTTTTAGTTGAAAACTGTGTCGTGTAAACGGCCTCTTAAAGTCTTTCCTTTCATAACCGTTTGTCAGCAGTAAGAGATTCATTGCAGCACAACCCCACTGAATGCTCATCCGTATTGGCAAGTGTCATGAAATCACCCGTTTGATAGTATATAAACGAGTCTAGGTCTGAATGGCTCATTCTGATGATGTCCATGTTTATTTCTGTTACTATGCAGTTTGGTACAGTGTGTGTTGGTCAGAGAAAGAGGGAGAGAAATATAAAGGTTAAGTTTCATGTTTTCCAATCCCAAAGGACACTCTTTATAAACAGGCAAACATTTTGGGCTTGTGTGTAATGAATGCATATACACGTGTATTTATACAGATGGTACATATTTAGAGAAGCTCACATGAACACGCACACGGGCTAAACGCAAAGTGTCAGTCTATAAATAAATTCTGAGGCTGAATTCCTGTGATTTGTTTTAGCATATGGAGAAATATTCATAAACGCCATCATAAGGAGTCAATCAGGGGACACTCGTAGTTGTTGAAAAAACTGAGTAACACCGAGTAACACCTTATGTATAATGCATTATAAAAGTATTTTTAATGCAGTAATTAATACACCTTATAATGCATTGTATAGTCTCACGAATAACAGTTATAATGCATTATAATACTTATCTATTCATTGAACACACCTTTAGAAAGCATAATGCATTAAAACACATGACAAACAACCAATTTCAAAATCTGCAAAAATTATAATGCATTTGAACTTTGGTTACCATTATTTATGAAAATATATAATGCATTGTAAAGTACATTATGAACACATTGTAACACTTTATAAATACGGCATGCTATGAATAATTAGTTAGTAAATAGTTCATTCATAATTTTTAAAGCTTTGATAGACATTAATAAGCAGTTTATAAATACTGCCATTGCTCGCAGTCTCCGCTCTACTGTATCCCAAAGGTGTTCTATCGGGTCGAGGTCAGGACTCAGTCCAGTTCCTCAACACCAAACTCGCTCATCCATGTCTTTAAGGACCGACGCTTTGTGCACTGGAGCGCAGTCATGTTGGGACAGGAAGGGGCCGTCCCCAAACTGATCCCACAAATTTGGGAGCATGAAATTGTCCAAAATGTCTTGGTATGCTGAAGCATTAAGAGTTCCTTTCACTGGAACTAAGAGGCCAAGCTCAACCCCTGAAAAACAACCCCACCCCATAATCCCCCCTCCACCAAACTTTACACTTGGCACAATGCAGTCAAGCAAGTCCCGTTCTCCTGGCAACCACCAAACCCAGACTCGTCCATGGGATTGTCAGACAGAGAAGCGTGATTGGTCACTCAGAGAACACGTCTCACTGCTCTAGAGTCCAGTGGTGGCGTGCTTTACCCCACTGCATCCCACGCTTTGCATTGCTCTTGGTGATGTAAGGCTTGGATGAGCTGCTCGGCCATGGAAACCCATTCCATGAAGCTCTCTCCGCACTGTTCTTGAGCTCATCTGAAGGCCACAGGAGTTTGGAGGTCTGGAGCGATTGACTCTGCAGAAAGTTGGTGACTTCTGTGCACTGTGACCCTCAGCATGTGCTGACCCCGTTCTGGGATTTCACTTCGTGGCTGAGTTGCTGTTGTTCCCAATCGCTACCACTTTGTTATAATCCCATTAACAGTTGAGCGTGGAATATTTAGTAGTGAGGAAATGTCAGGAATGGACTTATTTCACAGGTGGCAACCTATCCCGGTCCCACGCTTGAGTTCACTGAGCTCCTGAGAGCGAGCCATTCTCTCACAGATGTGTGTAGAAGCGTCCGCATGCCTAGTGCTTGATTTATACACCTGTGGCCATGAAGGGATTGAACACCTGAACTTAGGGATCTGGAGGAGTGTCCCAATACTTTTGGCAATATATATATGTATATATATATATTTAAAGGCTCAGTTATCTTCTGCGCGGCTGTTCTGTAATGCTTAAAAGTAGTGAGGTAGTTTTGGCACTGTGAAATATTTTATTATATTATTAAAGTTTTATAAAATTGCATTTGTTGTATTTTGGCACTCCTGCAATCAAGTATAATCCACTGGTAAATGTTTATTCAGCAATGTTTACACTTTACAGAAATGTATTTTTATATCAGATTGCAGAGCCTTAGTTTCATGTTTTCTGGAGGTGTACAGGAAGTGTTATTTTCTATGACTTATTTTTCATTTTATATCAAGTCACCAGTTTTGTTCAGAAGATATCTGAGCCTTTAAATCTCCTTTGTAAAAACTTCACGAGGCATAAATAGTCCTCACTTTAGGTGAGCTCACAAAATTACTACTAACTGTTTTATAACCTGAATTTATTATGAATTACAGAATACATGTTAATAAAGCATTTATTGACACACTGAATATCTAATATGTCTAAATAATAAGATGTATTGTTGAAATAGTTTATTAATAACTTACATACACTTTCTAAATTATCTTATGAACCACTGACAACTCCTAAATAACTGGTTTGTAAATAAAGTAATAATTTTCGTTATTAAAATTTATAATTTATAAATAATAAAAATGAGTCAAACGATTCATCACAGCCCAAATAAAAGTTCATGTTTACATAACATATGTGTGTGTACTGTGTATAATTATTATGTGTGTATAAATATTCACATGTATATATTTAAGAAAAATATGTTATTTGTATATATAAAATATACAATATATACATGCAAATATTTCTTAAATATATACATGAAGGAGTGTGTTTTATATATACATAATATTTATACACAGATACATACACATATATTATGCAAACATGAACTTTTATTTGGGATGCATTTAATCGTGATTAATCAATTTTACAGCACTAATGAAAATAATTGTTAAACACATTATAGATATGCTTATAAATCAAGAATAAAGCATTTATAGCTGTATTTATAAATGAATGCTTCATAAATGATGAATTAACTATATTTATGCTTAGCTATTGATTCATAGCATGCAGTTATTATAAAGTATACCTTTAAAATGCATAAGGGCTATAAATGAAGTGTTACCCAGTTATTCATGAGATCATACAATGCATTGTCTAATGTGTATTCATGTAATGAAAGTGTATGATGACTTTTTATTCGGTTACACCACCTGCCATTTTCCAAACAGAACGGGTTGAGAATGCTAAACAGCGTCTGAAACCTACGTGAAGATTACATTTCAAGAGCCAAACCAGGTTTTTAAAAGATTTCTCCTCCTCATCAACTCAAGACATCCTTATTTGTCGTTGACCCATATATAAACATGCAAGGGAATCTGTAAAGTAATACCCACTCTGCAGTTTCGAGACGTGTTTATACGTCAGTGTAAATTCAAAGTTCAGTCAACACAGACATTAATCAAATCGATCTTTCGACACGCGCGCACGGAAATACAAACACCAGCCCTACATGCTTCCTGTCACTTATCCCATCAGTTTCGCGCCTTGGCCCGCCGCCCGCCACGTTTATTAATGAGCTCAGATGGCACACAGCCGTTAAACCGCACTTTGCTCTCACCTTTCTCTCTGTTTACCTCTCTTTCTCTTCATTTCCCTCAAGCATTTCTTGGGCCGCAGGACAAACCGGGGGTGAAGGAAGAAGGGATAGGCCAGTCTGCCGCTTGATAACTTCCACATGTCTGTAAGGTTTTTGAATCACAAAAGCACCTCTTCTCCTTAAACCCTAACAAAAGCAACAGAGGAGATATAAAAGCCATGCACCTATTTGATCTGCGACCGAGCACCTGCGAGTGGGGACCGTTGACAAGTCAGCGAAATTTCTCTTCCTTTTCCATGTCATTAGAGAACAGGCGGCCCGATTTCCCTCCTCTTCCTTCCATCTGTGCGTCCATTTATTGAACTCTACCTGTGCTGCTCGACCCTCTTTCCTCTCCAAAATGTGATTAAACGCTCTTCATCTCTTCCTACGCTCAACTCCAGACCCAAAAGACAGTCAAGCATGAAAGTCAAATGCCTCTGGATACGCAAGCTCACGCTAGCTATACGTGGATTTATGCACCTCAGTTTATCCCAATGTAATTGAATCAAACTATTTTCACAATCGGATTGAAAAGTACCTTGCGCACATGTGCAATGTGTATGTTTATATTTTGCGTCATATGAATCAAATAATCTTGAAAACGTCTTTTCCCACAAATGTTGCATGCAAATTGTATAATATCCAAGGTATGCATTTCTAGTAATTGTGCGGTTAATTCGCATATAATACTTTCAAAATATTGTTCCTTTCCCCAAATTTGTCACTATCGAAACCCGATAATATATATGATTTAAGAAGAAGGGTTATACTGACCTATTGAGGTTTTGTTTGCATAACTAGTTAATGAGATTTGTTGTATTTTGAGGCATAACGTTGCTCATACTTGGTTTCAAAGTTAAGGATTCATTACTTTGAAACAAACACTATCATAACATCAATAATTTATTTTTGACAAAACATTGCATGTTTCGTTGTGACTGCACATTTTCATTAGTGACAGTAATATTTTGGTAATGACCACATCACATTACAGAATAATAACTTTCCCAAAATAACGGATGATGTGTGCCTTTTTCATCACGTTTCAGTCGTGACAGTTTTCGATACTTTTGAGCCAAGCTCAAAAATGCTAATCAGCAGTTCTGAGCAGTTCTACACAATCATAAATTTGTGTATTTAATAACACCCAAAAAAGTTTGCTCAATTACAGAAAAAAAGGTGTTTGGTAGTGACGTTCCTTATACACACAGATTTCACAAAACACATTTATCTCAAAATGATGGGACTTACCACCAAAAACCAAAAAGATACTTGTAAAAACAACAATGGAACAAATTGCAAAAAAATATTACATAAGTTAAAATTTTGGGGTTAGGGTTCGGGACAGCCACCTCCCAATTAACCCGATAAATGATGATTTTATATTTATTAAGCTTACCGAATATTATTGTGGGGTTCAATATATAAAAGAAGGATCTGTAAATATCTAAGATTTGAATACTTATGCTTTTAAATGGTGAAGTTTGCACTAATTCTGTAGAATGGCCCTAATACGAGTTTCCTAGTCGGAAATTGGACATAAACGGCCTCTCAAGTTGGATTTACGACTGGGAAACTCAGAGATCATTTTAATACCAGAGTTTCTGAGTTGAGCGCACCATTATATTTTAAACATGCCGAGAAAGATACGTATTGAATGTTACGTTTAATTAATTTTCCCAACAAAATCTGCATTGCTTTCTATTGCTGTTGCAGTCAGTGTTGATTAAATCTTCAGTTCATGTTGGCTTCAATACGATTCCCCAAGAAATAGGAAATAATGAACCCAGTGTCCTTCATGATTTATATACTTTCCGACAACACTTGAAGGTGAGCATTAGAAGGGATAGTTCACCCAGAAATTATCTCATAATGTACTCACCCTCAATCCATCCTAGGCGTATATTTTTTCTTCTTGCAGCCAAACACAATCAGAGTAAAAATGTCCTGGCTCTTCCAAGCTTTATAATGGCAGTGAATGGGGGTGGAGATTTTCAAGCTCCAAAAAGTGCATCCATCCATCATAAAAGGGCTCAATTCGACTGCAGGGGTTAATAAATGTCTTCTGAAGTGAAGCCATGCATTTGTGTAAGAAAAATATCCATATTTATAACGTCATAAACTATAAATCACAATGCGTTGGGTTAGATGTCATTAAATCACTCTTCCGCCAGAACGAGACTTGCTTATGGACGTTACCGGAAGCCAGGGATTATAAAGTTATTAATATGGATATTTTTCTTACACAGAGGTATGGATTCACTTCAAAAGGCCTTTATTAACCCCAAAGAGTCGAATGGAGCACTTTTATAATGGATGGATGCACTTTTTTGGACTTCAAAATCAGGACCGCCATTCACTCCCATTATAAAGCTTGGAAGAGCCAGGATATTTTTAAAATAACTGATTGTGTTTGTCTGAAAGAAGAAAGTCATGTACACCGAGGATGGCTTGAGGGTGAGTAAATCATGGAGTTTTTTCATTATTGGGTGAACTATCCCTTTAAGGCCTGTTTAAACTATGGATGATAATAATAATGATAATGAAATGGTTTTAAAAATCGTTCTAAATGTCTACGAATAGCAGATAGCATAACGACAATGGGACAGAGAAAGGAATCATTTTCACAGCTATTTTTTCCCGACTGATGAAAAGATTGACAGCCAATCAGAATCTCTCCTGCTTTAAAGCGCTCGAGCAAGACTGCAGAGCGTTTTCATAATCAACAGAATAATATTATGCAATGGTGGACTCTAATATAAGTATCATTCTTGGTGTGAATAGGCCTTTAGTCAAGCATTTGAAAAAAAAAAAAACATTTCTCTTTATGACTTCTCAAGGTCCAGAGGTTTCACCTTTGACTGTTTTTCACCCCGCCACGCCTCTCCCTACTTCTTTTAAATATTAATTTCCGCCCTAGATGTGTTTGGGAGAGCTTCCTGCACCAGTCTCACTGGTTTCCCTGGGAAAGATCTGTAGGAAGCGGAGTGGATGGAGTTGCTGTGTGTCCTGGCGCCTGAATGCATCCAGAGAGTCGTTTAAAAACCGACGGAGGGGCGGGTGTCTGCATCACTCCGTTAGATTGCCCTTCTCCGTCAGATCGCTCTCATTACCGCCCTTACTCCTGCTCTTGACTCAAGGAGCTGTGCTTGTTCAGGACCTCGTCCATGGGATCTGTTGTTTGCTTTGACATCTGGGGGAGAATGTGGGGTCCTGGAGGGAGGCTCAGTTTTGCTGTTTAAACCTCTTTCTCTCACTGGTAATATGTCAGATTTGTCATCTAATAACACCTGTAATAAGTCTGAATTACTACTTGCATATGCTGCACTTGTAAAGGGCTTATAGGCCCGATGATGAAACATTAAGGGCTTATAATTCTTTGGTCTGTCTACACACTCTGCCTCATATCCACTGCATGTCTGCGGAAACATGCCCAGGTCACATTTCACCACAAAATCAAAAGGAACAAATTAGAAATGATTTTTGCATTTCCATAGATCATCACAAAACCATTTTGCATTGCTCTTTTCTCTCGTGATAATTTAAGGCATAAATCTGTTCTCTGCAATACATCATTTTATAGTGTAGTGTTTTTGTTTCGTGGTCTTAAATGCAAGTTATATTCATCAATGCTCATTTGTGTGTCTGTTGATTTGCCATTATTTTTGCTTTTGTTCTCACATGCACATTGTTTTGACTGTTTGACCCATAAATTCTTACCTTTTGATAGTCATTCTGTGTGTAAAAGTGATTTTATTATGTCCAAGATTGCTTTGGGTTTCCGTTTTGGGTTCATTTTAATCCAGCAATGTAGTAATTTTTGCGTCAAACTTTTCACAAAAAAAGTCCCTTTTTGACCCAGAACTGGGTAGCCAAAATTGGGTTGTTTTAATTTTAACCCAGCATTTTTTTATTTGTTTTTAAGTGTATGGTAATTCACATTATTTGAATACACTGTAAATAAGAATAGCATACTGTATTTGTATATGCATCAGTACAACAACAGTACGTGGGTAGTATGATGATGTATAAGTACTTTACAATTTAAGTGTATTATTTTTAAATGTGCTTAGTTGGCATTAAAATAATAGGCTATGCAAAATAGAAAAGGCTCATTTGTTTTTATTTGATTTTATGGTGAATTTTCACATGACGAATCACTGAATATCAATTTTGCTGCAATAAATTGTGATATTTTGTTCAAATAGTTTTTTATGTAAACATCAAAATTGCAATGGATAGGCTAATTTTTGTTTATTTCTTTATATATTCAAAACAAATGAGCCTTTTCTATTTTGCATAGCCTATTATTTTAATGCCAACTAAGCACATTTAAAAATAATACACTTAAATTGTAAAGTACTTATACATCATCATACTACCCACGTACTGTTGTTGTACTGATGCATATACAAATACAGTATGCTATTCTTATTTACAGTGTATTCAAATAATGTGAATTACCATACACTTAAAATATATATATATATATATATATATATATATACATACATAAGGCTTACAGGTCAAAAACAATGATCAGGAGCAACAGCACAAACAAAATATTGTGCTACTGTAAAGAAGACTCGAATAGGCGAATCAATTTTTGAATTTGTTAATTTACACAAACAGTCAAACTAAATTATTAATTAAAATATGATTTTCCAATGCGGACTGAGGATGAACTGATTCACTAGACTCAATCGAACACTACTACATGTGAGCCGTTTAAGACAAACCGATTCACTAATCATTCTAGCAACGTAGGAGCCACGAGAGCGTGCATTTGATTATTCCTTCAACAGTAATTGCACATTAGGTTGCATTAAAAATATGATGTAGAGGATTATCGCACTGTACAGCTACTGTTTGGAACTAGTAATTGGTTATCGCGTCATTATTTTTAGTTTAGTTCCTCTACAGACTAGAGGCTGCACACACTGGATACGACAAAGCGCGTTGAAAATCAATCTGTCCTTCATGTTATAAGTAGCGAAAGTGATCGGATTATGTCAGAAGTAAAACAGGACTTCAGTTTTCTGATCCAGTCAGTGTTGGCAAAATCGAGTAATCCTGCAATTCCAGAGGCTGTAGTTTCAGGACTTTATTGTTTAATGTAGATAGCAGTTATGCTATAGGCCTTAGGCCTACTATGCAATTCTGTACATCTATTATTAATAAATTACTGTTATTTAAAGCTGCAGTCTGTAGGTTTTACCTCTTTGTCGCCATCTCTGTTTGCACGCTGAAATTGCAGTTATTTGCGGAGTAATCTTCACGTGGGTTGTGCATCGGCACGGCTCCTCTGTGAGGAAGAATCTAGTGTTTTGAGGTGTATGTGTGGGTTGTCTATCAACGCACCAGTTGTCAACAATGATTGTCGTTTTAAACTTTCTAGATTACAAGCTGCTATCAAAATGACAAGTTTAATTACATTCCAGCTGCTGTAAGAAGAGACTGGATCCACAAATGGATCCACCACCTGCAACATCCACACACGCACTTGCCGGACTCCTTTATGTGTACAGATGTGATCACCCAAGTTGGGTTGAAAATGGACAAACCCAGCAATTGGGTTGTTTTAACCCCAATCACTGGGTTAAAACAACTCAATCACTGGGTTAAAACAACCCAATCACTGGGTTAAAACAACCCAATCTCTTGGTTAAAACAACCCAAGTTTTTCCATTTTCAACCCAACTTGAGTTGTTTTAACCCAGTGATTGGGTCGTTTTAACCCAGTGATTGGGTTGTTTTTATCACAGAAATTGAGTTGTTTTAATCCAGCTGCTGGGTTAAATGTACCCTTAAAACAACCTAATGCGGGGTTAAAACAACCCAATCACTGTTTTTTTCCATTTTCAACCCAACTTGGGTTGTTTTTAACCCAGTGATTGGGTTGTTTTTAACACAAAAACTGAGTTGTTTTAACCCAGCTGTTGGGTTAAATGTACTCTTAAAACAACCCAATTGCGGGGTTAAAACAACCCAATCGCTGGGTTACTCAATTTTCAATCCAACTTGGGTTGTTTTGAACCCAGCCTTTTTTAGAGTGTAAAGAGCAGCAATAGTTGCCAACATGTTTGATTACAGAAAAAATGGCAGAAAGAAATGTTGACGATGTGCGTCAAAACAGTGTTTTTATTCACGCGAGTGACGTGAAAAACAAGTTATCCCGCGAGTAAACTAGAGCGAGTAACGTGATGCGGATGTTCGCTTCGCTTTTGCTGTGCACACTCCACAAGTCTTAGAACTGCAGCCTCCAGTATTGCAGAACTATATCACTTATTATAATGTGTGATATTTGCGTTTGTCGCGCCGCTCGCGTCCGGTGTTAGTCTACACTGCTCCGCATCACACTTCAGACGGTGTTTATATAACCATGGCAATCACTACGGTGATTCAAGATGCTGACAGATTTTTGACATTGTCTGAGGCCTGAACCCAAAGCAGCTTTTTCTCATTTTGTTCCAGGTCTACACATGTGCTGCCTAACAAAAGTCAGACTTGGACATCTTGACTGCAATTAAACTGCTACAGTTTATGAATCTGAGGGCAGTCCAGTCCAAATAAAGCACAAAACGGACTCCGTGATACATGGCTCTAACCAATGGGATATTCAGAATATAACTCAGTCCATGACAAGGGGACAGAAACAGTGTGTCTGTTTATTTGCATTGTGGACACAATGTGCACGGCAGCATAATTGCTGAGGATCCTCTCAGAGGTGGTCCGGCACGATTTGAGATGAACAGGCTGGTTTTAGAGGTTTGCTGATATTTGCTAAACCTTTGCTGTTTACCGTAGTAAATAAGCCGTTTCTGCGCAGTGGGTCTCAAAGTACAGGCCTGCGTGTCAGTTTCACAATAACATTCGGCACGACCCCGGTCTGCTGATAGCGTGAGAATTTCAGATATAAGTGCAACGTGTGTGTGTCTGTGTGTGTGTGTGTGAGCGATACAGATGTGTTGTTGTGAGTGTGTTTGTGTGGGATGGTGAGCCGGGTTGGGCCAGTACAGGAAGTGTTACGACTTAGCACGTTTGGTTTTCTCATTCTGGCAATGACGGCATGTCATTTATCTTATTGTACCATAACCATGGCCAAAAACAGAAGGGAACTTGCTGATTTCTGACTCTTGACCTTGTGAGACTTCACCTTCCACTGCAAATCTGCCAGGATAAGCCAAAGATTGTCAATTTGTGGTGGTTTGCTGACTTTAGCTATCCAGGTTATGGATTAAAGAAAGAAATGCACGGTTTGATAAACTTACACTGAAAAAAACTAAGTATTTACACTCAGATTTTAAGTAAATTTCACACATAGAATTAAATCAAATTCACTGTACACTTACAAAAGTGAACAAGCACATACTTTTTGATTTTGCTCTTAGTTTTTACACTCATTTATCTTAATTTGAGAAACATTTAGTTTGTCACTGCACTAACATTAGCATAGCTATGTTCATTGAATGAAGCAACAAACACCATAGTCATCATATAACCATCCAACAACCTAACCACAAACTCTACTCTTCAGTACAATGGCAACCACAAAAATGTTAACAATAGAAACTCTTTTAAATGTCCAACATAAGTCATCATTAAACACTAACAGGTTTCTGCCTTACTCAAAAGCGAATATCTTAATTCAAAAGAACTTAATTTACTAGTTCAGTTCAATGCAATGCAGTTACTGCAACACAAATGACTGACATACTCCAAACACGAACGCACTAAACTTTAACACATTGACACAATTACGGTAGGTTGCAGTTAGTGGTGCAATGGATCATATTACGGTTTTTGAGTCACTGATCGGAGCAGCAAAAAGTTCAAACATTAAAGACAAGTAAACAGTCTGTAAAAAAAGAACAAATACGCTAATTACAAGAAGGGTTGCAAAGATTTTTCGGAAACTTTGGAAAGCCTCTTTGCAACCCTAATCAGAATCAGAATCAGAAAGCGCTTTATTGCCAAGTGTGCTTTACACACACAAGGGATTTTTCTTGGTGCTGAAGCTTCCAGTGCACATATACAAATACAATACAACAAGAAACATAACACAAATTCTAATAATAAAATATGAAAAAAGTATAAAAGAGTATATGGTCACAGTTAGGTCACTCAAAAAAATTATACGTTGGATTTGCTTTTTTTTTTGTCATCAGGTTCCACGTAATTGGGTTATGTTGAATTTAATTAACATTGTTTATTTTAGTAAACAAATTTTTTTACATAAGGTTAATTCATGTCATTTAGTTAAACCAGATATTATTAATTTTGTTCGAAACAATTACGTGTAATTATTCTAAAATTAATATAAAAACCCAAAACAAGTAATCCAGTTCAGTTGTATTTAGTGAAATACTATTTTTACAACATTTACAAAACCTTTTATAAGATCTTACTGGTTGGCCAGAAGATGGTTTAGTTACATTCATGGTATGTTTAAAGGTGTTGTTTTTTATTATTAAGACCTTAGCAGGTCCTCACCCCAAGCACATGCTCTACACTTCACCACAATGGGAACCTCCAAAAACACTAACATAACACAAACTTTTACCAACAGAACAAAATATTAAGCATTAAAATGTCTCTCCATTTTCTCATCTGTTTAAAAATGCATCAAATAGCACTTTATTTAAACATGTACTCTCCAAATTCAGCCCCTTTGCAAAGCATGATGGGAAGTGACAGTCCTGTTTGATTGGGTTACTTGAGTGAAACATGTTATTTCAAAATGAAAACATTAAGTTATGTCAAAGAGTAACGGTTTTAAGTCGGTTTAACATGAATCAATTACATTTGAACCAGAAACCTGATATAATTGTGTTAAATCAAGATGAATTGCTTAAATAAAGTGAACAGCATCATTAATTATTATTTTTTTGAGTGTTTAGTCGAAATTAACATTTACAGAATATGAACATATTGCAGTATTTTGAAAAGTGTGAATAAATATAATATAAATTATATTTATATTATATTTACAAGCATTTTTATTATAATTACAGCATAGATACAAATGCAGTAAGGTCTATTCAGGTACAGAAATCTAACAAATGTAAAAATAACACTGCATAGTACATCAATTAAATACAGATTATTCTTTTGTTGTTTGATTAGTACAAAAAGGATTCCAGCAGCACTTTAATAGTTTCGGCTTAAAGGCCTTCCTCAGGGTCTACAATAGACACAATACATGTGCATTTTAAGAAAACATCTGCATATTGATTTACTCATACAGAGGACATTAACAACAGCTGATGGTTAACTCATGGGTTAAAAGGTTAATTATTGAAATTAAACAGTCATCCAATCGGGAAACATTGGTATGTTTGATCTATTTCTACATCATAAAGAAATGAGTCACCAAACACCAAGGTTATATCTCCCATTTAAAAAAGGCATCGGCTATTTATAATAACATTTTCTTAGCAATAGATGATATTTACAATAAGTGCAAATAGCTGTAAATGCTATTTACTAAGTTCAAAAGCATACTAAGTTGATATATTCAACACAATATTGAAGTAGCAGTTCTTTGCAATAAGTGTAAACAGTAATTACATGTCATTTATACTTTTACACCTCATTAAAATGGCCTGAATGGGACAATAAAAGCCCTCCCTACCTACCCAATAAAGGCTTTTATTATTATTAAACATTTCAATAGGCATTTTATTTCAACATTTAGAACATTTTCTTAATTCTTATTGAAAGTAGATGCATTTCTGGTGTGATTAGTGATGAAAAAAGAGAACTCTGCACATGGCGGATTCAAACCCAGTCAATCGCATCAAAATCAAGATGTTTAAACCGTACGCTTTACTGATTGAAATTTGAACGCTTTTTAAATCTTGATTGGCCCAACCAGGCATTGGTAGGCGGAGCTAGTGTGAATGGCAACAAGGCACGCTATTTGCACTTAGTGTAAACAGACACTCTGATTAAAAAAACAAGTCATACAATAAACCACAGCAGAGAAACTCTTTAAACTGAAGTCCTCATTCATACATTTTGGATCTATATAGCCTCCCATTTTTTCTAATATCATTAGGGCTGAGTATGTTCTCTCCTGCTATGATCTTATTTGGTGGGGGGTTCTATCCCTTTTTTTTTTACTTGACAGCCTCAGTTTCTATTCACTTTCATTACATGCAAAAAGTGCTGCCAGGATATTCTTCAAAATCCCCCCTATTGGGTTTAGAGCAGCATGCAGATGAGTAGACACAATTCTTGTGTGAACTATCCAGCCTTTACATTGGATTTGACACCGGTGTTATTTACCACTTGCCTTTTAATCATTATGCAGGAGTGCAATGTGATGTCACTTCCTTTCTGATAGAGCAAGGTATATCTGTTCTATTATTCCAGGTTTTTTGTTTTTTGCCGCTGTTAAACCTGATACACAAGCACCAGATCCCTCTCCTCTGACACAAAACACATCCAGCTAGTCAAATTAAAACTCAATAATAACCTTTTATGACAGACACCGCTGACCTGCTCCAATGTCAGCACAGTTAAACCATGTGATACTTATTGCTTTTTATTTTGAACCAATGCCACATCACAACCTGGGGAGGCTCTTTATAAAGTTCATTTGATGCATGGCTGGCCCATTATAGCACTTGAGTTGCACTGAATGCCTTTTTTACAGCTGTGCATTAAGAAGTACCCAGAGAACGCTCCTCGGACTCATTTAGATTCAGCGCCAGTCTTGAACTCAATTCTTGCAGTTATAAAAGTGACCTACTGTGGCGAAAGACCCAGTGAATGTAACTGAACACCTTAAACATGAAATATTGACAGAGGTTAAATATGCATATAATGCTGCTATTTAACTGTATCAATTACTACTTTTGCTCATAATTTGTGTTAGGGTTTTACCTTCTGGACCCTATTAAAGGGTACATAATACACACAGTGTCTGCCAGTCTCATGTTAATCTGGAGTATCTATAGAGTAGTTTTGATCCTTCATATCTCCCAAGAGTCTTTAGTTTATCATATTTATAAAAGACAGATACACTGTACCGATTCTTTCAGAAAACAGCCGAGCTTGTGGAGGTGTGCAGTGGGCGGAGCTAAAGAGAGCACACACACACACACACACACACACACACACACACACACACACACACACACACACACACACACACACACACACACACACACACACACACACACACACACACTACCCATCACAGGAGACTGCAGTTTACTTTCTGTGAAAAAACCTCATCCTGTGTGATTTATAAGCATTTTGAAAAGTGAGGACATGGGGAACGTCCTCATATTTCACCCTCTCCTGTAATACCTGTGTCATACCCATGTCATTATACACATTTGTGTCCTGATATTTCACAAAACATGCCCCACACACACACACACACACACACACACACACACACACACACACACACACACACACACACACACACACACACACACACACACACACACACACACACACACACACACACACACACACACAGCCCCTAAACTTTAAAAAACTTTTTGAATCCTGAAGGATATAGAAACTTTGTATATATATATAAAAAATATGCATGCCATAGAAATAGTCATACTTCCAACTTGGGCATGCATTTTCTCAACATCAGCATCATGTCAGCAACGTTTGCATTGGCAAGCAGATGCATTTGTAAGAAAATGAGAAAATGTAAAAATCTGGTTTTTTAATCCATGTGTGACAGTAAATACACAGTTATTACCCCATGTCATGATTGTTTCATCAAACAGTGATGTTTGATAAAGATTGAAACCACACTGGGAGGTCTGTGTTTGTGTCTTTCCTCTTATAAGTCGGGTTGTTGTGAGTGGTTTGCATGAAGGTTCTGTACCAAACTCAATCTACATTCGTAAGAAATCAAGTGGGAGAAGAAAAGATGCTTTCCACATATTTATTCCCCTGACAATGTGATTTTTGCTGACTTTGCATATGTTCGCTGTCATGTTTTGCTTTGATTATTCTATGCTATAATTTTAAATGATTCTTCAAAGCTACAGCCACTTTTTTGGGAAATAATAAAATAATACACTCAAAAGTGAAAACTAGAATGGGTTGTGAGGATAAGTTAGAAAATATATTGATGTTGGATGTCAGGAGTGGGAATAGCTGCGGAAAGAAGGAAGTGAGGGATATTGCTGTACTTGCAGAAGAGATCTGAATTTTTTTTATCTTTATGATTTAATAGGAAGAACAATGTTAAATCAAAACATTGCCATAGATGACACATTTTCCTGTTAAGTAAAAACGATGCATTTATTCAAGTTTTAAGTCATTTACTTTGTTCATTTTGTGTTTAGTTTAAGTAACCACAACTTATTTTATTAATTTCTTTAAAAGTCTACCCAAAAATTGTAGATTACTAACAAAAAAAATATTCATCTACTTCCATAAACTGCACAAAAAACTGTGCAGTTTATAGGCTGTTACTAATGATTATTTCGGTAATCGATTAATCTGTCGATTATTTTGGCGATTAATCGAGAAATATGATGTTTTTTGTGGTAATAAAAATAATCCTAAATACATATAATAACAATGAGGCAATAATAAGTGGTTCACATAAAGTATCGAGAGCAATTAATCTAATGGTTTTATTGAACATTGCTAAAATACAATATAATAAACATAATATTAACAAGCAACCTATGTCCATTTTGAATTACAACATGAAATGAAATCCAATGAACGTTAAGCTTCTATAGGCATGATCTGAACACACGCTGTGAATGTATGCCGTGCCCACACTTACCTCAGCTCAGCTCTTCGCTGTCGTGATGAATGTAATCTGACTCCTGCTGTGTTTGTGCCGTGATACTCGTTCGGCTCACTCACATTATATTGAACAGACACGTTCAGTTTTTAATTGTAGTGTCTGTTCTCTAACTAAATGAAATTATATTATTACTATGAAAATCGGAATGACATTGGTGGCGGTGCCGCGGTGGGCAAGTGATAACCAGTAGCCGTGGCTTTGGGAGTGGCCTCGTTGGGCAGCGAATCAAGTGCATTCTGGGAGTTGTTGTCTTTCATCCACATGAGACAAAAATTATTTTTGTGTCTTTTCTCAGTCTAGAAGACACCAAATAAAAAAAGAGTCACATTTCTACTACATAAATGATCCCGTTTAAATGCACATTCATCTTTCCAGCGCTGAAGTACCCCTTTAAGACAGAAATGCTACAGCCCCTGTAGTCGATTTCTTATCAAAACAATACTCGAGTTACTCAGCTACTCGTAGTTCATCCTACTGTAGGCTACTAGATGAAAAGACATGAATGCAACCTAATGCAACAATTACATAAGTAAACTCTCAAAACATTGGAATTATGACATTCCGTATTTTAATTTTCATGTAACAGAGTAAAGGCAAATAAATAGCTGCACGCGACATTGCAATCCTAACATTCGCGTCATAAATGCAAACTATGCATGACTTTCCAGAGTGTACATTCGATGGAACTGGGTAACCGGGTTCAAAGAAGGGATAATTCCCCTGAATCCCTCTCCTGAAACTGCAAAGAGTGGTCTTATATCCTTCACTATAAAATCTGTAGGCATTAGTGGACCTGCATTGGCATGGTTTAAATCATACCTATCTCACCGTTATCAGTTTGTAGCAGTAAATGAAGAGACGTCACACCGATCAAGTTCAGTATGGAGTACCGCAGGGCTCAGTGCTAGGACCGTTGCTCTTCACCCTGTATATGCTACCACTGGGAGATATCATTAGGATGTCGTTAGTTTTCATTGTTATGCTGATGATACTCAGCTCTATATTTCTTCACGCCCCGAAGAAACTAACCAATTTACAAGATTAACGGAATGTATAGATGATATAAAAAATTGGATGATCAGTAATTTCCTGCAACTTAATTCAGAATTTTTTTATTTTTAATCATTGGACAAAAAAGCTCCACAAATAGTGACCTAGAATACTGTCTAACACTCGATGGCTGCTCTGTCAAGCCCTCGTCGTCAGTGAGGAACCTGGGTGTGCTCTTTGATACCAAACTTTCGTTTGAAAGCCATGTTTCTAGCATCTGTAAAACTGCATTCTACCATCTTAAAAATATATCTAAATTACGGCACATGCTCTCAATGCAAAATGCTGAACAGTTAGTACATGCGTTCATGAGCTCAAGGCTAGATTATTGTAATGCTGTACTGGGTGGTTGCCCTGCCCGCCTAATAAATAAACTCCAGCTGGTCCAAAACGCAGCAGCTCGAGTTCTTACTATAACCAGGAAGTATGAACACATTAGCCCGGTTCTGTCAACACTGCACTGGCTCCCTATTAAACATCGCATACATTTTAAAATCTTGCTTATTACTTACAAAGCACTAAGTTTAGCTCCCCAGTACTTGAGCGAGCTCTTAACGCATTATACTCCATCACGTCTATTGCGGTCTCTAAACTCTGACCAGCTGATAATACCTAGAATATCAAAATCAACTGCAGGCGGTCGATCCTTTTCCTATTTAGCACCTAAACTCTGGAACAGTCTTCCTAGCATTGTTCGGGAAGCAGACACACTCTGTCAGTTTAAATCTAGACTAAAAACACATCTCTTTTCTATGGCATACACATAAAACACTTTTTCAATTAAATGATTATTAGGCTGCATTATCTAGGTCAGCCGGAACCGGGAACACTTCCCATAACACCTGATGTACTCGTTACATCATCAGAAGAATGGCATCTACGCTAATGTTAGTGTCTCTGTTTTATCCCGAGGTCTACTGCAGTCAGCCGGATCCAGGCCGTATCCAGATCAGACGGTGGACCTGCACCCAGATGTGACCAACACATGACCCTGAAGTGTCTGCAGAGACCGTGTCATTTAGACTCCCCCTTAAGCTGCCTCATCCACACGGCATCCTCAATAAACCTGTCTCCGGCGGGATGACTCCGATTGTTTGAATAGTCCTAGTTAATAAATTTTTAAATCGATATGTCATCCTCAAAACAACCCGTCTCCAGCGTGTTGCCGCCGATCTTTCGAATATTACACTTTAGTAATTGTTTAATCAATACGGCATCCTCGATAAAACCTGTTTCCGGCGTAATGACTCCGATATTTCAAATTATTTATTTTTAATAATTATTTAATCAAAACATTTTCCTCAATAAACCGTCTCCGGCGTGTTGCCTCGGATCTTTCGAATATTCAGATCGATTATGACCTCTAACCTGTAAAATTGCCAGAATAATATTAATCATACGCTGTTTGTTAATTGGTCAGAGGAGAACTGCCCCCCCGACTGAGCCTGGTTTCTCCCAAGGTTTATTTTTCTCCATTAGGTCTCCTGATGGGGTTTGGGTTTCCTTGCCACTGTCGCCTCTGGCTTGGCTTGCTCAGTTGGGGACACACAATTTTTCAAATAAATTTCCAAATAAATCTAATTATTAAACTAAATTAACCATATAGACCAAATTACTGATCTAATTACTGATCTAAAGCCCACATTGTCACTGTATGATAATCGAAATATATTCTGTTGCATTATTTTAACACTGTGAAGCTGCTTTGAAATAATCTTCATTGTTAAAAGCGCTATATAAATAAAGTTGACTTGACTTGACTTGTTACGGTTAATGCACGCTCGAGTAGTCGATTGTTTCCGACAGCGCCGACTATAGTGGTTGAATTTCTCGACTACTCGAGAGTCTAAACAAGCCCTAAATAGCACTTATGATTTTTTAATTGTTTAAATGCATCATGCAATCTTAGAAAACGGTCTAATAATGCGGTTCATGGATTCTCGTCCGTGGAATGCACCCCTTCCAGTATTTTTCAGGTTACTCAACACTGGCAAATTGCAATCAAGGGTTTAAAAAAAAAAACAAGTACTTCCTCACTATATTCTTACTAATAATACATATTATAAATGTGCAAGCTTGCATCCTTGATCAGGCGTATGTGTGCATATGTTACGGGTATATGTTTGTATGAATATGTGCAGATTCATATGTTCATATTAACTCCAATGAACACTATTTCATTTTTTCTTTCTCTTATTTCTTCTGCTCTTCAATTTATTTTTTAAATTATTTATTGTATAATTGCTCAGAGAGACTTTATATTTTCTAATCCTCCTGGGGGTTTTTTTTTGGTTGGGGGGGTGGCTTGGGATTCCTTCCCTCATTATGTGGGTAAAGGAATGTTTTAAAAACAAACAAACAAAAAAAAACAACCTTTGTGCAGACATTGTTTTTCTTTATTACTTGTTGGTTTAATTTTTGTCTGTATAATTAAAAACTGTTGTGATAAAAAAAAACTTCAATTTATTGGAGGAATCGTGACAGCCCTAAAGCTCTTCAAATCTCTCCACCAAATTACAACAGCACCATAAACTCCAGTTGCAGCAATACCAAAAACATATATATAAACCAAGGTACTTTTTTGTGCACCGTTACACCCCCAGTATCTGCCAGCTGGGGATAAATCACACAAAATTCACCCACGAAGCAATTCACAGGTCTTAATGTTCCTAATCACTGGATTTTTAAATAGTTGGTCTCCAAAGGCAAAATAAGGAAGAAATATTTGGCGGCGAAAGGAGCTCTGAAATGAGATGTTAGCAGGAATTTGCTAGTGTCAGATTCTATAAACAGAGAAGCTGATTTGGTTTCGCGTGGGCTTCACAGATCAGCACCTCTCTTTGGGAAGAATAATGAAGCCTACTGGGTGTTGTGAGGATGTATATCATCCCTGTTGTGCTTTTTTCTACTTGCTTCTTAGTCAATGGTCTGTTTCACACAGGAAAGGTAGGCTTAATGGTGATTATGAGAATGGACTCATAAACCCCTGTCCCAGTTGACGTCCCCCTCTGGACTGGGTGTGTGTATTTGTGTATGTTCCAGAGTGTATGTATGTGGGATAATGTTGTCTTTCACACTGCAGCTGCGGGAGGAAAAGGCATTTAAAGACTTGCACACATTTCCATGTCCCTTTGCTGGATGAGCATCATAGGACTGCACATTATCACTTCTTTAAAATCCCACTCGGACTTGGCAGCAACTCTTGGGATGAGGATGGGAATGTCGAGCATAATAGCTCACTGGACCGGGTTTCTGATGCTAAAAGTGCAGCTTCAAAGGCTTAATATATTCGTCCTTTAGATTTAATGTGTCAGGATATTACACCTTTTAGGCCTCACAGTCATTTGACTTCCAAAAATTGTGGTCTGCCTTCTGGTAAGTCTGCGTAGAGTTGAGCAGTGTGAATACAAGGTGTAAATAAAGTTTATATCCTTTGTCAAACCATCCTCTTCCTTTGAAAGCAATGCGGTCACAGACGTCAGAAAGTCCTTAATGTGTTTTACGATTCAGAGCGGTCGACGACGGATAGAGGGACTGGGGAAATAAACAGGCGCAATGAGAGGAAAACAGATCAGAGCCGGGAAAGGAGCTGAAGAATTGCGAGATGGAGGGGTAATCTGTCGGGAAGCAGGATTTGGGCTGGACGAATTCGCAGATGTTTTAAAGTGCTAATCTAATCTCTCTGCCAGGCCTCTTCTTCTTAACTCCTTCCTCCTCCTGTCTTTCTCGTGGCTTTTCTGGAAAGGATGGAATACACTTTAATGCTTCTCAGGAGCATCATGTACTGAGCAAGGTAATCGCTCGCAGTCATTCATCTGCCTGTTAGCGGCCATGTTTTCGAAGAGGGGGACATGTGCAAATGTAATGAGGGCTTTTTCTCTTGGAAAGGATGGAAAATAGGAAAAAAGCTTGTAGAAAACCCAGAGCTGACTAAAAACAAGTGGAGAACAGAGAGGAGGCGAGGGGAAAGGGAAGGATGAGGTTTTTTAGGTAATGTCACCCTTGGTGACCATCTATCATATTCGATGAACTCTCATTTTTTTCCTCAAGTAGTCATTTTATTCATTGAACAGCTCTCATTTACTCACTCAATGTTTTGCTTTCTTTCACGACCATAATTCCATAGTTATGGATGTGATAAAATACCAAGAGGATCAGGTTGCGTACCTGCTTTAAAAAAAACAAAACCTCCCTCATATATCCGAACTGATACTCTACTTCACTGGAAAAACTGACTGTTGTCTTGCCCTGGCCTACTGCTCTTCCTCTTCCCGTTGTCACCCCCTCTCTTTCACCGGAGTCTTTGTAATACAGTAGCCACACTGAAATATTGTGACAGCTTCCCCCAGATACATAAGAAGTGCATGTTCAGGGAACAATTCTTATTGCACTGAGCGTTTTAGTGAAATCAAACACGGCTTGCTGTTTAACCTGAGACCACCCAGTCAGAAGGGAATAGGATATAATGCACGTGGCGTATGTTAATTTAGTGAGAAAATTCCTAAAATTGCTATAAAATCGTGATCTCCAAAGTGTTCTCTGACCCGTCTGTGCATGCTGATTTTCCGAGTTTCGTTCCACACCTGTCCACTCCCACGGAGAGGTACACACGGTCCTTGTGTTTTACTCTTCTAAGTGCAATCCTTTCCCCCCCCATTGAGCATAAACCAAACTAATTGTCAAGTGTATACAAAGCCGGTAATTTGTTTCAATGTAATTTCAAAAAGATCAGTGACATATATAGTAATCTTTATTGTAGGTTACTATTCCTCTTCTGTAAGAACCATAAATTGAATCTTAAATTATATGGGTGGCTAAATTAAATGCTCAAAGTCATCATTATCATCAAAGAAGAGGGAGAGGTGGTGCTTTGAATATTTTCGTGAAAAATATGGGGCCTTGAAGTCAAAAAGGTTGCTTCGTCTGCCGCAATGATGTAATGTCTTTGAATTATCTTCGTTTTGAACATTGATATGTGGTTAATTGCACATAATACAATTAAATAATCAACATAACATGTAATTAATTCGATTTACAGCCCTAGTTATTGAGTGGCTTATTTGCAGGCTGGTTAATTTAGTTAAAGTTGTCTCAACATGAGTTCATTAGTCACTTTTTATTTGGCATGTCATGAAAACTGGCTTAAAATAGACATACTCTTATGCTGTTGACAGATAGTGCTATAATGAGAAGACCTGCTGTGCCGCTTGGAGGACGCTCTGTTACTGTTTACCAGTCTGATGTACTGGGCACTGTTGCTATTGACCCTCGCTCCCGTCTAGTCTGTGTAACACTTTGTATGTGAAAGCCATAAAACACGTTCTATGATGATTCCATCCTGGCAACCAGCCTCCCACCTTTCCTGCCTGCCGCTCCTCTGTGGGCTTCATCTGAGGAGTAAACAGCTGAACAGCTGTCTTAACTTCTCTTCCTTTCTGTTTTTTTATTTATTTTCCAACTCTCTTGCTCTTTCTTTCTCTTCCCTTTCTTCATTCCTTGCTTTTCTTGTCTTCTCATGTTGGCTAACAGACTCAGTCATGCTGTTTTTCAGTATTCCTGCAGCTATATGAAAGGGTCCATATTTTCACATCTATAGTATTTTATTTCTTCCCTGAAGTCCACTTATAATGATAGGTTTCGTTCAGTTTAACTATATTATGTCATTTTAAAAACAGAAATAAAACACTATTTTGCACCCTCTTTATGTCCCTAAACTAAACATCCCTGACCATCGGTGTCAGGGTTTTCTAGAACCTACTTAGGCTTACGAAGCTTTTGAGAAGAGGAGCCAAGGCTGTTTTGTTGCTGTACGATTGAGACTTCTATATGTCTGTGTTTCTGAAGCCAATGTTTGGGACTGACAACCGTGTTTACTAATGGTGTAGGTGTAAGTCAGAGCATCTCCAAAGCGTGTCCAAAAATCTCATAAAACACCCTTTGTGGGGTGTTCCCGGTCTGCAGTGGTCAGGATCTATCAAAAGTGCTCCAAGGAAGGAACAGTGGAGAACCGGCCATAGGGTCATGGGCGACCCAGGCTCATTGATGCACGTGGGGAGCGAAGGCTGGCCAGTGTGGTCCGATCAAACAGACGAGCTACTGGAGCTCAAACTTCTCAAGAAGTTAATGCTGGTTCTGATAGAAAGGTGTCAGAATACACGGAGCATCGCAGTTTGTTGTGTATGGGGCGGCATAGCCGATGAGCAGTCAGGGTGCCCATGCTGACCCCTGTCCACCGCCGAAAGCACCAACAGTGTCACATGAGCATCAGAACTGGACCACGGAGCAATGGAAGAAGGTGGCCTGGTCTGAGGAATCACATGTTCTTCTACATCACGTGGATGGCTGGTGCGTGGCTTACCTGGGGAACACATGGCCCCAGGATGCACTATGGGAAGAAGGCGAACCGGCGGAGGCAGTGTGATGCTTTGGGCAATGTTCTGCTGGGAAAACTTGGGTCCTGCCATCCATGTGGATGTTACATGTACCGCCTACCTAAGCATTATTGCAGACAATGTACACCCTTGCATACAAACTGTATTCCCTGGTGGCTGTGACCTCTTTAAGCAGGATATTGCACCCTGCTACAAAGCAAAAATGGTTCAGGAATGGTTTGAGGTGTTGACTTGGCCTCCAAATTCCCTAGATCTCAGTCCAATTGAGCATCTGTGGGATGTGCTGAACAAACAAGTTGTCCAGTTCTGATGCTCACGTGCCACTGTTGGTGCTTTTGGTGTTGGACAGGGGTCAGCATGGGCACCCTGACTGCTCATCGTTTATGCCGCCCCATACACAACAAACTGCGATGCTCTGTGTATTCTGACACCTTTCTATCCAAACCAGCATTAACTTCTTGAGCAATTTGAGCTACAGTAGCTTGAGTAATGATCGGGCCACACAGGCCAGCCTTCACTCCCAATGTGAATCAATGAGCCTTGGCTGCGCATGACCCTGTCGCCGGTTCTCCACTGTTCCTTCCTTGGAGCACTTTTGATAGATCCTGACCACTGCAGACCGGGAACACCCCACAAGTGCTGCAGTTTTGGAGATGCTCTGACCCAGTCTGCTAGCCATCACAGTTTGGCCCTTGTCAAACACACTCAAATCCTTACGCTTGCCCATTTTTCCTGCTTCAACACATCATCTCTGAGGACAAATTGTTCACTTGCTGCCTAATATATCCCACCCACTAACGGGTGCAGTGATGAAGAGATAATCAGTGTTATTCACTTCACCTAATCATAATGTTTTGCCTGATCAGTTTATATGTGGCCAATCACATGATGACAAGTTTGTGACATTGTACCTATGTTAATGTCTGAATAAGTAATTTTTGAAGCATAGTTTCTATATATGGTCTGGGTGAACTGTGGACGAAGCTCTAGTATGTCTACATTAACCTCATTTTCCAAAAGAGCACATAAAGTCCTGTTTTCCACACTCTGACCCCTTTAAGGCTTACTGTTTGCACAAAAGCAGGTGAGTAGGTACATTGTGAGCCACAGTCCAATTGGGATCACATTGAGCTACTGCAATTCATCTTGGTTGCTTTTTTATTGCCTTCTCCGCTGAGATTTCCTATGAGCCACAGGAGCATCTGGGATTTGTACATGAGATGCAGACAGGCAGACACAACAACTAAGTCTGAGAACACAGGCTGAGCCCAGGGTACCTGTAAAAGTTGAACTCCCATCTACCTGAGCCAACCTCATACTCTAATACTTTGGTGATATATCTCCCATAGCATCCACTTAAAGCGGGGCACTGGCCGAGCTACACATAGTCTGGCTGACAGACCTTAGAGAGAGAGAGAGGGCAAGAGGGAGGTGGAGCAATGAATGTGTATTCCAGCTGAGTGGGGATAGCATCCGCATCGCAAGACACCTGTAAAAACATCATTTTTCATCTGGGGCTGTGGGGGAAGGAGCAGACTGAAAATGGGAGAGAAATAGAGAGGAAGGACTTTGGGTTGGTCCGTGTGTTTGTGTGTGATTACCACTAAGTCCTTGTCCAGGTTCTTGCTTCAGGTTTCCACTGTCCACAAAGCCATACTGGTCTGCCCAGGAAGCAAAAATAGAGACCTAACCTGCTTGATTGGTTCTAGGCTACCTGGTTTACCTTCTTGACCAAGGAATCCTTTCAAGCTTGTTTAGGTGCCTATGGGGAGCACCGGCATCCCATGACAAGGACCAGTGTCCAGAACGCATTTGCAATCATGCTCCTGGAGGCCTACCTTCCTGCAGAGTTTAGTTCCACCTGGAAGTTTCTAGTAGTATACTGAAGGCCTTGACTAGCTGGTTCAGGCGTGTTTAATTAGGATTGTAGCCAAACTCTACAGGGCACTGGTCCTAGGGGAGCAGGATTGGACACCTCAGCTTTTGCTGGTCTTTTAAGGCCTGAGACACACTAGATGATTTTAAAACTGTAGGAGACTACAGATATAAAAGCAGTTTCACAAAAAAGCAGTTTCTCCGCGAGACCACAAACCTGTCGATTGTAGTAGCATTTTCACCGTGAGACGAGATCTCACAGAGACCCGCAAGATCAAATGTGACTCGAAAAGAAAAACAAATGAAAGATGATCAATGTTGTCAGCTGGTTCTTTTGGCATGAGTTTTGTTATATGAGAAGAAAAACAAAGGAAAAAAAAATATTTGGGTGATCCTTTTCAATACTCCCCTTTCATGGCATGCTTGTGGCTGCCAAGTTTCAGCCATAGAAGCACGCAACATCCGGTGTGAGACGTTTGCTCACTTTCATTGGCTATCGTGGATATCACATCAGAGGCAGACTGATCAAGAGTCGTAAATATCAAACATGTTGTTTGGGATCGTGCAGGCTCTGACACGATCGGGAGCAGTAAAATAATCGTAATGACACCACACAATTGAGGATTTTTTTGGACAAAAAGTCATTTGCGTCAAGCATTGAATTGGGCCACACCCGCCAATGCTTGGGGTGCAAATTGGACTCAAAATCAGGCTTAAGATCTTGTGTGGCCAGTAGCTACACAGTTCAAAGCAGTGTTTCCCAACTCTCCTCTTGAAGGCACACCAACCGTACACATTTTCAAACATTTCCTAATCATACAGACCTGATTTAACTCATTAGCTCATTCGAGACTCCAAGGCCAGAAATAGATGAGTAAGATAAGAGAGACATACTGTACATAATGCACACTTTAGTACGCCTCCAGGAACAGGGTTGGGAAGCACTGGTTTAAGCTACAACAACCCACCTATGCCACCTCCATTCTTCCTCCCATCTAACCAAGTTCCAGATTTTCTCCACATTTCCCTCATTGTTGGAATCACTTCTGGAAGCCGCGTAACTTAACAAAACCCCAAGATCTGTCTTCCATGTGGTTTTGAACCCATCTAAACAAACTTCTTAGTTGATATGACAGATTCTCACCTTTCCGGTAGGAATGTCCAAGGTTCATACAAGTTATGATTAATTGATTGTATTTGTGGCATGATATCATTACTACTAAAAATAGTTTCAAATCATTCCTTAGTTTCTTCTTTTAAGGTTTGGATTTGGCCTGTGGTAATGGAGAGGGATTTACCCAAGTAGATTTACCAACAGGGATTTACCAAGTCAACACGCAGAAGAAAAAAAACACAATGTTCCCCCTAATTCTTCTCATGATAAAGAATAATATATGAAGTCAGTATGAACCAGATGTCAGAAAGAGTAACATTACATAGCGTACTTCGTTACATAGGCATTTGGTGTCATTTGAAATGTGGTAATTAACTAAATTAAATTGCCAATGACAGTTCTATGAATCCTGTCAGCTAAAATGGTTGGCAATAAATGTAGTCTGACCTATACTTGGAAAGTAAAGAGGATGGCCTTTGATGAAATAAATGGGACCGTCGCCTCTGCAAAAGGTTGAAAATGAGCACCTCACACCTATTAATTCTGTTCATAACCTTTAAATGCATACACAGGCCAATTATGGGTTTGACACGTTGCAGACTACATGGAACATTGTTCCTCTTGATGAGAAATAAGTGTAAGGTTGGTACTAAACGGAGGAAAAAATGTCTGGGTTGTTCTATAACCTCAAACAGAATGTCTAGGGACCTTTTCACACCTCTTCAACTCTTTAAAATAGAAATAAAATTATCCCCTCACACGAGTGGGAAAACTCGCCCAAACCATGCAGAATAGTTTTTGCTTGCTTGGTAAAAAAACCCTGATAGTCCAATGAGATATAAGCTTTGCAGTCTTATGTCTGAAATTTCCTGATAAATATATGTCGCTTTTGGTTTGTATATTTTTGAGGCAAATATATTTTTGCAGAGTGGCTGTTAAAGGCATACAGTAGTTGTTCATCTAGCATCAGCGTCGCTGTTCTTCATGTATTTTAAGTACCAATGCCACAATGGGAGTTTGACGCTGCATTGCCATCTATTGACATAATATGAATGGGTGAATGTGAGGCTATATGTAAAGCGCTTTGGTGGCCATGGGTAAATGCAGTCCATTTAACAAAAAAACATTTGTGTGTGCTATGCTTGTGCTATGTGTTAATGCTTTGGCCATACAGATACTGATTCTCTTGTTGTCTCTGCTGGTTAAGCACAATAGGATAGAGTGAGGGAAACATTTTTTTTCCCCAAAATAACCACTAGATAAAGCTTTTGTTGTTGCTATGGTCTACTTTGTCCAGAGTGATGTAGACGTTTTCACTGTGAAGCTTACACTGGTGATGTACCTGAGAGAAACATAGAGAGTTTTCTAGAGAGAGTTAACAAAAATGTTTTAAAGCTTGTTGTTTTGCAAAACATCACAGTGTTATATGATATGAGAAAAGCAAGGCCTGTAGTTAGGGAGTACTTGTTATTTAAGGAAAATATAATTATATTTTCAGAATGACATTGCTTCCCACTATCAAAAATACTGTAGTGAACACCAATTTTTTAGTTTTTCCATCAAATGTAATCTAACTAGGTGGTTGAATAAAAATATTTGGACTTTATATTAAAAAAATACCTCACATTAGCATCAGCTAGCTAGTTATCATCAGCTAACAATATTTTTCTAAAAAGGTTGATTTTCAAAATGGTTCATTAATAATATTAATATCTACTGTTATTTTGGCATGTCTTTTTAATTTTAAGGTTAAACATGCTTGTACTCTGATTTTGCTGTAAACTTATAAAGCAAATCACTTTGTCAGATTGGGGGCATTTTACCCCACACTTGGTACAAATTAAATTTTTGTTAAAAAATCTAATAACATGAAAACTCCTTTTCATTTTTTTATACTTGGTTTATAATTTATGTCATTGTCACTGAAAACTAGGATAACTATTCTAGACACATCTAACTTTTGTTTCACAGAAAAAGTTACACAATCTTTAAGGGAGGCGTTTTACCTCTCCAATATTTTAAATTTTGACTGCAGTACCCATTTCAACCACTACTCAATATTACATACTGCACCTTTAATGTGTTTATAAATGATCACCAAACTACTGACCGCAACTTTAAAATTGAATACTGAACATTGTCATTTCTTTTCAAACAGCATTTCATTGTTAGAAACCAAATCGGGTGAAGACTTTAAGCACTTGTGTTTGAATAATCACAGTTTCATTTTCTTTGTCGTGGCTAATGCTGAGGCCTCATCATCGGTGCTGATGTATTTGTCCGCCTGTGGGTTCCTGAGTAATCTGCAGCTGTTGTTTACAGTAAACATGAAAAGAAAGATCACATAATCACAGAGGACTAATTTTTAAAAGGGACTAATTAGACGATTATACATTTGGGTGTTGACAGCGGAGTTCATCAAAGCTTTTAGGGTGGCTGAGATGAAAGACAAACAGGGTGTAGAATTGCCTCTAGTTAGCAAGCGTAAACTGCATATGAATTGATGAACAGCACAGAAATAGCTTTTATGAACGTAACCTTGTGCTTTCCCGTGGGTGCTCTATTGGTCAACCTTGTTGATTTATGGCTGTGAGAATGTGCTATTATATACATATAACGATGTCAAGGCCATGCAATTCAGTTCATAGGTCACCCCGACCCTCACACCTGGCAAGATAAGCCCTATTTGTGATGGCAAACAGAGATAAGGGGATGAGAGAGAAGACATCACAAGTCAAAGGTCATTTTCCTGCGAGTATATGGCTTTCATGTTACTTGAAAATGTTTCATGTAGTGCTTCACACACTTTTTTGTGATGTTGTGGAACTTGATCTATTAAATAACTATATATAAGGTTGATTTAGCTCCAGCTGAGGTTTTCTACTTCTGGATAGCTGGGTGTTGTAACCATGTACAATGTGGTTAGAAATGTGTCAACATATAAATTCTGTTAAATTTCTAGAACAGTAATTAGCTCATGATATATACATGTTATGTAAGGTTACAGTGATATAAAATCATTCAAACAGTAATGTACGATTTTGGTCATATAGTATTACTGAATGAGTACATCTCTCTTGTTCTCTCTCTCTCTCTCTCTCTCTCTCTCTCTCTCTCACACACACACACACACACACACACACACACACACACACACACACACACACACACACACACACACACACACACTGTAGAAGATAGATGAAACACTAATGAGCTCTCTTTACTGTAATTTTCACTCTTTATCTTTTCAGCTATAGCCTGGTCTCCAAAGGTTTCTGAAACTGAGAATACTGAAGTTCTTCTCATTTACTATGAGATGAATGAACCACAGCTGAACATAGAGACTGCAGACTGGGTCCAAGATCCTCTGAAGAATGAAAAACAGATGTTGAGGGGGAAAAAATCTATAATGAGACCTGATAAACTTGTGCAGACATTTTACAGTGTGTGAGAGGACTCTTCCTATCACTTCCACCACATTGGTTTCTACTAGGGGTGTAACAATATCGGCTCACAATATATCACAATACAAAAATGCAACATGTATCGTGGATAGTGACAATCTATATTTTGTATAGTTCACCCAAAATGAAAATTCCTGTGTGAAAAAAAAATCACTCCATATGCATTTTACTTTTGGTTTAGAATTAGCACCAATTGTGGGTTCATTAGCCTATTATTCTTAATGAAAAACACAACAACATAACAGTTCAATGACAAACTCCCTCAGGTGCTTTTACATTTCACTTTGAAACCAAATCTTCCACCGTCGTCTTGTCCTTCGTGATGAATGAAATCTGACTCCTGCTGCTGGTCTGCGCTGTGACTCTCATTCGGCTCATAGCAGACACGTTCAGTTTTTAATTGTAGTGTCTGTTCTCTATCTGATTTTATCTCTATAAAAAATCGAAACAACGGTGTGGACGGTGGGCAAGTGATGACTATCGCAGTGAGCCTCCTCTAAAAACTCTGAGCGGCTTGCCATTTCTATAGCACTTGACACTCGCCTCTATGCCAAATGATTAAAGACATGTCACGCTGCGTACCAGAACCGGACAATACACGTGTGTCTCGAACCATGACAAATGAAATTTTCCATGAACCATTCCACCCTTAATATAATGTTGTATATAATGTATAATAATGCAAATAGGTGGGTCTGTGGGTCCTGATAACACCTTATGTTACCAGTAAAAAGTGTCCTATATTATTTTAAATATATCTAGTCAGTATCAAAGGGAAAGCATATTTATCTAAAATAATTCTGTATTTTTAGCTTAAGGATCAATAATATTTTTATTCTGGTGTCACTATTGTCCTGTGCATTGGGTACCAGCACCAAGTCAAAGCCTATTCATTTTCCCAATGTAATACCAAATTTAGCACTTTAATTTAGCACCAAATTTAGCACATTTTATCATATCTTGGAGCAACGCAATAATATCGTATCGTGAGTTTAATATCATGATATGTATCGTGATATGAAGGTATCGTTACACCCCTACTCCTGTGGGGGTTTTTTCATCCTGAAATCACAGTACCATGCAAAAAAACCCAAAACATCTTAAGCCCTATTTAAATGGTAATTGTTTCTCATGTGGTCGTAAGGTATTTTCATCATTGACAGGGGCTAGTCAGTGATTTTATTGCCGTCTGAATCCAGAATGTCAGTGTTTTTCTCCCACCACCTGTGTAAAAATCCCCGGCCGAATTACCTACTGTTTTTGACAAACACCGAGGTCATGTGGTAATTGAATTGCCGTCTGAATCCACATCTCTGAGTTTTCTAAAACAGATCACTTCAAAGTATTTGATCACTCCGGAGCACTGTACCGTTGCTGTAATTTGGATGCATTTTAAAGATCTAGCCTACACTTTTTTTACTGAAATACTGGTACGTATTTACAAGAACAATCTCAGCTCAAAAGAGAAAGAGAAGAGAAGTAAATATTTGAGATGGGCCGTAATTACGGAAGCAATTATATATGTTAAAATAACCAAGCAGCATTATGTTTACCTAGTACAGTCCTTGACAAAAGTCATGTCGCTTATCTATTTTGTAGAAAAACCTGCTATTAACCTGATTTTTAATTCATCAATTGGTGTTAGAAATAGCTAATATGAAAAGCTAAAACGCTCCCAAATGATGTTTAATGCACTGAAATAAATGAGTTTCACTAAAAAAGATTTATCATTTAATCAAGACAGAAAGGTCAAATTTTGGCAAGACAAAAGTTTAGTCGCCTGTACAGAAATTGAACAAATTTACTGCAAATACAAAAATATGTCAGCAAATTAAGTAGTGGTGCTGTGAGATCCAAATTTAATGTCTTGTGTGACTTCTATGAGCTTGAAGGACTGCGTCCATGCGGTTTGGCAAGGACTCATACAATTTATTGATGAAGTCATCAGGAATAGCAAAGAAAGCAGTCTTGCATGCCTCCCAGAGTTCATCAATATTCTTTGGTTTCGTCTTCCATGCTTCCTCTTTCATCCCACCCCACTTATGCTCAATGATGTTTATGTCTGGTGACTGGGCTGGCCAATCCTGGAGCATATTGATCTTCTTCGCCTTGAGGAACTTTGATGTGGAGATGGAAGAATGCGATGGAGCACCATCCTGCTGCAGAATTTGGCCTCTTTTATGGTTGGGAATATAAGAGGTAGCTAAGATTTCTTGGTATTTTAGACTATTGAAGTTGCCTTCCACCCTGCAGATCTCTCGCACACCCCCATACTGGATGTAACCCAAGACCATGATTTTTCCGCCACCAAACGTCACTGCTTTCTGGGTGATTCTCAAATCCATGCGGGCTCCAGTAGTTCTCCTGCAATATTTGCGGCGACTGTGGTGTAATTCAACAGAAGATTCATCTGAAAAATCCTTCTGCCACTTTTCTAGCGTCCATCCTTTTAGCAGGCTGTGGGCTTTGGCAAATGCCACACGGTTTTTCAATTGTCTTTTGTTTAGTGCTGGCTTCTGGGCACTGATTCGACCATGGAGGCCATTTCGAGACAGAATCCGACAAACTGTTCTGGTTGACACAGGGACTTCAGGTGACCAGGTCTCGTGGAGCTCTGCTGCAGTGGAAAATGGGCTGGCCTTGGATTTTCGAGCCAACAAACGGTCCTCTCGAGCCGTTGTCTTGCAGGGTCTGCCTGACCTGGGTTTGTCATAAACGTCTCCAGTCTCTTCAAATCTTTTTTTTATCCTCTGTACTTGACGCTGAGACACTTTGAAGGTGTCTGCCACATCAGCAGTGGATCTGGTCTTCAGCCTCTTGATAATCTTTAGTCTCAGGGTGAATCTTAGGCATGTTTGCAGAGGTCTAGTTGCAGTTGATGTGAAGGTCTAGTGTACTGGGGTTCTTCTTATACACACCTGAGATCTAATTGATCCATTATTAGTCACAGGTGAAGCTCATATGACAAGGCGACAACACTTATTTCTTTGCAAAAATTGACTCAATGGGCAAAGTTTACCAAGCTGTGAATATTACAATATTTTTGACAGTTTCATTTTGCACTGAAACATTATTACAAAAGCTGTTGGGATTAAAATTAGCCATTTCTTGTAAAAAAATCTTGATAAGAAATATATCTCAGCGGCACTTCAGTTCAATTTGTACACAAGCGACAAGACTTTTGTCAGGGACTGTATATTAGAGGCTGCATTAACTTATTTCCACAAATCTCAACATATTTTAAAATGACATCTTTTGTTTTGAGATAAAATACAAAAATCTTCCTATTTTTTTAAACAGTACATTTAAATAATTCAATAATAATTAGGATATTATTTTCTTATTATGAAATTAAATATGAATTTATTCTTATTATTCCAAGCTTATGACATTTTATTTACAGCAGACAATTACCGTCCAAATAGGGCTTTTGTGTGGTGTGATCTTAGCTAGTTTTATGCAGGTCATGCAAAGTGCCCCAAACCAGGCTGGTTTAAGCCAGATTTCTTTATTGACATGTTAACAACTGCATTTCATGAAATGTATCCCTCCAAATTAAGGTTTTAGGAAAGCAATTCAGAAGAAGAGAAGAATCAAAGATTGAGACACTTTCCTTAAAGAAAGTTTGATTAGAACTGCCGGATTAGTTTGCTGTTTATTATAACACATTTCACAATGGCTCCAGACAATGTCAGACATTCTCAAGGCTTTTGTTTAAACTGCACATAAAGCATCATACTAAAATATAATCAGCTATTCATGACAGAACATCGGAGTAAGCTTGGGCGATTTTTGTTGTTGTTGAACTGGATGTCTTTAAACACAGGCGATTTGGCCAACACTTGTGTGATAACTACATGATGACAAAAGACACAAAGTTATGTATAACACCACTTAGCAAGCTTGCACACCTATGGCACAAACATAACATTTGGCACAATATTGTGGAATGTTTAGGCAATTTTCTTTGTTTCACAAAGCTTCTATTGTAAGGAAAGAGCCCTCATTGTTTAATCAATGCCAATATAAAGCTGCCATGATTCAGTGCTGTGGTTTTACAAATAATAGATGAGTAACACCAGTTTTAACTGGCTTTAAATGGATCTATAAGGCGTTCTGGTACTTATATAGTATCTGCTGTATTTATCAAGATTAAATATTCCATATTTTTTGCTATTTAAATAGATATATTGATGCATTCTTAAATTAGAGTTACTTACTACCACAGTATTTGTATAGCAAACTTTTCTTTGGACTGCACCATACATAAAAATAACAGGTCACCATAAATAATATCACTAGCACATTCAGACAATAACATCATAGTTTCTTGGTGTCAAGATTTTTTTAAATAGCTCATAAGGAGAAGTGCCCTGTACTCAGTTATAGTCTCTGTCACAGTGCATTCTTTGAAGTTTCATTTGCAAGCAGAGATGAAGATCTTACTGTCTTCCCTCAGGTTTCAGTCTGTCCAGCACCAAACGCTCAATGAGAGTCTTTGGTCACTTCTTGGTCCCTTTGAGTTGTCGAAGACGTGATGTTTATGAGGGAAGGACTCACAAAACAGGAGCAGGATGGATACAACAACAAGAACATATTGTAGCTATTGGACACCTACAAGACAGAAAGCTGAAGTGGACTACATTTAAGACGGAGACATCACGTTTGGGCTGAGTGCTTCTAAGGGTCGTTGTTCACACAAATACAATGCTTCAGTGGACACAAGAAGTCAAAGCTGGGTTCCAGAGGATGATGAGAAGGTGCTCATGTTTTTAGTATGACAGTTTTACCTCGCTTTCTTTGTCTCTTTCGGTTTCTTTCTGACTCACTTCCTGCTTTTAGTCCCTTTTTAGTTCTATTTTACAGTCCACCCTTCTCATTTATTCCATGAGAATCTTGTTATCGACAGCCGCAGCCATCCACCACCATGTCTTGGTAGTTTTTCAACACTACACGTTCATCCTGGTCCAGGTAGAGGAGGGCGATGGGGCTAAGGGCAGTCGGCACACAGCAGGCCCGCGGCACGGCCCCGTTTACAGAGTTGACCAGCGTCTGCACCATGGCATGGCTAGATGAATTCATATGGTCAGCCAGTGGGAAGCGGCACTCTCCAAGGCAAAAGAAAGCATCGTAACCGGATGGGGCTACGATCCATTTATTCCAGCCTACATCTTTGAAGTCCACGTACAGCGGGTGCCGACGGCAGCGAGCGCGGGAGAGCCGTTTGAGCTTGGCGGCCCTCCCACCGTTTCGTTTCACTCGCCTGTCATTCCTTCCCACCCGCCAACCTGGGTCAGAGCCCTGACCCCTATCACCCTTAAACCTTCCCCTGCCTCGCCTGCCAGCAGGGGTCCGATTTCTGAGGGGCTCAAAGGGCTTGCTGCGCCCATCATGACTGTAAGTCACCAGTAGGGGTCTCTGCCTTGTCCAACTGGGCTCATCTTGCCCCGTGTACCTGCGCACCCTCAGATGTCTCTCTTTAGGAAGACTGCTGTTATTATCGGCAATAACATCCAGGATAAAAGACAAGCTCCTTGACCGCTCGGATAGATTGTGAAACACTTCTCCATCCAGGGGAAAGGTTTCCCAGAGTTCTGCACCCTTTCTAGTCAGTCGGCGTGAATGGAGCAGTGTGGGTTTTGACGCAGGGTCACCGTTGGAAAGATAAAGGCTGGCCACGTGAGAGCCTCCACTAGACCCTTTATTCAGGAAACGCAGCTCTGCCGACACCACACTCTCTTCTGACGGAATGGAGGACAGATTGAAGCCAATGTGAATGCTGTCCACTGCCGTTTTCTGCTCTTCTGGAAGACTCAGTGTTATAGAATCTATACAAGAAAAAAGAAAAAGAAGTTCTTAAGCTGTAAAATAATTTCTTTCCATCGTGTTCAAACATTTGATCTCTACATAATGGCATAATTGTCCAACTAAATAATAATTGCACATCATTTGCTAGGAGCACTTATGAAAATAAGCCATGTTCTTCTTAACTTGTTCCAAAGTGTCTACGCTAATGCCAAGACTTGAATGAAAAATATCAGAACATTGAATCCACAGGTAGCTTTTTCAGTGGGCATGCTGGCACCTAAGGCAGATTAATTGACTTACACACGTCTCTGTGCTGTGTTTGCGGTAAAGTTAGCTTTTTATGACTGCCAAGGGAATTGATGTTCTCTATGACCTAGTGCAGTAGCTACTCATACCTGTGTGGTGAAAGCATCGGACTGTGTTGGCTCCTTGCACATGCTGGGAGGGGTAGTTAAACTCTGGATCTTCAATGAGATGGTACTGTTGAGTGTGGAATAGATACAGGTCTAGAAGATATTGGGGCACCCATGCCTCCTCACTGGGGTTGGGGTGTGACTTAAGGCCCAGACGACTCAGCAGGAGGTTCTGAATGCTGTGGGCCAAACTAGGCTCCAGAGGGCTGGCCAGGTTCCCATGAGTCTGACTGAGACCCTCCTGGTGTCCTGATGAGGCTTGAGGTAGCAGCAGGATCATCAGAATCAGTAGGCTAGCAGGGAACATGTTGGACCTGCGGAGAGAGAGGTAAAAAGAGGAGCCATTTTGAGACTGCTGAAGATATTTTGAAGAATACATTGTTTTTTATTCTTGTTTTGGACCCCATTTACTTCATTTAAAGAGAGGATTCAAAAATGAAAATTGTCCCATGATTTACTCACCCTCAAGCCATCCTAAGTGTATATGACTTTCTTCTTTCAGACGAACACAATCAGTTATATTATAAAATATCCTGGCTCTTCCAATCTTTATAATGGGAGTCAATGCGGTCCTTGAAGTCCAAAAAAAGTGCATCCATCCATCATAAAAGTAATTCATACTACTCCAGGGGGAAAACTTAAAGGCCTTCTGAAGCAAAGCAATGTTTTTTTGTAAGAAAAATATCCATATTTAAAACTTTATACACTAAAATAACTAGCTTCCGGCAGACGGAGTCGACTTATGATTATCTATGATGTCGGATGTAGGAGTAGTGTAAGCTAGTGTAAACAAACTCAAGCTCCTCTCACATTTCTCTTTAATTATTCTGGTTTTAGACTTCTAATTCATGACCGGTGTTTTGTTTTGCTCTATCCTCTGCACTTCTACATTCATCAGTATGTCATGCGTTGGGTCAGAGGTCACTCATTCGCCCGCAAATCGATGCGTACGGCCGTCTGTCGGAAGCTAGTTATTTTAGTTTATAAAGTATTAAATTATATTTTTCTTACACAAACGCATGGCTTCACTTCAGAAGGTCTTTAATAACCCCCTGGAGTCGTATGGAGCCCTTTTATGATGGATGGATGGACTTTTTTGGACTTAAAAATCAGGACTGCTATTTACAGCCATTATAGAGCTTGGAAGAGCAATGATGTTTTTTAATATAACGTCGATTGTATTCATCTAAAAGAAGATAGTCATGTAGATCTAGGATGGTTTTAGGCAAGTAAATCATGGAATAATTTAAATTTTTGGGTAAACCCTTCAGTTTATGTTTTTTATGAATGGAAAAGCTGGCTTGAAAATAATACTAGTCAGAAATGTAGTGATATAATAAACTCATTTAGTGGAGTAATTGACCATTTTAGCCCTTTATCCCTTTAGCCATGCATCTTTGTTTTCCCTTATATGGCAGGTGATTTAGTGCTGGTAGTTTGGTTTGTTGCATGGTACGGAAGTATCACTGTGTTTTTGTTGATTTACTGGTATTTGTTGTTTTGGAGACGGTAATCGCAGAAACAGTGTCATAAGGGAACTTAAGTAGTTTCACAGAGATTATGGCCTGTGGTGTTTGATTTAGAGGTCTACAATAGGCCTGTTAGACCAATTCATTAAGCCTGTGTCTCTCGAGTTGATTTAACTGACAAATGAGAATAACCCAGGACATCCAGCATTGGTGCAGTGTTCTTGAAAAGCACATGCTAAACTTAGATTCACATTTATATTGTGTTATGCTACGTTGTGCTAAATTACATTATGTAATTTACAGATTATAAAAGTGATGTGGTCATTCTTGGATGGTCGTGAGGCAAATTATAAATCTAGAGTGATTATAACGTCCAATATACAGTATGATGAAAGCAGATTCAAATGTTGCAGATTGATTATGTGTCTTTGTTGACGCTGTGCCGCTGCCAGTGACCCAAAGAGAGGGACTGGTTGTCATTTGTGTGTCTAAAACATCTGCTTGAAAATAATTACTAGGTTAAAAGTTTACAGATTGTGTCTGCACACTGATGTTTATGGTAAATGACTTAAAGTAAATGACCTTTCAAAAGTAATTTGAGACTGGGAGGTTTAGTGCTGCAGCCATAGACCATTGCTGTTTTTTTCATACATTTATCCCAGTGTATGCATATTTGCAAATAATTTTGTGAGCTTGTGAAAAAGCAACTGATTTTTATTCATCAAGACATTGTTGACATCTTGTGTAATACAGAACTCAAAGAGGAAGCGGTTAGAAATTTTACAACTTGGATTTGGAAAGTTTACCATAACATGTATAGCCTGAATTTTAGCCTTGTCTACGTCACTCGCAGTCGCTCTGTTACCTGAAAGGAAAGATTGGCACACACACTCAGATCTTCCTTTCAGTAAGAGATAATTGTTACAAGCTGTCATCCACTATAGTAGTGAAACCTTCTCATCTCTAAACCTACTTCAGCCTTCAAAAGGTCCTTTACAAATACGTGCTTTTGTCTGAGTTTAGGAGGTGGAGTAAAAGGGCTAATTCGAGAGCTTTGAAAGAAACAAATCTCAAATTAATATTCCAGGTTAAATGCAAGATAAACTCTATCAACAGCTTTTGGCTGGAATCTAATTACTGTGGAAGTCTATTGGGCATCCTTTTGAATGCTTGGCCTATAGTCTTCCTTTATCAATGTAAACACATTGTGTCTGTTCTTACAAACTGAGGGATGAGTGATCTGTGGCATATATAGAGTTTATCTTATGTTTATCCTAGAAGATTCTTCAAAAAGGTGCTGGGTGGTCTCACAGGGCCGGGAACACTTACATCTGAGTCAAACTAAATGTTCTTTTGATGTAGAATCTTCTCAAGTCAGGTTTTGCTGAGCAGTGACTCCTTTGGGAGTCTAGGATTACCCTCAACTACAGGTGATAAAACACACTGGAGAAGAGGATGTATACCGTCCTCTCACTGTCCTCTGTCCCCTCCCTCTCGCTCACACTCATTCACCAAACTCCAGCCAAATCCTCAGAGGACACACAGGATAAGACAGTCCCCCCACGCCCACAGCATCCGGCAGTAAAGTAGATTAAGTGGCTTTTACCCATCCACTCGATTGTTCCGCCCAGTGGGACCTCACAGAGGTGTAGCTTCCAGACGGAGCAGCTCTCCTGAATGCCGCCTACCCACTAAAACTTCATTAGACTCCTTCGCTTCTGTCTTCCCCGCAGTCCCTCCCCCCACCAGCGTGTGTTCATGCTGCATATGTGTTACGGTTTCTGTTGTGATTGGATTCAACACGTAATAACTTCCTCTACAGGGAGCACGGTAATCAGATGGAGGGGGCGGAAAGAGGCGTTTATTAAACCCCAGAACAGACGGCACGGGGTGACCCAGGCAGAGGAAAGGTCGGCCAGACTCGTGCCATTACCAGAGCGATGTGACCTGCTGACCTCAGAGTGGAGGGTAGGGTGTCTTTGCGTCCACTTATCTCTTTCAACTTGCTTTCCACATTTTTTCCCCTATTTTTATTCTTCTTATCAGTTCTCTTCCTGTAGCATGACTTCCAGAATTGATATATTGTTACACAGTTCTAGGAAAGGCCAGTTCTCTCTCTCTCTCATGTTTCCCCCCTTCGGATTTACCCAGAAGTCAGCAGTGAAGGGCCATAGGGGTCATGGTGCCTCTGCTTGTTGCTGATTTATCCTCCACCGCTGTCTTCATGTTTCACATTTCACTCCGTACCCCGATCCCTCCGCTCTCCTTTCCTGTTGTTCTTCCTTTCGTTCATTCCCTAGACTGCTTCTCCCCAGCTCCCCCCATTTTGTCATTTTGTTCATGAAGAAACACTTACACATGACTTGCTCTACTTTTTTGGATGCAAAGAGTACCCGTATATATTGCCCCCCAAGTCTTGAGCGCCTAAGGCACGTTATAATTCACGAATGGTCGAGCTGTGCCTCTGTTTTGCTGAATTAAAGAGATGAAATCATTAGAATAATATTGCAGGTAGGCCGCAGGGTGGGTTTATTGAAGTATATTAGCACACAACTGTAATTTATCCCAGCTGGACTGATTAAGAGATAATGACAGCGGCCCAGACCTCAAATTGTGCCCTATAACATTAATTAGAACAGTCCTCTGTGACGGTACACACACACACATGCATACACGCAACCCACTGCTATAGAAACACATACACACACATTCTATGCAGCTTGCCAAAGGTTCAGCTAAGAACAGACTAAAGTGGTCTCCAAGGATGAGTAGTGTAGACCAGACAAGACATTTCCTCCCAGAATCCTCCCCTAACCCCCACATAACATTCTGTTATCAATTTGACCGTTTTGGCGATCCTGAAACCCTCAGACAGTGTTGTATTATCATCTGGCAAATGCTGAATGATCTATTTTAGTTAACGCAACATCCTAAAACCCTACTTTTTAAAGCTCTGAAGTGACATATCACATCTTCCTTTTTCTTCCAGATTGTGTCTTTTTGATTTATCCAGTTATCCAAGGGCTTGCCTGTTTGTTAGCTATACATTTTATCCCTCAATCCAAGATCTTATATTCAGCTCTCTGTCAGCTCTGGACAGCATCTACTCTCAAGTATCTTCTTTTGCATAACCAAGCAAGGAAATCTTAGCAAGTCTGTAAGACTTTTGCAGAGCACTGACCGGTTTTTGCTTTTCATGGAAACACTGATCTGCCTGTTTCACATGTTCTGAGGAAGCATCTCCGCTATGAATCTGTCATTGGGTTTGGTGAGCAATACGTGAGCATTTTTAGCACAGAGCAGACAGTTTGATGAGGAACGTTAAATGAGTGGTTGGTTGACGTTTTAAATGGGTTTATTCAGATTTGAGTCACACATTGCAGGAAATAATTTTCTTATTCAGTATTGCACGTCTTTTCCATAATCTTAAAACAAGATAAATGGACTTTTTGAATTGTATAAGATTTGTTTACAGCAAATAAGCAGTAAGTAATATTTGTATGATTTGTGTTTAAAACAAGAAAAAGCAAGACAATTATTTTATTTTAGTTCACCCAAAAATTTAAAGTATCATTTACTCGCCCTCAAGTGGTTCCAAACCTGTATGAATTTCTTTCTTCTGCTGAACACACACGTAGATATTTTGAAGAATGCTGGTAACCAAACAGTTGACGGGCCCCATTGAACTCCATAGTATTTGGAAGTCAATGGGTCCCATCAACTGTTTGGTTACCCATATTCTTCAAAATATCTACATGTGTTTTCAGCAAATAAGAAAATAATACAGGTTTGGAACAACTTGAGGGTGACAGAATGTTAATTTTTGGGCTAACTATTCCTTTGATTCAAGTCAATTTATCTTGTTTAAACCATGTTTAAACTGGAATTCATGGTTTGACCCATGGCACAGGATATAACTGATGTGGCAAGCATCAAGGTGTTCTGCGGTGGAGGGTAGTACTCACGTCCAGGTGAAGTGGGAGGTGTGCAGAGTCCATGGTTTGTCCTTGAGCTCCAGCGTTACAGACCCTCTCCTCTCATTCGCTCCTGAGGACGGAGTGGATGCCGTCTGCCTCTGCCGGGTTAGCTAATGTATATGTGGAATAACGTGAGCCTCTCCAGCTTGTCCTCAGGCACTCATCCTGTTGTGAGTGTCGGAGAAGTGCACTCTTTAAAAACATCCACTGGCTTCCTTATGGCTGACTGGACGCCGCTGTTGTACCAGGATAAGGACACAAACTAGCAGCTGAGGAGAGAGAGAATGAAATAGAAGAGAGAGGAAGAATTGGAAGTTGGTGCCGGCTAAATTTCCTCTGTCCCTCTGGCTTTGTAGCTGACTTTCTCCCTTCCTCTCTGAATCTGTCTGTACTTCTCTTTTGTGCTCTCCTCCCCTTTTTCCTCTCTCGCTCTCTCTCTCTCTCTCTCTCTCTCTCTCTCTCTCTCTCTCTCTCTCTCTCTCTCTCTCTCTTACCAGCTGGTAAACTCAGTTAAACTCTAATTGACTTTCCTGTCCATTCGGATCCTCCCTGATAGTGATGTCACCGATGCCCCCTCCCTCCACCCACCTCTCCAAACGTACAACACACAAACAAAGATAAGGTCAGGGCTGCTTTGGATACACAGTACAGGTCAGATTTCCATTTGCAACTTTACATTTGGGTCTAAATGTTTCTTTTGCAGGAAACAGGAAAAAACGTGAAAGATAAAGTCAGCCACACAATGGGCAGCACGGCCAGTTGATCTGACATTATCTGAGTGAGTGTTTATTCTGGAGGGAGTCATGAAGGTGAAAGAGAACTAATGATGATACAAGATTAATTCACTGTCATTGGTGCAAATGAACAGCCAGACGGTGCCAGGAAAACACATCTATCACCAGGAATAGAGAGAGAGAAGATAATGAGTGCACAAAGAACGCAAAAAGAAAGAGAGACGAGAGAGGGAGCAAGGTGCGCTCGTCCTTCCGGTGGGGTGGACAGCATTGGTATGCATCTGGCAGGGCAATGAGAAAATGTCTGTAACCTCACAAGCATCGTCTGACAGATTGGATTGCATCTGTTGAATCAGTTGAAACACCCCCTTTCTCAACACACACACACACACACACACACACACACACACACACACACACACACACACACACACACACACACGTACAGGGAATTTCGCCCATGCAAGGACACTGTTTTCCAGAATCATCTGTGGCACAGGACTTCAAGACACAAATTTGACATTGGACATCAAGTGCAATTCAGTATGCCAGACTAAAAATTACACAAATGTGGAGCTTGATACAGATTTGAATTTCAGGAATGACATTTGTTTGTGGTGAGAGTTTTCCATTTTAGAATGTAGAATTTGGAGTTCTGGATTTCTTCATCTGAAAACCTCATTTCACCTCTAAAGAATCAGAACAAAACATACAAGATGAATTTAGCCACTTCTTTTGGTTAATGTGTAACGTTAAATTCCCCCTGTGGTGAAAATCAAGCCTTTGATGATGGTTATATGTCTATGTGGTGTTTTTAATATGCTTTAAGACAAACTATGTGCAGATTCATAAGTCACCATTGCTGAGTTTTTTCTCTTTAAAACTACCTTGAACCAAAGATTGGTTTGCCTTGCCTTGTATCTTGTGACCAATCACGTCAATGTGTGATGTCGTCTAGTGGATCTCTGAGCTGGTTTTAAGGCAAGGAGATTTTTTTTCATTTAAAGTCCATGTAAAGGCAATTCTGCACTCTAAAAATGCAGAGTTAAAAGCAACCCAAGTTGGGTTGAAAATGGACAAAACCAGCGATTGGGTTATTTTAAGCAAACATTTAACCAACCGCTGGGTTAAAACAACCCATTTACTGGGTTAGAACAACCCACTTCCTGGGTTTGTCCATGTTCAACCCAACTTGGGTTGTTTTTAACCCATCATTTTTTAGAGTGTGAGATTTGTTTCTAAAGACATTATACAGGTCCTTCTAAAAAAATTAGCATATTGTGATAAAAGTTCATTATTTTCCATAATGTAATGATAAAAATTAAACTTTCATATATTTAGATTAACTGCACACCAACTGAAATATTTCAGGTCTTTTATTGTTTTAATACTGATGATTTTGGCATACAGCTCATGAAAACCCAAAATTCCTATCTCAAAAAATTTGCATATTTCATCTGACCAATAAAAGAAAAGTGTTTTTAATACAAAAAAGTAAACTTTCAAATAATTATGTTGAGTTATGCACTCAATACTTGGTGGGGAATCCTTTTGCAGAAATGACTGCTTCAATGCGGCGTGGCATGGAGGCGATCAGCCTGTGGCACTGCTGAGGTGTTATGGAGGCCCAGGATGCTTCGATAGCGGCCTTAAGCTGATCCAGAGTCTTGGGTCTTGCGTCTCTCAACTTTCTCTTCACAATATCCCACAGATTCTCTATGGGGTTCAGGTCAGGAGAGTTGGCAGGCCAATTGAGCACAGTAATACCATGGTCAGTAAACCATTTACCAGTGGTTTTGGCACTGTGAGCAGGTGCAAGGTCATGCTGAAAAACGAAATCTTCATCTCCATAAAGCTTTTCAGCAGATGGAAGCATGAAGTGCTCCAAAATCTCCTGATAGCTAGCTGCATTGACCCTGCCCTTGATAAAACACAGTGGACCAACACCAGCAGCTGACATGGCACCCCAGACCATCACTGACTGTGGGTACTTGACACTGGACTTCAGGCATTTTGGCATTTCCTTCTCCCCAGTCTTCCTCCAGACTCTGGCACCTTGATTTCGAATGACATGCAACATTTGAGCGACAGTCCAGTGCTGCTTCTCTGTAGCCCAGGTCAGGCGCTTCTGCCGCTGTTTCTGGTTCAAAAGTGGCTTGACCTGGGAATGCGGCACCTGTAGCCCATTTCCTGCACACGCCTGTGCACGGTGGCTCTGGATGTTTCTACTCCAGACTCAGTCCACTGCTTCCGCAGGTCCCCCAAGGTCTGGAATCGGTCCTTCTCCACAATCTTCCTCAGGGTCCGGTCACCTCTTCTCGTTGCAGCGCGTTTTTGCCACACTTTTTCCTTCCCACAGACTTCCCACTGAGGTGCCTTGATACAGCACTCTGGGAACAGCCTATTGGTTCAGAAATGTCTTTCTGTGTCTTACCCTCTCGCTTGAGTATATCAATTTAGATGTATATCAAATGTTTAATCCAACCACCGTTGCTGGTTTGTCCATTTTCAACCCAACTTGGGTTGTTTTTAACACAGCATTTTTAAGAGTGCAGTACTGAATTGTGGAGTTAGACCTGTATAGGCATTTCTGATATTTGTTTCCAAATATGTTATAAATGTATTGCTGAAACAAATTACAAGGACTGAACTATTAACTACTGTATTGTGGAGTAAGACTGTTAAACAGTTTTTCACCAATTCTGTGTTCAGGATTTTTTGGCCGAGGCTAATACAGAGACATATTCAATGACGCAACACAGCCACCGAGAAGACTAAAATAACCACAGCCGCTCTATTATCATCAGAGGTTTGCCTGCTCAATCGCGAGTTACTGATATTACCATTAGTTACACTCTACATTTTGCTAGCTAGCTTTGCCTTCATCACGTAAATGCATATTACCTGGTTGCGATAATATTCAAAACAGCTCTTATGTAAATTTCCTAAAAACAATGATATGAAGAAGATGTGGATTCATTTTGTGAAGTGCCTTCTGGATGGAGAGCTGACGATCACCACCAACACCCGCCTCTGCAATGATCAGATAGTTTCACAAACTTTCCTAGGAGAAAACTGGGATTCACTGATAATCCTCTGCTACAGGTGAATGGGGCTGAACGACTAGCTCCCGTCCCACCGATATCTGGTGCCATAGTCGGTAGAACGTGCCTATCAGTGAGTGTCAGTTGCCTTGTGTGCTTATGTTATAATTAGTAGGTGATCCACAGTAACTTTACAAAATTTTGCAACCATCTGGTGATTCTTTTGTTTATATTTCTTCAGTATATATGACTCATTGGACAAGTAATTTGAGAGGCGGCGTCTTTCTCGTGAGTGGGCGTGGTTTCAGCGCAGAGAGCGATTGAGAGCAGATTTTTGAAAGATTTTGATAACATTTCATTTACCTGGCGTTTTTTTTAATCATTCAAATTTGGCTGGGTGGTCCACTTTTTGTGGAAAATTAGTATTGCTTTACGGAGACTTTAAATATTTAATTTTGCAATCAAAGCTGAGTTTTAAGGGATAAAATTATTGACTACAGTGGTACTTTAAAACAAACTAACAAAACAAAAAATTATAACATGACTGTCTGAATTGACAATAACAGATTGTTTGATGCTCTCTGCATCCAGTATGTCGCTGCACAAAACACCACAAACTCTTCACTGCAGGTAAAACCACACTTAATGATGTAGTCAGGGTCATATTATCTTTCATTTTGTGTCGTTATAGTTTTCTGGATATTGGCATGTCATGCAACCTGTCTAACCTGTCCCAAACTAACCTAGTTCTTCCCTCAGACAGATGATTTGCTGCAAAATGTTTGAGTTTGATTGGATACATACCGAGGGCTTTTCCCTACCTTTTAAAAGTTGTTCCTAAATGCAGTTTGCTGTCGTTTTTGTCCTTTCCACAACAGACATGCGACCCATGTTTGGTCAATGCGTTTGTTGTTGGACAGACAACCGCTGGGTAAGTGAGGGAGTTTGCCTAGAAATAAAAGGAAGGAAAGAGAGTGAGACTACTGTTGGATGATAAAAATGAGGATCTTCCTGTAGACCTGCTCTTGGTTGATGTTCACAGTCACTGTTTGAAACAGAGAGAAATGTCATCGGCCTCACATTTCCTCCTCGGAGTTGGGAGAGTCTTCTGCATTCCGACACGGGTGGGGCATCCTGAATTAATTCATTTATTTATTGGCCGTGGTGTCCCTGTACAAATCTGTGAGAATTCATTCACAAACTATCCTTCTCTGTTGTGGCGTGCTCTTTCTGGCTTGTGGCACAAAAATTACATATAACCCTCAAATGTCACTGGAAATATTTCTTCTTAATCCCTTGGGAATCTCTGTTGTTTGACTGTCACCATCTGCTCACTCAATAAACTTTTTTTACATGTATTTTCAGTTCTAGCCTACACTGGCACGCTTTTCCCATTCCATTGAATTACTTATAGCCATGTAAACCAGATGAGATATACTGATATACCCAGATATACCCAGATATGGGCAAACTGTCCCCACCAATGATTGATATTCTTGAAGTAGCTCTGTTGCACTTCAATACGAACCGCTCAGATTGTTGTGAGGATGACAACATTTTTAGGCTGGTCTAACAGCGCTCGTCAATCACAAAGTGTTGGCCAATCAAATCAAAGAAGGCGGGATTTACCGTTTTCTCAGATCTGAACATAAATTCCAGTGCGACGTTTCGTTTTAACAGTGAAAGATGTAAGAAGTAGCTAAACATTTAATATTTTATAACTATTTGACAATAGAAATGTTAAACGACTGAAGTAATATTCGATTTTGTTGTCCTAACTATTCCTGTTTTCCCTGTAAAGCTTCTTTGAAACAATCTGTATTGTAAAAAGCAATAAATTAAGGTGACTTGACTTGATATTTTGAATTGAAAATAGCCTTTATCATTTACATAATATATGTCATGTATTTAATAATTAAACTGAAAGTATAGTAACAAGACAAAAAACACCAACAAAGCCCTTTTCAGCATATTAGACCATGCACAAATAAGACTGAATTACTTTACAATAAATTCCAGTTTATTTACTATTTTTCAGGTTCATTCTATATGTTTTAGTATTATTTGCAGAGTACAGGCACAACATGTAACATTTTTGGATTAAAACTAGAAACCACTAGAATTTTATATATATATATATTATTCCTTACATCTTCAAGCTAAGCCTTCGGTTTGAATAGAGGACCGCTAGCGGCGAAAAGCTACATATTGTGCCTTTAATCTGAAAACTGGTCCATTTGAAAAGAGAGCAAATTGCATTGAAAATGAGCTGGTGCATTCTGGGACTTTAGTTTGAGTCAATCTGAGTTTAATACAGGTGAATAACTTTCTCCAACAATCCTCTCTCTCTCTCTCTCTCTCTCTCTCTCTCTCTCTCTCTCCACTTTCTTGCAAACATAGGGTGCTTTGCATTTGATAGAAATTCCAAAGTACGTTGTGAGATAAGATTCCTTTCTCTTTAGGTCATTGTTTGTTGAGAGAGAGAGGGAGAGAGAGAGCAAAAGCAAAGAGTGATGAGATTAGGATGGGGGCGTCCCATGCCTCGTTCCCGTACCCGCTCATGAGTGAGACGGTGAGAGACCAGCGGCTTCCTCTGAGTGTTAATCGCTGTTCTGCCAGCATATGCTTGGCAAGCGTTGCTTTGCTGCATTACATGATAAAACACGGCTGGCCATCACAGATATATAAAGACACACACACACACACACACACACACACACACACACACACACACACACACACACACACACACACACACACACACACACACACACACACACACACACACACACACACACTGTATTGTCCTGAT
>CM040918.1:38002553-38140053 GCA_023029165.1 Gobiocypris rarus | reverse complement strand
AAAAGACTCCCTACTTTCCACCTACTGACACAGCGCGTAAACATTATGGCAAGCGCGCTAGCCAGACGGGATTTAAACTTTGTCAGCTGGAGACCCAAGTCTGGTTTGAAGACGAAAAACGCACCAAGCACAATGTTCTCTCACCATGTCTAACACACACTCACAGCGTTCGGCTGGTCTTGCGGTAGAGCCGAAACGAAAACTGCTGCTCTCTGTTTGTTTTTACATCATCTATTGCGTGAGCTTATTTTGTCCATTGGATCGAAAGATCTGAAAAACCCATACATTTACCCGCCCATAGAATAAATCAGGACAGAAGTGGTCCGAAAGTGGACAAAAACACCAGGTGTAAACGGTGTCTCTCTCGTATACTTGTGATCCGATCCACCCAAACACATCTTAATACCAGGTGTAATTATTTAATGTAATATAAATGCTTGTTATATAATTAATTTCCCATACCTTTTTGTTGACACTTTTTGTTGTGCGTAGCTGAATGCTTGTGGAAGTTTTTAGATACAGATTTTGGTAACACTTTAGTGAGGGGAACACATATTCACTATTAACTACAACTTTTGCCTCAATAAACTCCTAATAACTGCTTATAAATAACTAGTAAGGTGGCTGTTAAGTTTATGTATTGGGTGATTAAGGGATGTATAGTATGATTGTGCAGAATAAAGCAATAATATGTGCTTTATAAGTACTAATAAACAGACACTATCCTAGTAATATGCATGGTAATAAGCAACTAGTTAATAGTGAGAATTGGACCCTAAAATAAAGTGGTACCCAGATTTTTTAACAGTATCTAAAAGTTTAGAAAAGTCAATACTTGTACACAGAAAAATAATATGCACACTTTATGTTTACAATACACAGAAAACATTCTGTGTCTTAGATGTTTATGGAATATACTTGTCTGACAGATTTTGATAATAAGATCATTTTGCATGAGATGGCTCAAAGAATGTTTAGAAGTTGTGAAGAGTTTGACCGTTACAATGAGAATCCAATCGTCAGTTGCATTTAGTTATTGTGCAAATTGTTGTATTATTTTGCTCTTCTGACTTGGTAAGTTTGAAAAGAAAGTGACCGCCGACTGAAATGGGAGACATGCATACCGATATGTTGCCATGGACAATGTCCAGATGTATAGCTTAGAGTTTATTATATTGAAATATTAAATTGTCCAATGCCATGATTGACCAATTAGACTCAAGTATTCCAGAAAGCGTATGATTTAAATAGAAGGGATGCAATGTTCTTTTTCATCAACCACCCACAATCCAGTTTAAGCAGGCGCTATAAAAGTGCAGAAATAGCAATTGACAGGTTTTTTTTTTTGGAATTATGCTGTTACCTAATTTGCAAAATGAGGTGCTAAAATAAACGCAGACAGCATGTGCAAATAAATGTGCAAATCATTCCTCCCTCCAAGTTTAGAGTCTCGTCAGACTGTATGAACATGAGTGTACGTGTGTATGCGTATCTGTATATGTCTTCTGTTCCTTATCTAGACCGGGTGTTTATTCAGATTCAGACTGACTGATAGGATCAGTAAATACGCAGGCCGAGAGAGACGTGTCCTGGGACCCCGCCAGCCTATCCCTCTACCTCTCCATCTAGTCTCTTTCCTCTCTGCCCCTTTATTTTGTGTTCTTCCCATCTCCCCCTTAATCATCCATCCCACCCGGAACCCCTTCGGAGCGCAGACAGATCTAGTCCCTAATCATGAATCCTTCCGTACGTTCTTCCTATTCTCCCCACTCGAGAGTGATTTGACAGTACGGACCAGACAATGTCAGGTCGGCCCTACTTAATTTGGTCAAGAGACGGAAGCGGGCGGTGTCCCATGGTGACTCTACTGGGAGCCGGCCTGATGATGACTCACCTGCTTTGGCTGATGAAGGTTGGTGACCCCAATTTGCGAGAGGGAGGAGAGATGGGCGGTTACGTCTACGTCAGCGGCGCGACTAACGGGTGAATGTCCTTGTCCTGACTGACGTAAATCAAGCACTGGAGAAAACCATGTCAGAGGAGGAGAGAAGAAGTGTGTGCGGTTTGAGTCTGATTATTTCAAAGGGAAAGCTGTACGAGATATAAGCTATTGAATCAAAAGTCCACAAACACGAATGTCAGTTTCAAAGCCCTTCGAAATTAGAGTATTTTTTTGTGAATTTTATCCAAAGTATCATCATAGTTTTGTTCATGCATTCTAGTGATGCATTCAAAATGATGTTGATGCATTAACAATTAAATATTTGAAACCATTTCAATACTCATTTTCCCAGTATCGATACACTGGCACCAGCTGTGCGTTCTCCCTCTCTCTTCTCTCTGACAGTGAGTTGATACACACTGCACTGTGTATTTTGTTGAAATAGTCTGTTGCGCTGCGTGTTTAAGTGCGTTAGTGTTCATTTTCACGTGAGCCACTCATGATCCATGTTTTCAGCATCTCGGAGGGCTTGCTTCACATTAAATGCAGCAAAACTTACTTACTTAGCACTTAGTTCCTCCTGCGCCGATGCCCCAAGCAAACTCCAATGAGCTCAAATGGTAACGCCGGCTTTTGCTTTGTCCCATGATAGGCCGACAGCACGTAAATCATTAATGAATGAACAATGGCAGGTTTGCCTCGGCCGGCCTTGCTTCTGTTTCCACGGAGCAGGTGTCCACAGAATGGTGATCTTCAGTAAGATCTGCTGTTTGGCATATAGGGCTGGGATAATAAATCGATGCATTGTGATTCGAGGATCGATTCTGCGATTCTCTCTTGACAAAATTCTGAGCGCAGTTTATAAAAGCAGATAGCACTCTAGGCTAGTTTTTTATCGCATGCTCAAATGCTCATGAAGTATAGCGCTGAAGAGAGCCCGTGCATTCGGCTGAATCTGAGCTAGCATTTGGTGGGGTTGTGTTGGTAAGAGTCACGTTCTGGGCAGAAAACACATTCGCGGGGACACCGTGCCGTAATCGAAAAGGGCATTTTCACTTTCAAAAGGGGCAGGAGCTCAAGCGCCTGCTGTTTAAAACTCGATTCGAGAGAGAATCGCGATGCATTCGTAAAATCGATCCTGAATAATTTCTCGATTCGCGATGCATCAATTTATTGTTCCAGCCCTATTGGTGTAGTATGTGACCTGCAAACCGGAAGCGGCATTCGGTGAAGATGTGTGTGGCGGTTAACTTCGTTGGAGATTCGCTCATGATAGTAGATTTTTAAGATCCGGCGTGTGCATCTTTGTTGGAACACGCTTAGCCGTTTAGTGATTGCTTGCTTGCAAAGCGATGGTCACTGAGCTCCAGATAGGTGTTAGCCATTGCATGGTTGCAGATGCTTTAGAGACTTCTATTCGAGCCGCCATCTGGGTCTATGACACTGCTGAGGTACGTAAAGTAATCGACTTCTTTGAGTGGTTGCTGCTTAACAAGGACCCTCGGGTGTGTAGCCGGAGCGAAGGTTTTACTCTTGGAGGGACTGATCGCATGATGAAGTCTAGTGCGAGGATGAAGAGGAACGGTGAGATCACGCACCTGGCAGCAAAACTTAGTCACCATGAAATAAAAATTGATAATTCTTTTTTTATTATAAATGTTTTAAATTCATGTGCCTCGTAATCTTTAATCAAATATCTTCCCCTCCCTCTTACAGCTTCTCTTCTCTGATGATGGGGGCGGGGCAACCTGTCACTCACATGAGATCCACCAATAGCAAACCACAACCGTCCAATCAACTCCCCACATACAAAATCTAGCCCCGCCCTACACTTGTTCTTGTTCCAGAAGCCGTTTCCCTTGGATATAAGAAGAGAGATAAGATGGTGTCTATAAATTGAAATAGTCACTGGAGTAAAATGTGCCTGTCTCACTTACTGTAATCACATCTGCCAGTTGTTCCACCCAGTCAAGACGAGTGTGGTCATGAAAAAAAAAGGGATGAATGTAGGAGAGAGAGGGGAGGATAAGAGCAATGTATCAGGTTAGAGGACATGGGGATGGGATGATGGGAATCAGTCGATTGTTTTAAAAAAAAATGTATGAATGTTAAAGTATACAAAGAAACTGTCAGCAAAATCCATGCCAGAAACAAAGGATGAGTCCCTATAACAATTTTTATTTCATATTTGTCACAGGACCACTTGCTCATTTACAGTTGATATTTATTACACTCCCTCGTGTCATTCGAAACCTATATTACTGTCTTTCTCCCACAGAACAACATGAGCGTCAATGATGACCCATTTTTCTTTTATTTTTTTTGCATCAATGCAGTATCCCTTTAATCATTCAAATCTGTTCTCTCTGCAAACATACATTACTTTGAAATACTGTATAGGATTGAACTTAGAAGCAGCTAGACCAGTTTTTATAAAGAAAACACACACACACACACACACACACACACACACACACACACACACACACACACACACACACACACACACACACACACACACACACACACACACACACACACACACACACACACACACATGTTGTGTTTCCATGTTTTGTGGGGACATTCCATAGGCGTAATGCATTTTATACTGTACAAACCGTATTTTCTATCCCCCTACACTGCCCCTGCCCCTAAACCTACCCATCACAGGAGACATGCTGCATTTTTATATTTTCAAAAAACATCACTTAGTGTGATTTATAAGATGTTTTCCTCATGGGGACCAAAAAAATGTCCCCACAAGGACAAAAATTTGGATATTGCCATCTTTGTGGGGACATTTTGTCCCCATACCGTAGGGATTACCAGTCCACACACACACACACACACACACACACACACACACACACACACACACACAGCGTTCCTTTGTGTAGCCTGTCCACAACATTCCTTAAGTGATTCAATGTAACTACTTGAATAAATTGAGGGAGATTAATAATGTGTTTTGACAGAAAGCCCTTAAACTGCCTCTCACCAGAGAAGAATGCCGTTCAGCATCAAAATGAAAATAACTCTGGCATGGCAGGGTCCCAGTTTTAGGACTTGGACCAACAACAAATGCACTGGCTTCCAACAGGAAACCACTCAATAGATATTGCTTGTCTACTTCCTGTTTTTGTCTAATTAGAGAATTATTATAGCAAGTTCTTAACAGCTTTCATTGTCTGCCTGTCAGGCCTAATACTTTCAACATTAAACTCCCTAAAACCTGTTCAGTGGGGTCACTAAAGACAAATACTGATGCTTTCGCCTGAACTTTGATTAATCATTCTCTATACAGTTCATATCAGACCCGTTTGGGTTGTTTTAGTACATTAAACTAAATGAAAATGAAATGCTGCCTGGGCAACTCTAAATTTCAATTTTTGCAGACTGAAGAGATACTGGCCTTAGTAAACGACTCCATAGCCGGTTATCATGTTCCCATCGGATAATGCGTGGGAGAACGGTCAAGTGAGCTTCCCCATAAGAGAGAGTTTAATGTCATCTAAAGCAGCGCGGTCTCTCATTAGCACAATCTTCCTGTGTTTAATCCCGGAGGGGTGTGGGGAGAGACCCTCCACTTTGATTCAGATAAAAGCAGCTATCTCTCATCTCTTTATAATTAGGGTCTCCTCTTGTGTCCAGTCCTTCCTGGCTAGACAGAGGCCGTGTGTCCCACCCAATCTCCACCTGTTTGTCCGGCCAGTTGTGGAACAACAAGCAGCATGAGAAATGAAGACTTCTCAAAGCTTTCAGTGGAGTTTGCAAGAGAAGCATCACTACTGAAATTTAGATTTAGATGTTAGTAGAGTTAGAGCAAACGTATAATAATACAATTCATGACCTGTGCTGGCAAAATGAGTCGCAATTAGCAAAAAAAAGAGTTATTATTATTATAAATTATGTATGGTTTGTTTGAATTGGACAAGAAATGACTGAGCTACACATTTGAAGCCTATTGAGACAGCAAAGTCAATTTTGAGAAAAATCGAGTTAAAGTTTTCTAATCACCAGCGACCACACCATAAAATCCCTAATAACACCAAATTTGACACACTCCATGTCGACACCAAATATCGATAGGAAACATCAACTTTTTCCCCATGATACCACAATTGTTTGATTAACATTAATGAGATAAATAACACACAGATCTAATATAATGTCACACATCAGATGTTTTTCCCCAACAGCTAACCAAACGTTCACTTAAGATATAATATAGTGTTTGTTTGAATATTCACCAAGAGATATTTTGTCTGCGTCGGATCTGTCAGTCAGCACGAGTGAGATCGTTTTCATGGACAAAGGAAAGGTACTCATAAGGTATAAATAAAGATAATTTTAGATGTGTAATTGTTATTTGGAGCATTGGGATCACTAGAGAGGGCTTAATGAACTCATTTTTGTGAAAACCTCAAAAGCGATATTTTCACTGGTTTTGCCTGTAGCTCGAAATTATCCCATGTGCATTCCCACTCACTTTGCCAGCACGGGTCACATATAGTTTGCACATGCCTTCATCGTTATGTGGAGATTTTTTGTTTTAACCATGTCCCAGGTAGATTTTTACATAAAACATGAAAATAACATCCATCCAAAAATAACATTAACATGCATGACATTATTTTTTAATCAATGTGATTTATGTAAAAAAAAATATTTTGTACAAAACATTCAAATCATGGAATATATTCATAACTATTTTGCCACCAATTCATTTTTAGCCAGATGTAGTGTACTTGGCTATCAGGATAAGAATGGATGCTTGTTTCCACCATGGAAAGAAAAATAAAACAATTGAATTGAGAGTTTGAATCTCACAAATCTGAGGCAAAAGTCAGAACTGTGAGATAAAACTTTGCAATTACCTTTTACTTTTACTCTGAGAGCTTCCAGAAAAGAGTCATTGAAGAACATACTTGATAAGCAATATGAGACAAGTGAAAGGAAAATACATAAAAATGGGTAACACTTTAGTTTAGGGTCCAATTCTCACTATTAGCTTATTATCATGTATATTACTATAGGATATTGTCTGTTTATTGGTACTTATAAAGCACGTATTAATGCATTTTTCTGCATGATTATATTCTACATCCCTTAATTGCCCAATACCTAAACTTAACAACTACCTTACTAACTATTAATAAGCAAAAATCAGAAAGACAGAAGAGAATGTGCTGTCTGTGAACACACACACACACACACACACACACACACACACACACACACACACACACACACACACACACACACACACACACACACACACACACAATGCACAGAAAGATGCGGGCCAGAATCGAGTTCTCTTCCACGCTTAAATGAACAATAAAACAATAAAAATAATTATTCCAAAATGCAGTTTTATGGAGTGTTCTCGTAAGAGCAGTCTTACATGAGTTCAATAATGTCTTAAATGATCTTAAAGAGTTGAAATGAGATGTGTTGGGCAGCGGCAGATCTTAAAGTGACAGCAGCCACTAATGATGTCTGTCATTAATCTTCATCACAGAACAAAGGCAACAGAGAAAAGTGTAGCTTTGATTAGGATTAATCTATATTTAATTCATCATTAATGCAGTTAAGACTGTAAAGTGTTTGATAACTTTATTTTAATTTCTGTATTTCTGTTACACAGGAAGGCCACAGTTAAATATGACATTTATTATAATGGGTTTATGTGAAGATAGTTTTAAGTTCACTTAAATTAAAAGTTATTTTTTAAAGCCTAATATATGTTGAAATTGATAGCTTTCTGTAATGTTGAATGTCTACCATTAATGTTTAATCAATTTCATACTGTAGAGACATCAGTATCAGGATTAAACCCATTCATTAAAAGATGCCATTACAACAAATATTTAAAATATACGGTCTTTAAGTTCATTTCTACATTCATTTGGAGAGTAACTGTGCAACTATTACAATATAAAAGTATTAAAAACTGTGATTAATCACAATTAATTACAGATAAAATTTGATTCATTAGTTGTTGTTTTTTAATCGACTGTCAGCTCTATAGTTCCTATCTCTCGTTTGCTTTTGTGAGCACTATCGGTCAGGTTTAGGGTCAGGTTTAGGGTCAGGTTTAGGGTCAGGTTTAGGGTTAGGTTTAGGGTCAGGTTTAGGGTCAGGTTTAGGGTCAGGTTTAGGGTCAGGTTTAGGGTCAGGTTTAGGGTTAGGTTTAGGGTCAGGTTTAGGGTCAGGTTTAGGGTTAGGTTTAGGGTCAGGTTTAGGGTCAGGTTTAGGGTCAGGTTTAGGTCAGGTTTAGGGTCAGGTTTAGGTCAGGTTTAGGGTTAGGTTTAGGGTCAGGTTTAGGGTCAGGTTTAGGTCAGGTTTAGGAGTTAGGTTTAGGGTCAGGTTTAGGAGTCAGGTTTAGGAGTTAGGTTTAGGAGTTAGGTTTAGGGTCAGGTTTAGGAGTCAGGTTTAGGTTAGGTTTAGGAGTCAGGTTTAGGGTCAGGTTTAGGGTCAGGTTTAGGTCAGGTTTAGGGTCAGGTTTAGGGGTTAGGTTTAGGGTCAGGTTTAGGGTCAGGTTTAGGGTCAGGTTTAGGGTCAGGTTTAGGGTTAGGTTTAGGGTCAGGTTTAGGTTAGGTTTAGGGTCAGGTTTAGGGGTCAGGTTAAGGGTTAGGTTTAGGTTAGGTTTAGGTCAGGTTTAGGTCAGGTTTAGGGTCAGGTTAAGGGTCAGGTTTAGGGTCAGGTTTAGGGTCAGGTTTAGGGTCAGGTTTAGGGTTAGGTTTAGGGTCAGGTTTAGGTCAGGTTTAGGGTCAGGTTTAGGGTTAGGTTTAGGGTCAGGTTTAGGGTCAGGTTTAGGGTCAGGTTTAGGGTCAGGTTTAGGGTTAGGTTTAGGGTCAGGTTTAGGGTCAGGTTTAGGGTCAGGTTTAGGCTCAGGTTTAGGTCAGGTTTAGGGTCAGGTTTAGGCTCAGGTTTAGGTCAGGTTTAGGTTAGGTTTAGGGTCAGGTTTAGGGTCAGGTTTAGGCTCAGGTTTAGGGTCAGGTTTAGGGTCAGGTTTAGGCTCAGGTTTAGGTTAGGTTTAGGGTCAGGTTTAGGGTCAGGTTTAGGGTCAGGTTTAGGGTCAGGTTAAGGGTCAGGTTTAGGGTCAGGTTAAGGGGTTTAGGTCAGGTTTAGGGTTAGGTTTAGGGTCAGGTTTAGGGTCAGGTTAAGGGTCAGGTTTAGGGTCAGGTTTAGGGTCAGGTTTAGGGTCAGGTTTAGGGTTAGGTTTAGGGTCAGGTTTAGTGTAGGTGGTGATGGAACATTAACCCTGTAGTGCCACTCATTTCATGTGCGAACTGCCGCAATACGTACAACAACCAACGTTCATCTGCTTCCGATAAAACTGAACAGACTATTAGCGCCACTCGCTGGACATTTTTCACTTTGAAAGTGATGTGCAGTAGTGTACAAAATGAAACTAGTCAGAATGTGTGTTTGAGGAGAGTTTTGAGAGAGCCAAAAGTGTTCATAGCTGAAGAAACAACATCTGATAGTGTTTTGAATGCTTTGAGCGCTTGGGCTTTCTGTTAGTGCAGTCTGGCATATCCTTGACCTTCGTCTTTCTCTTCTTCAGGCTTCTAGAGTCAGAGTTGATGCACAGGCCGCATTAACTCCTGCAGAGTCACAATCACTGGAGCAGCTCCAAAATTCTTTGAAAGCAAGTTAAACAAACCTCAGGACGGCCGGGTCGAGGGTGACTCAGACAGACTCTGGCCTTCACAATGGGCACAGCAGTAAACATCCCAAAGAGATGGAGCCAACGTCTCTGCCTGAAACTAAACATTACAGACAGACTGCGCTCCAAAGTTTAAAATGCTCTCTATATATATACACACACACCGATCAGGCACACTGAAGGTGTGCTGTGGTATCTGGCACCAAGATGTTAGCAGCAGATCCTTTAAGTCCTGTAAGTTGCAAGGTGGGGCCTCCATGGATCGGGCTTCATAGAGACATCCCACAGATGCTCGATTGGATTGAGATCTGGGGAATTTGGAGGCCAAGTCAACACCTCAAACTCGTTGTTGTGCTCCTCAAACCATTCCTGAAGCATTTGTGCTTTGTGTCAGGAGCATTATCCTGCTGGAAGAGCCACAGCCACCAGGGAATACCGTTTCCATGAAAGGCTGTACATGGTCTGCAACAATGCTTAGGTAGGTGGGACGTGTCAAAGTAACATCCACATGGATGGCAGGACCCAAGGTTTCCCAGCAGAACATTACCCAAAGCATCACACTGCCTCCGCCGGCTCGCCTTCTTCCCATAGTGCATCCTGGGGCCATGTGTTCCCCAGGTAAGCCACGCACACACACACCTGGCCATCCATGTGATGTAAAAGAACACGTGATTCCTCAAACCAGGCCACCTTCTTCCATTGCTCTGTGGTCCAACAAACTGCACAACAAACTGCACAACAAACTGCGATGCCCTGTGTATTCTGACCCCTTTCTATCAGAACCAGAATTAACTTCTTGAGCAGTTTGAGCTCCAGTAGCTCGTCTGTTTGATCGGACCACACGGGCCAGCCTTCGCTCCACACGTGCATCAATGAGCCTGGGCCGCCCATGACCCTGCGTCCGGTTCTCCACTGTTCCTTCCTTGGAGCACTTTTGATAGATCCTGACCACTGCAGACCGGGAACACCCCACAAGAGCTGCAGTTTTGGAGATGCTCTGACCCAGTCGTCTAGCCATCACAATTTGTCAAACTCGCTCAAATCCTTACGCTTGCCCATTTTTCCTGCTTCTAACACACCAACTCTGAGTACAAAATGTTCACTTGCTGCCTAATATATCCCACCCACTAACAGGAGCCGTGATGAAGAGATACATATATCATTCATCACTTCACATCTTTCATATGAACTCATGACTCCTTCAGCTCTCGTTATCTGCAGCTGCCTGTGAATAACAGTGATGTTCAGGTGAGCTAATCTCATAGAGGAAACCGTGGATTCTATTTGAACACAAAAATAGATGCATCGCTAACAATGCCAGGTGATAACAGAAGGTCACAGGATGATCGGCCTATCTTTCACATCAATCATGTGATACCACAGGAAATGTACATGCAATCATCGCTGTGGAAAACATTGAGATGTTATGCACAAATGAGTGACCTGAATGATTTTGGCCGTTCATTCAGCTGGTTCATTTTAAAGAGATGGTTCAGAGAGGGGCCGCAGGGTCTGTGATGTATTTTTGTAAGTTATCACAGACATGTTCCTGCGCCTGGCAGGAAGAGAGAGAGGGCCGCAAACAGGACGGACTGGAATGTGCTTCCTGCTGGCCAATGGCGCTGGACAGGGCAGATTTCTTGTACCATCGGTGACACACACACACACACACACACACACACACACACACACACACACACACACACACACACACACACACACACACACACACACACACACACACACACACACACTGAATTTAAATGAATAACAGAGTCCACAACTTTAACAATAATGGCACAGAGAAAAAATTATGGAATCACTTTCAGAAATGCCAAATTCAGAAAACGCATACTAGATAATACTCTTACTCTTTCTGCCATAGACAGATATAAATAATACTAGTATACTAGAATGCAGTTCCAAATTCACCTAATTATCTTTTCCAGCTGATGAACAATAAACACACTGACAGCCAATCAGAGTCCCTGCTTTACAAAACTGCATCATGCTTATAATAAAGAGAACAATATCGTGCACTGGTGTGGGAACAAGGTTATTATAGATAACTGATAACTGAATAGATACATGAAATGTATTTTTATTTCAGCTAGTTGCCATCTCCCAACTCCCAACAAAACTAAAATAATTTTTTTTTTATCTATGATAACTAGTAAATAATCACAAAAATGCAGCAAAATTACTAAAATGGAAAATACAAAAATATAAACTATAATAGTATCTCAATGATACTAAAATAAATGTTGCGGAAGGTAAAAGCAATTTTCCGGCTTCAATGGGATTTATAGTTTTGATGACACATTTAAAAATGTGGAAAATACTAAGGAACGAGTAGACCTTTCCAAAACTTTTCACAGGTATCAGGGGTTGTCAAACACGGGGACGCAATTGTGCAAATGTACAATTGTAATGATAATAAATAAATTACATATAATTAATAATAAAACAAATAATTTTTCTGATTATATTAAATAAAAAAGTTTTCACAGCATTAGACATACGTTTTATGGGTAGATAAATACATAACAATACATAAAAAATAAATACATTCAAATATTTTTTAATATACAAGTATATGTTGAATGTGTGTATATATATATCATTCAACATATACTTGTATATTAAAATAATATATATATAGGCCTACACAAATAAATGACAATTATGTTGGGCGGCTTTTTGTGTGTGTGTGTGTGTGTGTGTGTGTGTGTGTGTGTGTGTGTGTGTGCATACGTGTATATTTGTGTGAGAGTGTGTGACTAGTATGCAAGTGTAAATATGTAAAAGCAATATATTTCTTAATTATATTAAATAAAAAGGTTACAATCTACAGCATTAGACACGTTTTATGGGTAGAAAAACAAAAATATATATTAGACATTTATATATATTTGAATTAATTTTTTTTGTTTTTATACAGTATATATATAAACAAAAAAAATATTCAAATATATATCAATGTACTGTTTATCAATTACACATTTATAATCGGTCTTTATGCATGAACTGTCTTTTATTTTAGGGGTCCCTTGCAAGCGGATCATCATCTTTGAGTCCGAACAGTAAGCATTACAAAAGCACTTCTGCAAGTGAAAAACAAACGTAGATCAATTTGATGCACTTCATTGCATTAGTCCTTCACCTGCACCTTGATTTATTCAATAAAACATTTAAAGTAAATGAAGGGGAGAAAGATGATTAAATGTGAGCAATGAACATCTTACGTAAGCGGCCGCAGACCTGCATCTCAAAACATGATTATGTGGCCACTAGGTGAGTAAAATGACTCGGTTCATGATTTAAAATATATGAAATTAACATTGCATGCCCTTGTAAGCTTCCTGATTAAATTATGGGGAGCTCTGACAACAAAACAGGATCTGTGTGTGTGTCTGTCCGTTGTGTTTCAGGGCACTGCATGAGTCATCAGGCCCAGACGCTCTGCCAGGGTAACGTGGACAACAATGGCACAGTCATTGAACAATGTCTAATGATATTCTAATAAAACTGGCTTTGGTAAACAACCTCATACCTTTTAAGAAGATTGAATGTCATTGATTCTCCTCGTTCCATTAGAAGAGACAGACGAACTCACGCGCCCTTAAACAAACTTTCTGGACACAAATAGATGACTAATATGTCAGATGGCTGTTTATGTGTGTGTGTGTGTGGTGTATATATCTGTTTTGTATGTGTGTGTCTGTGTATGTACATATGTCTGTGGTGTGTGTATTTGTAGTGTGGGCTAGTTTGTGTGTCTGTGTATGTACATGTGTGTCTGTGTGCATGCACGTGTGAGAGAATGTGTGTGTGTGTGAGTGTGTGTCTGCGTATGTGTGGTGTGAGTAGCCTATGTGCATGTGTGTCTGTGTGTGTGCATATGAGTGTGTGTCTGTATACGTATATGTCCCTGTGTGTGCATGTTTGTGTGGCGTGAATGTGAGTGTGTGGTGTGTATACATATATGTCTGCGTATGTGTGGTGTGAGTAGCCTATGTGCATGTGTGTCTGCATGTGAGTGTGTGTCTGTATACGTATATGTCTCTATGTGTGCATGTGTGTGTTTGTCTGTGTGGCGTGTATGTGCATGTGGTGTGTATACATATATGTCTGTGTATGTGTGGTGTGCGTGTGAGTGTGTGTATGTATGCATGTTTGTGTAGCCTATTCTTATGTCTGTATGTCCATGTGTGTGAGTGTGTGCGTGCACCAATGAGTAGCATCATTTTTGAGTTTTCAATGAAACTTAAACACTTAAACACTCTGCAGGATAAGGGATCACATTAAGGATAACACTGTAAGGAGCTTTTAAATACTTTTATTGTCTTTCCATATATAACATATCTATCTAGAATAATTAGTTCTATGGCAATTATGGAACACATTTGCAATGTATTTCTGGGTAGATTTGATTATTAACTACAAAATAGGAAGGACACTTTGATAAAAAAAAAAGAAAAATCAGAACAGTGCAAACGATTAATACAAACATCAGCATGAAAAACAACGAAACAGCCGAGAAAGTTCCCAGAACCCATTAAACTTCAGTCACCACACACACTTCCAGCGCCCTCCAGCGGTGCAGATCAGCATCGCGTGCCTCTCACAGCTCAAACGAGCATGAAATCACATCCTGGCATCTCAGGAGAGCCTCTTTCTGAACTCCGAGAGGAGTCTCCAGATCACACACCTGGAAGTTCAGCACGTCTATATCCGAGGCCCCGAACCTCGCGCGGACGTGCACTCTCTCGTGCATGTCGAACTCAACCTGTCTGTCTGTCATCAGTAAGAGCGTGCGCAGGAATCTCTCGCGCAGCTCCGACCGCAGCCGCTGCTCCTCTTCATCAACGCCTCCCGATGAAGAGGAGGAGGAGGAGGAGAGTGTGGTGGGACACAGGGCGATGAAGCGCGGGGAGTTCGGGTCGAACCCTCGGCTGTTCGGGTCCGGACCCCTGGGCAGCCGCAGGACACTCACGGGAGTCTTCATACCGCTCCTGTTTAAATGAGACACACATCACGAACTTACATTGAGTAACGGAGACTTTACTTGAAAGATATGAAGTGACATCTGTTGCAGCCACGGCTGTTGACGTACCTCATTCAGTGTGTGCGCAGAATCTGAATATCCGGTGCGTATTTTCAAAATAAAAGTCATCAAGCGAGGCGACAGACAAGACGTCAGTCACCATTAAATCAAAACGGACAATTATTATTTATTTATTTGTGTGTGTGTGTGTGTGTGTGTGTGTGTGTGGAATATTGCAGTATTTATTATAAATGATTCATGTGTTTTATTAAAGGGATAGTTCACTTAGAAATTAAATGTTGATATGTTTTAGCTCACCTCATGGGCATCCGAGATGTAGGAGTATTTGTTTCCCCAGTAGTTTCAATTTTGATCATTTTAGGTCAAACCGTTCTTGTCTGTGCCTCACATAATGCAGGTCTATGGTCACCACCTCAAAGACATTACACAGAGAAGTCCAAATTAAACAATCCCCCATCGTAAGTACACACTGATGGCCTAAGACACGAAACCAGCGGTTTGTGTGAGAAAACCAACAGTATTGTTTTTACCTCTTGTACACCACTACGTCCGACCTGTTTCCTGTTGTGACATTCGCGCGTTCTGGCTTTAGTCTGCGCAAGAAATGATATAAATACTGAAAATTGAAACTACTGGGGAAACAAATACTCCTACATCTCGGATGCTCATGAGATAAGCTAAAACATATCAAAATTTAATTTAAAAGTGAATTATCCCTTTAATTAATCAGTTTAATTCAAAAATAATATATACAATGGAACAATCTCCCAGATAGTCTGAAATTATCCTCTGACCTGAGGGACTTGTCTCAAAATATTAGAAAAGTATTATTAGAAAACCAATTATTTCAGCACTGATAATGTTTATGGTTAGTAAGGTTTTACTGTAGCAATTGTAAAAAGTTGTAAACAGGGTTAGCTTAGGCTGAAATGTGAATGTAAATGGGGTTGTAAATAGATAGTGAGTTATATATATTGATGTTTAGATGTATATGTTTTATTGTTTTATCTGCCATGGGACTGCAGATGGAAACCAGCTAAATCTGGTGTAAAGCATCTTCTTTTGTAAGATTAATGTACTTGCACATGGTCCCTGTCAAATAAATAATAAAATATAAATAAATATACCCCTCCACCCCAGAAAACTTTACAATGCGGTGGAGACGTCGCAGAGGAGAAAAAAACAAAACAATAATAATTAAAATATAATTTATTTCTGGCAAAATGAGTTGGAATGCACACCACAGGCAAAATAAGTGAAACAAGTCGATTTTGAGTTTTTTACAAGAATGAGTTTATTAAGCCCTCGTCTAGCAAGGGATTTATAAAGCTGCAGTCCGTAACTTTATTTGGTTAAAAATGATCAAAATGAAAGTACACAACAAGCGACTATCTCCTTACCGTAGCCCCTTTCACAATGGTAAGCTTGTAATAATGTGTTATAAGTGGAAATTCCAGCATGTCTGTGCGTCATTACTTCTGTATGAAGAAAGAGTCCGGGTAGTAGTAGTAGCGCACGTGATTATCATGTTCTTCCGTGGATCATTTATAGCCTTTCCTCACAGCAGTTGGAGTAATAAAGCTTATCATTTTGATGGTTGATTGTAATCCAGAAAGTCCCAAATGACATCGCCAGCAGTCATATCACCCTGTATCCCAAGACTGCTTTCCCACTGAAGCTAAGCATGGCTGAGCCTGGTCGGTACTTGGATGGGAGGTCCTGACTCTCTGGGGTCATTAAAAATCCCAGGGTGTCCTTTGATAAAGAGTAGGGTTAACCCCAGCATCCTGGCCAAATTTGCCCATTGCCTCAGTCCATCAAACGCCAGTAAATTGACTAGCGCAAACCTTAGTAAATGTGATTCAATTCAATCCTGGCAAAATTTGCCCATTGGCCTCTGTCCATCATCATGGCCTCCTAATCATCCCCATATACCGATTGGCTTCATCATCGTCTCCTCTCCACCAATCAGCCGGTGTGTGTGTGTGTGGGGTGGGGAGTGGGGGTGTGTGTTCTGGCTCAATATGGCTGCCGTCGCATCATCAGGTGGTGCTGCTCATTGGTGGTGTTGAGGTTGAGGAGATTCCCCCCTCCCATGTAAAACGCTTTGAGTACCTAGTAAAGCGCTTTATAAATGTAACAAATTATTATTATTATTATTAATAAATACTCTCCTCCCATAAACACTGCGTCTGAAAAAGAAACTCCTACAAATTCATATGCATTAAGATCAGCCGCAAAAATAACCCTGTCCATGCACAAATTCACAGCCTTACGGGAGAGTGAGCAAGCCATCTGCTGTCTATTTTTATGATATTTCCATATCTCAGTTCCACATTTTTTCTTTGCTTCTTAAATATTGAGTTTATAATTAATAATACAATTTCATTACTAATTATAATAATTATACAGCTTAAAATGATGCACCTAAAGCAAAAGCTACCGTAGCACTTTTTGGTATTTGTTTGTTAATGGCATAACATTATGATGTAGTTCCTAATAATGGTGTAGGGGAGAGCGGGTCTCAGTTTGTGTAAATCCATGGGGTTCAGAGTATTATTTTTTCCCACATTAATTTCACACGTCTAGTACAATTATGTGGTTTTGTTTCATTAATACAGTCTATACTTTTTTCTTGATTTCCCCCGAAAGAATGGGAGTGAAATGTGACAACATGCCCCATAGGTGGGGTACAGTAACATGTGAGGGGGCATGATGTCACATGACCAAATGACAGCTTAAAATGTTACCTGATATAATCAAAAAAATATCCAAAACAAACTAAAATATTTTGTCAATAAAATACAGTTATTAACCTTTTAAAATAAAATAATGGCATTTTTTAGTAATAATTTTTAAGTTTGACAACAAACACATCACTAAATACAGCTATACAGCATAATTCAAAACTGAATAATAATGAATAACATCTGAACATTGACTCTCAATCATTATTCAATCTTTTCTCGTGGTTTCTCAAAAGAATTCATAAAGGTATAGAATATATATATATAATAAGGGCTCTTTGTGACACAATTTAACCCCGGCTCGTGTCTTCTGCTGTTAGATCAGCATTAAAGAACGATCTCAACTGTTAAATAACAGATATAAGATTACAATCATATCAGATTTGTCTAGTTTTAAATAAACACAAAAAACAGAGATGAAAAATAAACTTCAGAAAGAAATTGACTTTTGCCAAATGGTCAGTGATATCTTCCAAAGATCTTTTTATTTTTATTTTGATATGTCAACTAGTAAATGCACACAGTTTGGTCATCCTGGCATGTGTGGAAAGCTTTAAACCACGTGTTACAACTAACCCCGCACTCCTCTACTAGATATGAATTCAAGAGCATAATAATGTCGTCACCGGAGCATGAAAAATCTTCCTCCAGTTGACTCATTTTTGAACTTTATATGTATGTTTGAGTTCTTGACCAATAATTTCTCACCACTGGGGAATCCCAGCAAACCATAAAGGTGACGTGTGAATGGAAACGTTTCTGCTTTAGTTTTAGGATTCTGTAATCCATCTAAAGCCATGCACCGGCTGGACCACCAGAAGTAAATCCAGGTCAAAACCTTTTTTGATAATAATTTCCTCTTTTTGTATACTGTCTTCCTTTTTTTATTTCTTTATCATCATCATCACCGTAATTTGGCTATAACAGCCACAAGTTATTTGACCATGTGCATAATGACACATCACTTCCGATGGCGTGAACTTCCTCAAATATCTGCTCTGCACCAGCGGTCTCAGACGACCTGCTCTCTCTTCTCATCCTAAAACAACCGTAAGTACTCACTGTCCAACATTTGACCTGTTAATTATGCTTTGAATATGATATAATGACAATAAGCATTCTACCAATCACAGATGCAAATGCAAACTATTCAGGCATAAAAAGTGAAAGTGATTAAAAAAAGTGGAACTGATATTGACATTAAGCAGACACTGCCTGTCTGCATTTTCTTCTGTTGAAGGTTGCTGTATACGCTATGAGATATAGTGTGAGGTACAGTACTGTACAATATTGTTATGTGTCTGTTGTAGTTTATATCCTTGAAAGGATGGAGAAGAATGGAGGAAAGCCGTGTCAGCAGCATTATGGGTAAGTCTCAGTTTCGGTTATCATACATGTAAGGCGATGCTAAAGGGATAGCAGGACCGCAAGAAGATCCAGACATTACAGCATGAACCAAAGTCCTGGTGGACTGCATTTGTCTGATGCTGAATTAGCATTAAACTATTTGAGTTGTCAGACACAGTTATCATGCAGCATCATAACAGTGCATAGTACACTTTTAAAAGTAACGCCGTGTCATTATGTCACATTTTACAACAATATAAGCATTGCAGGAAAGCTTTAGACCATGTGCAGCGGGTCGAAGTTCTGTTGGGATGGAAGTGTGCATGTAGCATGGTGACGATAAATAGTGTATAATATCTCAGTAAAGTTATATACATACAAATTACCGGTCAAAAGTTTGGAAACATTAAGATTTTTTAATGTTTTTCTTTTTAAAGTAGTCTCTTCTGCTCATCAAGACTGCATTTATTTGATCAAAAATACAGTAAAAAGGGTAATATTGTGAACTATTATTACACATTAAAATAGTGGTTTCTGTGTGAATATATTTTAAAGTGTGATTTATTTCTGTGATCAAAGCTGAATTTATCATCATTACTCCAGTCTTCAGTGTCACATGATCCTTCACTAATTAGTCTAATATCATTTCTTATTATTATCAATAATGAAAATCAATGTTTTTATTTCTTTATTTATTGAAATCATGATACACTGCCATTCAAAATTTAGGGATGAATTAGAAAAAAAAAAGAAATTTGTACTTTTAATTAGCAAAGGCACAATTACAATGATTTTAAAAAGACAGTAAAGACTTTTATGAAATTCAACGGATCCTGAAAACTAATTTAAAAGTTTCCACAAAGATATGAAGCAGCACAACGGTTTCCCACATGAATAATAATCATAAATGTTTCTTGAGCATCAGATCCTCACATTAGAGTGATTCCTGAAGGATCATGTGACACTGAAGACTGGAGTAATGAAGATAAATTCAGCTCTGATCACAGGAATAAATCACACTTTACAGCATTACAACAGAAACCAGTTACATTACATATTAATAATATTTCACAATATTAATGATTTTACTGTATTTTTGATCAAATACATGCAGCGTTGATGAGATTAAGAGATGTAATGTTTCCAAACTTTTGTGTCATCCTTGACAGAAGATTTGTGATACATTTTACATTTAACTCAAGCTCATATAATAAATATGGTAACACTTTAGTATGGGGAACAAATATTCACTATTAACTACGACTTTACCTCAATAAACTCCTAATTACTGCTTATTAATAGTTAGTAAGGTAGTTGTTAAGTTTAGGTATTGGGTGATTAAGGGATGTAGAATATGATCATGCAGAAAAAGGCAATAATATGTGCTTTATAAGTATTAATAAACAGACAATATCCTAGTAATATGCATGCTAATAAGCAAACAGTATTTAACAGTTAATAACTGAACCCTAAAATAAAGTTTTACCATTTTATCTATATATAAATGGACATCATTAAGTAACTCTATTCATATTTAATATATATATATATATACAGTCTAGCCAAAAATGATGCAGACAGCAGATATAATGTTTCACTGGTGTGTGCAGGACACTAATAGTTCATTTCTGTAAGTGAGGAGAACTGAGACATGTTATCCCCACAGATTCTTCATACAGTGATCACCAGTGAAACATCTGGACCCAAAATGATTCAGACCCTTTGACCTGAGGATGTTTTGAAGTGCTAATGTGACCTTTGACCCCACAGACTGAACAAAATGAAGCATTGCTTGGTCATTGGTTGATTGTAATCCATTACATCCCTTTCTATCAAAGTCATCCGACATTATCACGATCAGTTCTTGCCATATTTTATTACCATTTATTTTCTAAACTGTGATAATATGAGGAAATGTTGAAGGTGTCAGAATACATTGATTCAAATGTATAAAAAATTGTTGTGTAATAATTATTTAAAATACAAAGAAAGCTTGAAGTTTATCAATTTACAGTTAAACATATCCATTCATTTGATTCCTGCTTCTGTGTGATGTTTCCTTTCTTTGCAGGCTGGTTTCGTCAGCGCTTTGGAAACCAAAGGAATGAGTCGGACCAAAGCAAACCACGCACATGTTCGTCTGGACACTCCAGCTCCACATCCAGCTGCTCCATGTGCCTCTCTTCCTCCTCCAAATCTTCCACATCAGCGAAGCCGTCGGCCTCAGAAAAGCCTCTGCCCTCTGAGCTCTTCTCATCCTTCCGCTCCGCTCGCAGATACGACGTCTGTCTGTGTCACACTGAGAAGGACACTGATCTAGCACAGAGTCTGGCCTCTTTCCTTGAAGAGCCCTCTAAAGGTCTGCGCTGTTACCTGCAGGAGCGGGACTGTCCACCAGGAGGCGCCGTGTCCTCTGAGCTCCTGCAGGCCGTGCGGGACAGCCACTGCTGGGTGCTTCTCATCACTCCAGACTTTCTGAAGGATGATTGGTGCTTGTATCAGATGCACCAGGTCCTGTCTGAGGGGCCCATGTCCCAGAGGATCATCCCTGCCGTAATAAACATGCCCAGATCCGAGCTCCCGCTGGAACTGCGCTTTCTCTTTACTGTGGATTTGAATATGAACAAAGAGTTAGGATACGCTCAAGTGTACAGGACGGTGCTTCATTGTGAGTAGAACATTTTGCATTATCTTTATTTAGTGGTTGCAGGTTCAAAAATATTACAGTTAAGTTTTATGTACTTAAATTGCATATCAGATTAATATAAGTTTTAGCATAATTACATACATAATGATGCATATTTGTCTGTCATACATAAATGCAACAGGTAAGATTTCTGCAAGACTAACCCAGACAGCAACATCGCATTGGGCCACATCTGGATTCCACGCGTACCAGATGTGGGCCATTTAGTTTATATCCCAGCTCAGTTTCCTTCAAATACGGAAGACGGTCCACCGGACCGCGTTACTCAAACGCATCGCTTCGCTTTAGACGGGTTTTAATAACCCCTGGAGCTGTGTGGAGCACTTTTATGATGGATGGATGCAATTTTTATTAGGCTTCAGATTTTGGGCAGCCATTCAGTCCCATTATAAAGCTTGGATCAGCCAGGACATTTTTAATATAACTCTAATTGTATTCATCAGAAAGAAGAAAGTCATACACATCTAGGATGACTTGAGGGTGAGTAAATCATGGGATAATTACAATTTTGGGGTGAACTATCCCTTTAATTACATGTTTACTATGGAGCATAATTAATCAAATGTCCCGGCCACGCTTTTGCATTGAATGAAAGTGAACTGTGACACTCAGGTGAGCTGAGGTTGTGATGATCCCGAATACACCTTATTACTTTACAGTCCAAAGTCCAAAGGTAATCAAAGCTCTGGACAAGATGAGAATACATAATACTATAACAATGGCTGTGAACCAGTAGCACAAAACAACCTTACAGAAGATCTGAGTTAGATGGACTGCATTTATATAGCGCTTTCAACAGACCCATGGCCAAGCGCTGTACATGTTGCCTCACATTCACTCATTTATTCTCTCCTTCACACACCGACAGCTGGGCTTAGGTTGCTCATGGACACCTCGACTCTTGGTCGGGTGGAACCTTCTGGTTTGTAGACAAACTACATGAACCACTGAGCCACTGCCGCCAAGTTACATCAAACTAGACAAGACACATCAACCACAAACAATGAACTGTAATGCCAAGAAAGGAGGAACTACTACTTCTACCATTAAATCATTATGTTCTATTAATCTGAAGACAGAGCTGGGATTATTACTTTTTCTCTTTGTATTTTTGCCAGTGTTTTCACCATGATAATATGAATAAATACAGAATCTTTACATTTCCAAACGTTTTATAATGTTTTGTATTGTGCATTGTTTTCAGCACAGTTGCACTATTTAAACATTACCTGCACTTTTTCAGAAGAAAAATATATCTGCAACTTTTCCCTTTCTGAAAAGCCTGGTGTTTGGATTTGTACTGTTTTTATTTTGTATTATTATTTTATGTAATTTGTTTATTAGGAGCCTTTTGATGATGGGTATGTTTTACATGAGATGTTTTTTCCCCCTGAGGCTCTCAAGAATGCATGCGGCTCTCACTTGTAGCCAAAAACATGGGGCATTGTACTACATTTATATCGTCATTGATATCGTTATTGCAATAAATACCCCCCCAAAAATATCGTCACCCTAACCTTTTAAGTCCATATCGCCCAATCGCCCATAGTGCGTCACAGCAGCTCACTGATTCCTTGTGCATGGCAACCCATAAACTGACTGTCATTGGTGTCAATAGACACAGTGCTCCCGTCATAATATACAAAGCATATCAACAGATATGATGCAAATCTGTTCTGTCCAACAATAGAGAAGATTTGTTGTACGTCTCTTTTAAAATGGTGCTGTCTTGCATGGAAAGTACCATGAAAGTAATTAATTAATGCAACTCATGTGCAACTTTCTAACTAAAAGTTTTACTATTTCTCCTAAGGCGTCAAGCTTTACTTTCAACTGTGCCACAGATTTATCTTTTGCACAATTTGTATTCTTCCTGTTTATGTTCTCCTAATTGCTGTGCCACAGTTCTCCCATCAGAGATAAAGCCTGACGGAAATGTTTATATTTCAAACTTTCCCACACTGCTTTTGGTAGACTCTTGTAGCTGGTTTCTCACGTCTGGAAACAAAATATAGAATCACAACATGTTTCTTTCTCTTTTTTTTCTTCCAGATTTGAAGGACATGTGCAAGAAGGAAAATCCCAACAATGTGTCTCAGTCAGACAGCTGAGGCGCTCATTCATTGTGTTCACGGCAATGATAATATCCTCCGCTTCCAAGAAGTGACATCCAATCCAACTTGTACCATATCTTCTCCTTTTGCTTTCCATATCAAGACTTTTATGATTGTGTTGTGAAATGAGCCCTAGATGGCAATAGAAAGTCACAATACATGATGAGACATATGTTTCCCTTTCTGATTTTAGGTCAAAGTCAGATTAGAGAAAGTGCTTATGCAATATACCCTACAAAAAATATTCTCTTATTCAAAAACACCCACGCATACATGCATGTGCACTGAAGACATTTCAAACAGCTCCAGATGTATAAATGACATGATTGGCATTTACTGTAATGAAGAATCTCATCAGTATTACGAGTGTTTTATGCAGATATTATCGCTCATGGCTGCATCTGTTTGTGTGCCTTGAGGAAGATGTTTTGCTGGCATTGCAATGCTTTCAGAAGCGTTTTAAACCGCCATGTAAACCAACAGGACACCTCAAAGAACTGCGAAGCTATGATTAAATGTTCTTGGCAAATAACACGTCACATCGTAATCCCCATTGGCGAATATGGCTTCAAGCGTTCAACACAATTTCAATAAAGCCCTTGTTAAATTGCTCGAAAAATGAGCTATTTTCTATCATATTTGGACAATTGTAAAATACTACTGTACACTTTCCTTCGTCAGCTGCCCTGCGGGTCCACAGCTGAAAACAGAGAAGCAGAAGTGTAAGTGCATAATTGCAAAACCTCAGATGATCTGAGAGGAACTCCACTTACTTAGAAAGAGCTGGCTTGTTGGGGGATTAAACGAGATTACGTTGCATTTCAAATTAAGCCCACTCTGATACAATGCTCATGTTGTATATATAGCTCTCCCTTTAAGACCTTTGCTGGCAGCAGTTCACCTCTTTATCTTTCACAATAGAGATTCAGTCCAGCATAGTGGTCAGTGGAAGAGAGAGATGGATCAATCCATGGACTTTTAACTCTGGGTCTCCAAGGGACTGATGAAAAGACTATAAATTGATTAATCATTTCTGCAACCCAAGTTTGATATTACCAGATGCCATCCTGCTGAAGTGAAACCCCTAAAGATGACTTATTATTATAGTCATGTCCAGCATGGAAGAAATGACTAACTCTGAATATTATTTATAAAGTGGGGTTGGTTTTCCCAGCTATTGACTTAATGCTTGCGCAATAATGTTGGCAAACCACCCTGGATAGTTTCTCCTTTCTTCTTTTTCACATCAATTAAATTATTAACTAAAGAAATCAATATTATTCAAACACCAACTTCTGTTTTTAAGGTCTGAAGGCTGATAGAGTATCTCATACATTAACACGGTAAGTGCTCTCTGGGTTTGTTTGCGTGAATAATGGAAATGTGAACATATCTTTAGTGAGGTATAGTGTACAGTATATTGCTAATACCTTTATGTGTTTTATTAAGGTAATTTATTTTGTTTTAATGAAGTTTACAGAAAGATGTTTAGGACTAAAACAATTTTTCAGCAGCCATTTTTAACACTGAAAATATAAAAAAACTAATTTATTTACTGCCTTTGGAACTTTGGGCAGTTCATTTTATTTGTGTGTCCCAATTATAAGATATCAAATTAATTACACTGCAAAAAAAAAAAAAAAAAAAAAAAAAAAAATGCTTTTCTTAGTATTTTTGTCTTGTTTCCAGTCCAAATATCTAAAAATTCTTAAATGAAGATGCTTTTACTAGATAAGTAACATAAGTAACATTAGTTTAATTACAAAATACACTTTTCTTGTTTTCTCTTAAAAAGTGTTTTTTTGGTAAAAAAACAGAAAGAATGTTATTTGTCTTAACCCATTGGTGGATAATTTTGCTTGTTTTTTTAAAGCAAAAACTCTTTTTTTGAGAGAAAACAAGAAAAATGATGTAATTTTACTTATCTAGTAAATGCATCTTGATTTAAGAAAATGTAGATATTTAGACTAGAAACGAGACAAAAATACTAAATAAATAAATAAGAAAAGCATTTTTTTTTTTTGCAGTGTAGATGCAACATAAGATGAGGTATTGATGACAATGAAAAAAACAACAACTTTATTTTGATATAACTTTGGCAACATATAACCAAACGCAAGAGATACAGTTCATTATAATTCATAATTCTGAAGAAGCTGTTTAGAAATGTGGCACCCGCATTAACCATAACTCTAAATTAATCTCCTGCGATGAAGAAAAGCCTTCATCAGTGCACATCAGTGCATTTTTATTTATTTTTTTCTGCTGGAAATTTTAATTTCTACATGTCTCATAAATGATTTGTCCTGTATGAGAATATGTGATGGAAAGAAATTCAAATTTCTGTGCCGGTCTTGACAGAAAAATTTCCCTTTTCAGAGTGAAGCTTTGCAGTTTCTATTATTTTAGATATGGGTAAGTTCAATGCAACTACCATTACAGCCATGAAGTAACACAACGATTAACAAAACAACAAACGCGTCCATCACAAAATGTAATATATCCAGAAGCGTCTCCAACATCACAATAAAAGACAACGACTGAACTGTCATGCGTCCGCGTGTGCGCATGCGCCGGCGGACAGTCTTCGGTGGGTAGGGTACACTCTGTGCAGTGATGTATGGTGACCCCACTGGAGGAGTCTGTCGAAAACAGCGAGCGAAAGATATTAATGTTGTTGGGAAACAAAAGAAGCGATTGTTTCCATTCCGGGCATTTGAAGGAGACGCTGGAAGCAGTGAAGTCTTCTAACGGCGCCTCCCATTTGAAGAAAGACGCCCGTGCGCGCACACTGAATATCACAACTTTGCCCGGAGGATGTGACTGTACAGCCCGCTTGATCTGGGGGAGAGGGTGGGGGGACTATTCGGACAATCCACAATCACTTTACGGACTATCAGTGCGTTTTAACTCTATCTAGACACGTGCATGCTGGTAAGTTGATTTCTGTCTCAGAAGTTGAAGTTTGTCTCAGAATCTTATGCGCTGCTTTAATTTCTCCATGTCGACGAGACCCTGCCGGCAGTTCAAGTGTGAGACATCCATGGCCTCGAGCTCAAACTTAAAATGATACACGTGATTTTTGAGCTGCTCTTAAAATGTTTTTTGACATCATTTCTCTTAGCAACATCAGAGTGTTACTTTGTTTCCAGTGTAACAGAATGTTACCATCATAGAACACAGAATGTTACACTGTTTCCGATACACACGGAGTAACATTGTAACAGATCTCAAATATATCATGTAGAACTAAGATTTAACATTTTAAAAGCATTGTTGGCAGATGCTGCAGTTGATGATGAGGTTGATTTGGTTTAGAGTTCTGTCATTTACATCACACTTTTATCGGTAACACTTTAGAATAATATTCCGTCATGAGTCAGTGACAAATGAGTAATGCACTATTAACACTCTAGCAACTACTATTTACTATTAATTATAGGGATGCACGATATTGGATTTTTGCCAATATCCGATGTGCCGATATTGTTCAACTAATTTTGGCCGATATCCGATGCCGATGCCGATATTCCATATATATATATATAATGTGAACAGCACAGTTAAATGCCCCTGCAGCCATGCACATTTTACTTTCGCATTAGAATTGTAATTCAGGGGCTGCATTTGCTTGAATGGTGGGTTCCTCATTATCTTTTAATGAAAAACACAACAAAACAGTAATGACAAAATCGCATATATTAAATATTTTTTTACATTTTTTATATTTATATATATTTATATTAAATATAATTATATTTTACAAATTAATAATCATATTTGTCATGTTTTCATTTTTTCTTCATAGCTTCAAGACAGACACTTTGATAAAATCGATTACTGCTTTATTTAATGAGAAACACAAGTAACGGTTATGTTATTGCTTTTAATACGGTGCTCCAATTTAATGAAGCTGTAACGGGAAACTCTATAACGCTATATTTTTCTATTCCGTTTAAAAACAGGTATGCATTGTTAAATTGTAGGCCTACATATAAAAATATTTGGTCATGTTTAGTCATTATGTAGATTTAGATCAATAAATATAAAAAAACAGGTGTAGTTTAAGGCCTACATTTTTCTGTTTTAGTACTAGATTTACATCAAAAATATAAATAATTTTTTTGTGGAAAATGTAAATATTTTATTATTTATATATTTTTTAAATGTTTCAATAAACGTAAACATAAAATCAAGATGTAAACAATAAAGAATAGACCTATTTGACGTCAACGCACTTGTTTTAAATTCACTGTAAACCACGGCTTAATTTAGACATTACAATTGCAGAGGAAGACAGAACAAACTCCCAATTCAGCATATTTATTGGCAACATTACAAATATACAAATTCATTGAAAAAAATTAATAAATAACTGAGCAAGTTCTGAAACATGACATTTTGATGAATTTTGTCTCATAAAGCTGCACCACTTAAAATAGATAAACAGCAGCAATTTTAAAATTTTAAACTGTATTTTAAATCATGTAAGAACATTATAGGCTAATAATATAAAAACAAGAGCGTAGCGATGTTACAAAACAGTAGGCTAACAGATCTGTATACAAATAACCCAGTCCTTATTAAATAAGTGCAGATTTTTCTGAACAAAAATTTTGCATTTCTGCTTTTTCCCCATCAATGTGATTTCTTTTTTCGTCCATCGCATTGGAGACTGCACTAAACAACCGTTGGCTTTCACCGCTCGTGCAGGGCGCACTGAGGTATTAGCGTGAAGCGCGAGCAAGAGCGGGAAACGGGCCGCAACATCTCCACAACACTAAACGGTTGGTTATTACGAGCAATCATTTCGATTATTTTTCGGTTCACAGCTTTTACCGTTGTGTGATCATTGCTGAATTTGTTTGCCTTTTCAAATGATTGAATGATTTGCTCTTGACCAGTTTTCTTTCGCACGGTTTTTTATTTTTTTCTTCAAGAATAGCTCATATAGATCATGGTGGCGACTTTTTAAATGAGCTATTAGATTTGTCGTGTTAAATGAGTGTGGATTTGCTCCTCCTCGCAGAACTGATGCTTTGCAGTTGTTGCAAATAGCAATTTTGCAATCGGTCTGACATTGACTTATAGTAAAGTATGTCCACACGGGTGACATGGCTTTAGCACTCCTTACAAAAACATTCGAGTTGACGCCTGCGCATAATCAACACTCTTCATATCGGCAAAGCACATCGGCATCATTTTCCTTATCGGGCCGATGCCGATAATTAATTTATATGCTAATATCTGCCGATTCCGATGTTGTGCCGATAATATTGTGCATCCCTAATTAATTGGTAAGTAATAGTGCTTAATAGTGCTGTTTGTTATGAATTTAGCCTTGCTCTGCATGACCTTATTCTACATCCTTTAATCCTCCCCAATACCTAAACTTAACAACTACCGCATTAACTATTAATAAGCAGTAAATTATGAGTTTATTGAGGCAAATGTCATTATCAGTGGATATGTGTGCCAGTGAACTCCCACATTCAGCTGAGTGATATAAAGGACTAATTCGTTAATCAGTTTCTTGTTAGTTAATAGTAGAATGTCAATAGTGCTTTACTCATGTGTAGTTATTTACAGTATTATAAAGTGTAACCCTTTAATCTTTAGGTTTAAGATGGTCTTAGCTGATCTTGTTGGACTCACAGGCTGGCCTATCAGCAAAAAATATTTGCCAAACCCCTTTAAAACCAGCCAACTAACCAGGGGTGCGTTTCCCAAAACCATAGTTGCCCCAGTCTGACTAATGTTTGAACCTGAGGCTTTCACTTACTAGGACTCCATGCAGGAACAGAATCTTAGATGTTTTTTTGCTGGGTTATGCTGGTCTACTCTCCCAGCAAGCAACTGTTCATCTGGTCTAATTTGGTAATCTCTCTAAAACCAGGCTAGGAGTCCAGCTAAGACCAGCTTCATCTTTCAGTAGGGTGTACTACTCCTTCTTTTCTTATTTTTTACTATGACATTTTGCAAGCCAAATGTAAAAGATGGTGATTTGCAAACTGTCACAACAGGTGGTTGTACATAGACACATGACATTGAAGAGGAATGTCAAAGTTAGCCTTAAGCAGATAATCCAAAAGGCAAACACAGGAATAGTGCGACCACACGTATACATGGACGAATGACTGCGCTGAAAAGACTGCGACTTAAATAGGAATTAACGACACGCAGCTGAACAGAATGAATAATCATAATCAGTAACCATAGTGACGTAAGAGTGGTGGGAACTATGCGACTAAAGCAAACAAACTAAAAGTCCAAACATAACAGAACCGTGACACAAGCAGGCTGGTTTCACTGCAATGCAAATGAATGTAAGGTTTGTAACTCTTTTTGTCATACATGTAAACTTGATTTGTTGACTGTTATTATTAATATTATTATAATAATGTTATCATCTGCAGTCCTTGACTTCATCCCAGAGTCATTCTCACTGTATCCACATTATTTTTAGCGTAAGAACGGGCACAGACAAATTGTATTTTCTTACTTTACTACTCAAGAACAACTTTAAAATTACTTTTACTTGAGTACATTTAAATGTTTAATATAATGAAGTATTAAATGATATTCAATTTGAAACGTAAGTGCAGTAGAAAGTACAATATTACGCAATATAACGCGTGTGTGTGTGTGTGAGATGGGTAGGTTTAGGGGTAGGGGCAGTGTGTGTGTGTGTGTGTGTGTGTGTGTGTGTGTGTGTGTGTGAGATGGGTAGGTTTAGGGGTAGGGGCAGTGTGTGTGTGTGTGTGTGTGTGTGTGTGTGTGTGTGTGTGATGGGTAGGTTTAGGGGTAGGGGCAGTGTGTGTGTGTGTGTGTGTGTGTGATGGGTAGGTTTAGGGGTAGGGGCAGTGTGTGTGTGTGTGTGTGTGTGTGTGTGTGTGATGGGTAGGTTTAAGGTAGGGGCAGTGTGTGTGTGTGTGTGTGTGTGTGTGTGTGTGTGTGATGGGTAGGTTTAGGGGTAGGGGCAGTGTGTGTGTGTGTGTGTGTGTGTGATGGGTAGGTTTAGGGGTAGGGGCAGTGTGTTTGTGTGTGTGTGTGTGTGTGTGTGTGTGATGGGTAGGTTTAGGGGTAGGGGCAGTGTGTTTGTGTGTGTGTGTGTGTGTGTGTGATGGGTAGGTTTAGGGGTAGGGGCAGTGTGTGTGTGTGTGTGTGTGTGTGTGTGTGTGTGTGATGGGTAGGTTTAGGGGGAGGGAGTGTGTGTGTGTGTGTGTGTGTGTGTGTGTGTGTGTGTGATGGGTAGGTTTAGGGGTAGGGGCAGTGTGTGTGTGTGTGTGTGATGGGTAGGTTTAGGGGTAGGGGCAGTGTGTGTGTGTGTGTGATGGGTAGGTTTAGGGGTAGGGGCAGTGTAGGGGATAGAATGAATTGGCGTTGATAAACACGCTAAAAAGCGATTATGCGTCTTGATAGAACGCCAAAATGGCATACGAATTGTCGTGTCATAAATACGCCATTTCATGAGATAAGTCTGGATATGGACATTTTTAGTGAGCTGATGTGGCTTCTAATCACAGAATGAGGTAGACGATTAATTATTTTAAAGTATTCTATACAGTGATGAAGGCTACATCGTTTAGCACTGCATTATAATATACTTTATTATTAAGAAAATACCCGAGAAAGCTTGAAGAACTCAAATACACATACATATATTGTCGCAGTCGTGTGTTTATTGTCTTCATATTTAATCAGCTGCAGCGCCAGCTTCACATTAGGAATTTCCTGCAAACGTCATTATATGACTTCTCTCTGAGGCGCATGTGGCGTTTCCGCTCGAGAGCGCCCTCTGGCCTCCAGGATGAATGAAACATGAGTGTGTTTAGTGCCCAGAAGTACTTCTCTAAATAAATGTATATGACAATCCATGTTCAGTGTTCAGTTCAGTGACAATCTTCAGTGTACAGGAGTTTTTCCCCACAGTGGATGCATAAGATGCTAATATTTCATATTAAAGACATAGACTCGTTCTTTTTTTTGCATACCTCCTGACAATAATCTCCTGCGATTAATTTAGAGTAATTTATATGTAAACTCATAATTGCGACAAAAATAGTCAGAATTGTGAGATAAAAAGTCACAGTTACCTTTTTTGTATTTTATTCAGTGGTGGAAACGAGCGTCGATAATAAACGCACTGTTTTACTGCACTTTATCGAGTTATTTACTTATTACGACTAATTATTTAGAAGTCAAGTACATTCACAGAAGGAAAAAAATGGAGTTTCAGCAGATAGCAGACAAAAGTTTTCGGTGTTTGTTAATTATCGAAACATTGGTTTCAGAAAGATTTGTTTTCAGTTGTTCATGTGAGAAGTTGCACTTGCACAATGTTTGTTACACAAAAGTTCTCCCCTCCTGTGCCTGATTGCATCAGTCTGAGCATCTGGCTAAGATTTAGAGAACATGTAAAATGCTAAATAATGATTAGCAGCTCACTCAAGATCTTACAGGCATTACACAGGTTCTCATCAATGTATTGAAGGGCGTTTGCGCATAATGTGTTTGCAGTGAGGATATGAGACCGAATGTTTGAGGTTGCTCCTCCTCAGAAAGCTTTTAAATCCTCATTACTGCTCAGGTGACGTCTGTCTCTGTAAAGTGTTGCAATGTGTAGATGTGTGATATATTGATTGCAGTGTACAAGAGCACAGAGTATCAGATCTACACCTTAGATCACACACTTACAGTACACACTTTGAGAGATTCGGACAATAGTCATTCCCTTAATGCTTACACACAGAAGCATTCGGGCATGGTTTTGATTTGATCATGATGTCAAATGTCAAAAGTCTAAGCCTTTTTACCCAAGCAAATAGTTCAGTTAGTGCACTGCTGAAAACGGACTGTGCATGGTTTTATGAGATAGTAATGTGGCAGTTAAGGTTTTTATCAAACCACGAATTTAACCAGAGAACTTTCATTTCTTGTTTCTAACGTTTAGTCAGCTTTCCAACATCCTGAGCAGCCGCATGTTAAAGAGATAGTTGACACAAAGACGAACAATTATAATTTACATCATTTTGAAGAATGTGGGTGACCAAACAGAAGAAAGAAAAACAAACAGGTTTGGATGGAACAAATCGAGGGTGAGCAAATGATTACCTCATTTTTTATTTCTGGGTGAACTGTCCCTTTAAGGCGTGTTGACATCCAGTCAGATGTGACTAAAGCCCTATTCAGATGGTGATTTATTAAGAATAAATGCATATTTATTTTAATAATAGGAAAATAATATCCTAATTATTATTTAATTATTTAAATCTGTTTAAAAATAGGAAGATATATAGATGCACACTATAGTAAAAATGGTTTTCTGTCTTGTATTTTATCTAAAAAAAATAATAAGTGCAGATCGACGCACACTCTAACGGCTGATTTTGCCCACAACCCATTGCGAGTTAAACGAGGAGTCCATTAGAACTACAAACATGGGCGGATAAAAAGTGTGTAAAAAACTACAAACATGATGGATGTGTCATGAGTCCGAAGGTTAAGCAGAGAGGATTAGATTAAGGGGTTTGAGTGATCAATTATCAGTATTTAACCTGATGGATGATATTTATTCAATGTTATCCCCATTATATCTCATCTGTAGCAGCATTGTGAACTTTTGTAATGATACGCTTGGCCATTAACTTTTAAATGCATCATTATATTTAAACTGCAAACACAAGAGGAGAGTCTCTGCAATGCATTAAAGACCCAGAAAAGGCAAATCAAAGTGCTACTACATTCCTCTCTAATACGGTAGGAAATTAAAGTGAATGTGGAGGATTCGAACTGTGACGGTGATGACAGGGCAGTTTAAACAGTGACAGGATGCATGTAACTAAGCAACGGAGTCCGTTATAGATGATGAAGTAGTATGTCCCAAAGCTTGCATACTCTTCTGCTACACACTTTAAAGTATGTACTTTTTCTTCACAAAAACATTAGATAGGTCGTAGTATAAGTAGGCGAATTGGGACGCAGCATCGATCTTTAAAATGCATCCAAATTATGGCGAAGCACAACAGTACAGTGCTCTGCAGGGGTCAAACAGTGAACTTTGAAGTGATCTCTTCTTGAAAACTCAGAGATGTGGATTCGGACGGCAATTCAATAGAAATTGCTATTGTGTGGTCATCATGACGTATTCCCGGTGGTGAGCGCAAAGCATTTTGAGACGCCGGGCGCCAGACTTCTTTGCATGGAGGGTAGAACGCAGTGTTCATGCCGTCTACCTGCTGTGTTATAAACTGCAATAGTCGTTCTCACGATAGAAGTGGCATAAAGCTTAAGATATCCCTTTATTGTTTTTTAGCATGGAAAAATAATGACGGTGTAGAGGTTTGTTGAATTCTGACTGCGTGCAGATAAATGAGAGAGAGCGAGGACTGTGGTGCTTAAAACATTAGTATACCTTCACACGGACAAGTTTTCTGCCCCACTTTTACAATCTCCAGGTCCTGTACCCATCCATCTGGACCTGCAGTAGCGACTTGAATTTACTGAAAACTTTGTGTGTGTGCACTAACACTAACGCTCTTTTTTACACACACTCCGTCTGCAGTGTGTGTTGCGGTTCAGGAGCCGCCCTGTTGTGCTTTCACATATGCTGCGTTTGCAGTGCGCAACTGATCCGCTGTTGTATACCACAAACACAGCATTTATTCATTATTTTTTATTTCAAATCCAAAAGTTGTTACTGAACATGGCTTGTCAGAATTGCAATTCTCTTTGTTTACACTTTCGTAGATGTCAGGTTTTAATGTAGCCTACTACATTCAAGTTTATTCATTAATTAATTCATTTATATTTATATAGCCCAGTACTTTAGATTTAGCACACACAAGTGGCAAAACATTTAAACATAGGTTATAGCCTAAAATCACAAACATTTTAAATTAGAAACTTACAATAGGCTATTCAAAAACAGCCAACTCTTGTCTTTTCTTTCGTTTTAAAACCTTTTTTAAAAGAAATCCATATATATGGGTGCTGGAAGTTAGGCAACAGTTTGACGTCCCTTGACCAATCACTCAGCTCGTAAGGATCCAGTCCTTTGATTCCCTTTTCTCATCATATCTCGTCTTTGCATTAGGATTTAGTTTTAGGTGATATGGTCCATCAATGTTTTCTTTAGTCCGCTGCATTTTGTAGGATTATATTCTGTTTTTTTAAAAATTATTTTCATGCCAGAACACTAGCCTGCAATGCCAGGCCATGAAAACGGGCCAAACATACCCAACATTCTTTGCGTTCTGATGTTGCCGCCCAGTTGGTCACATGTCTTAGCAATCTCTATTACCACACGACCGTCCAAATAGGGCTTAAATGAGGCAAACAACACATTCTCACACTCAACTCGTCACATATTGACACGTGTAGGGTACTCCATTGATTTCAATGAGAATCCTTTGGTGTCATACACAGACCTGTTGGGCATAGGAATGTTATCGTCATGATGAAATTATATATTGGGTTATGATTTTGCCACTATGACATGTTGGAGTGTGATTCTCAATTTAATCAACTAGCATCATTTTATTTACATTTATAAATGTTTTATTTTATTTACGCTATTTAGACACGTTTGAACACGTAACCAAACCCCATCCCTAAACTAGGGATGATCCGATTGATCTGCTACCGATCGCTACTGGCTGATAATCGCATTGGGATGATTGATTGGCGGTCTCTACAAAGGCAGATTTCATAAAAGTATAAAGGGCCTGCTGTGAGAGGTATGGCATGACATGCCGCGGCTCCTTCTCGATCTCTGTCCGGTCCGGGGAAAATAATTATAATGCTGAAAGTTAGGTACAATTCGTATTTCTTTATTAAATAACTCACAAAGTAATTTGAAAACTTTCTGTGAAGACCTATGAAGTCTTCTATGACTTTAGAAGACTTAGAGTGCAACATGAGTTAATTTTTATTTTTTTTATACTGTTGTTGGTCAGTTTTTGTAATAAAAACCTGTGACTGTACTTTTATTTGCCTATATATTACGTGTTTTATATTGCTGAGAAGTGGGTAGGTTTAGGGAGTGGGATTACTTACTTGTGTCTTGATCTGACTCAGATCAATGGAGAGCACCCTGTGCATTAAAAAGTGACGCCTGACCAAGGGTCAATATGTGACGAGATGGGAGTGATAACATGTTGCACAAATTGCTGATGAATTGTTCATTCCCGGAAGAAAACATTTTATTTTTATCAAGCTTATTACTCTTTCAAAGTTAAATTGAAGTGCAGGTGCATTGCATTGCAAGATTTTCATGCCTTGACTCTCACATGAGAATTGAGGGAACTAATATATCGTATCACTAAATTATTTCAAAGACAGCTCGGTCATGCAGGTTTGTGCTGCACAACATCAGGAAGATCAGACCATTCCTAACAGAGCATGCAACACCGCTTCTCGTCCAGGCCCTGGTCATTTCTAGGCTTGGGTACTGCAATGCGCTTCTGACTGGACTTCCATCGTGTGCGATCACGATGCTTCAAATGATTCAGAGCGCAGCGGCACGTCTTGTCATGTCACGTCACACACCTCTCATCTCTCTGCACTGGCTTCCACTCGCTGCTCGCATCAAGAACGATCTCCCCACCTCCATCTGGAATGCACAATCGCTGACAGCATTCACAAGACAGCTAAAAACTCATCTCATCCATGAGAACCTAATCTTAAAAAAACCCTTAAAATGGTTTCCTCTATTCCCTCCCTATTCTAGCTCATGCTACTCTAAGCAATGTCTAAAACTTTGTATCTCAGGCACTTTCTGCGATTATTGGCCTCTTCATGGCGAATCGCTTTAATAGATGTAAATAACGCCATGAAAACACATGATATCCATATAGCCAGGTTAAGTACATAGATGAGGCAGTCGTTTCCATGTGCTCTTATCTGGTGTCGAATATAAAATGGTTTGCCAGCCCAGTGGATTTACCACTAAACCTACCACCAGCCTTTTTTCTGTTTGCTCTCCGTTTGCCACACAGACTACCGTTGTTTTGTGTGGGTTGTGTGGGGATCGTGGCCTCCCGGCCCTGCAGCATGTGGAGCTCATTAGAAGCACCTTGAATGCACCTCTGTGTTTTTTACATGGGAAGCGTGCACAGAATGGAAGGCTTGAGCAATCCAGAGACGTGATGAGGTTAGGCGTAATGATTTGGGGATGGGATTGATGCTAAAACTTTTGCTTCAGTAAGCTGGGTGCGTAGGAGCGGTTATCAGTTTAAACGTCTACAACTGGCATTATACATCATGGCATTACCCATGGATAACTCTTGATTCTCTATATGTTGGTGTTGTTCACATTTTATGCACTTGCGTGCCGATTGCCAACAGAACACAACACACACATTTGATGCAGTTTCACTCACCGCCTGCAGTTTTCACTCATGACAGGGGAACAAATACACACTTGCAGGACTCTATAAACACAAACTGCAACCACTGTTCCCATAACGCTGGGTTATTTGGGAAGCTGAACAAGGTGATCTTTCCCTCAGAGCAGAAACACACTTATTTAGTGATATTGTTGATCTCGTGTCTAAAAACACAACGCCAGCGCCGGCAACGGATCCCGTAACCCGAACAACGCTCGCTGATGGACTCTTGCTCTCGCTCTGGTTGATGTGTGTGTCTGTCTGTGTCGGTGTGTGTGTACTTGCTCATCCGGGAGAAGTGCCCATATAAGGAAATCTGCCCTTTATGACCTCATACTGGGCCATACTAGAAAAATACTTTCCGAAACGTATTTGAGTCCTGAAGGAGTGTATTTGGCACAGAAATACTCTGTCATACGTCCAACTAGTTTTTTAAAATTGTGGCTATGTTTATCATGAAAATCAACTCTTTAACAGTGTAAATAATGAAAAAGCACATTAGACACCAATGTAGTTTATAAGTCTATAAGCCCTATTTGGACGGTGGGGTAAAGTAATTATTACCAGAATTTCTCAGTGATTTTAGTCCCGTTCAAGGTGCTATCTCCGTAAGCATTACCGACAATGTCAGTAAAGATCACGGGGACTTTTACCTTCTGTAAAAAGGTCCAGAAAAATGTCCTCAGGTAATAGTTATCCCGTGCTAATAGACCCGCTGTAAATATGTTCGTAAATAATGTCATTTCCTGTTTAAAAGTTAGTTTTCTGTGTTTTTTCAAGTATGGAGGCACTTGAAAAAGCATTCAGTTGCGTTCTAGGCGATGGGACAGATCTGTGGCAAACCTGAAGTGTTTTCTGCTTACCATTCAGATTTCAAATTGAGATTTCAAATTGAGAGCACTTGTCAGAGGCATGAAACTTCTTTTATCTTTAGGTAAGTGCCTATTACCAAGTTACGCCTCCCATCTCTGCTAGTTTTACTGAGATTTCTTATCTCGTGTGAATTGGCCTTTAAAATTACAGGTTTCCTGTGGTAAATTACATTACTCAATCTACCCTTGTAAAACTAATCATGTCCGAAAAGGGCTTATGTGGTGTTTAACTCTTTCCCGCAATTGATGGAATCTTTCCGTGTTTTCACTGTTATACCATAGGGGGCGATATGGCACATCTCCTGAAAGAGTACAGAATCTCCTGATCAAAACACAGGTGAAGAAGAAGAAGCAGAAACAAGTGATAGCACATGCAATCATATGCATATGTAAAATAACATGATCATCAACATTAAACAGCATATAAATCAAAACGGCCTATTGTCAGTGAATGAAATGTCGATCTCTAGGACTGTGAAGCTTTGGGGTGTTGATGGACTCCATCTACTCCACCTGTGTCTTTGACAAAAACGTGATTTTCTCTGCTTTTTGCTCAAAATGTTGCTTTTTCCACGAAACTTACCCACTTTCAAGTGTTGATAAAAAAAATAATGCATGACGATAGAAAAAAACAGAGGGTCTGTTCTTTCTTTTGATATATGGCATGTTCAGATATTCATACAAGATATTCTGTTGGCCATGAAACTCATTTCATGTTTCAATTTCATGTTTACATTCACTTAAGATATAACCAACCATGTTTACGATGATACTTGGCAAGACAGGCATTTTGGCAGGGCGTGCATTCATATCTGCGCCATATACGGCGATATATCTGCGACAGGCTCATATCGGCCGATAAAATCGGCAGACCGATAAATCGGTCGGGCTCTAATTACAATGTTATAATGAACTTTCTCCACTGACTTTCAAAGATGTTCAAAGCGTTTAAGGATACTGATTTTCAAGGCAGCTGTCTGACTCTGAGATTGTGAACGGAACATGGTTTTTGTAACATGAGCAACACAGTAGTTGTTTAAGGCATCATATCAATTATTGTTTTGTGTCTGACATTGTAGAGAGCGATACATAAACACATTAACATTCTGATACGTTGATTGTAGACGACCCTGTATAATTAACTCTTCCTCTTCTGAATCAGTTTCTGGTTCAAACATACAGTATATGGTGTTTACTAGAGTTGAGCGAGTGGATCAGGTCGTCCGAGCTGGTGAGATTGAGTGGAGGCGGGGCTAATTTGCATGTTCAAGGATGTGTTTGCTTGCTAATGTCAAATGTGTTAATTATTTCTCACTTAGAATGGCGTGATTCAGAGAAGGGTCTTTAATGCTGAGCATGCTGGGACACATAACGACTTAACTCTGACTGCTGAATGTGTCTGGACACAGAGCCAAGGTTAAATAGGGTAAACAGCGGAGCTGTGAGTTCAAGCCTATCAAGATTATTGGATTCTGTTTTCAATCAGGTCATAGCTATTTTTATGCTTTATCTCATGTATTTACCTAAACTGTATTGTTAAACTGAACTGAAGATAAATTAATTTAAATACACGTGATAATAACAGCCATTTATTTCTGATTTCTGCTTATTGCTTATTTAGATGCTCTTTAGAGGAGTTGCAGCTTTTACGTTTTTTGGTTGGTTGCTTTATTTGCACGGTCAGAATTTTATGTTTGTGTTTATTATTAATGATTTCATACAGTTAGTGAGTTTGCAAATGGTTGTTCATTTAAATCGGTGAAGAATCCTCTTGTCTGTGCTCAGAACACACAGTTAAACTTTGATTTGATGAACTAATAACAAACGCATACTATCGATTATCAACCTTCTGAGATCTGGCAGCATCCGCACATGTTTCTGCTTGGCCGAGCAATTTGTGGACAGCTTTCCCTGAGCATTAAAATCCCACATTTGCTAGCAAACTAATGAGAACATGGAACAAATATGACGATGCATAACAACAGTTGTGGATCCACCTACCCGAAATCCTCCATTACTGGCTCAGATTTTAAGAAATTTACAGTTGTCTTTATGTTACAAATCAAAGTCATTTAACAGTCATTTAGTGTTAATATTAATTCAATTCACATTTCAATTCACATTTATTTGTAAAGCGCTTTTCACAATTCATATGGTTTAAAGCAGCTTCACAGAAAATGCATGCGTCTACATTACAATTTAAAGTGATTTGTCAACGTTAATTATATCAGAAATGTACATAAAGCACACAGATTGGCTAAATATGTATTATTAATCAATATAATACATTAATGTCAGGCACAAAAAAGTGAATAGGAATACATGTTGTAAATGATTAGGGTATACAGAAATGAGCATGGTTGCGTGTTTATGCAGAGCTGCATCATCTGAAGTCCTCGCAGGAGTTGGAGTCGTCTCTTCAGATATGAATTAGCCAGTCCACAAACTCATTCTCTGAAATGGCTTGAGTGCACAGAGCATTTGGAGCTTATATGGATGCCCCTGCTATATACATGCACAATCTCAGTTCCTTTGACTGCCACGTCAGACACAGGCCATTTAGCATTTAGCGGATGAGTATGTGTTGAGTATAATTTGAACCAGCGGGCCTGAAAAGAAAGATTTAATTGGTTTAGAATGGGCCTGTAGAAGTTACTTAAAGGGACGGTTCATCCACCACTTCTGTCATCAATTACTTTCTGTGGAAGACAAAATGTGAATTTTTAACTATATATAATTAGATCAATCACCTTTTTAAGTTACAAACATACAAACACACCTTGCATACTTTCTGAATGTTTTATAAAATGCATTTTTTTTTATCATAATTTTTGTTTTCGTCTTCGTTTTTTAAAATCTTAAACCTTTCTTAATATTTCCAGCATTTTGATTCACAGATTTTCAATATGTTCTCAGACCTTTGGACAGTACAGTATGTGATAAAATAGTGCAGTTGGTGGTTAACATCATTAAATCTGCTTTTAAACTGGGAGAATGGAGAAAGAAATGCAGAGAATGTCCTTAGAGAAAGACTCTCAGTGCAGCACCGGCACACCTTTAGATTCATAGCAATCTAGCACTGATGAAACACAGCAGTGAGAGAGGCTTAATAAGAAACTTCAGGGAATGATGGAAAATCAGAAGTATTAATCAGTAACCCAGCCTTTAAATTTTATCATAAGGGATTTACTATTGCAGGATAGTTGCCAAGTCCATACCATCCAATTGGGATCATGTAGAATAATATACATAACTGGATTTTAGCTTTAACCATTTTTGAGGTAGCAATAAGTGTAACAGGTCACATTTTGGATTAGGGTCCAATTCACACTATTAACTATGATTTTACCTCCAAAAACTCCTAATAACTGCATATTAATAGTTAGCAAGGTAGTTGTTAAGTTTAGGTATTGGGTGATTAAGGGATGTAGAGTATGATCATGTAGAATAAGGCATTAATATGTGCTTTATAAGTGCTAATAAACAGCCTAGCAACTAGTTAATAGTGAGAACTAAAGTGTTACCGGGTGACAAATTAATATTGGATGCTAGAAGCACAATGTTCATGTTGACGTTGTGTGGTGACAAGCAGTAAATAAACTTCAGAGGTGCCTGTCATGTGGCAAAACTTTTTGTCTGTTTTTTTTTTCATGAAGAAATGCATATCAGAACCAGAATGAAGCATTTCCCTCTTTCTGCAACTCTATAAGCAGCAGTGCAAATGGCAAAGGCTTCAGTTTTATTGAGCTGCTGTGTATTGAGAGACAGTCGGCCAAAATGCAAACATGAAATGATAGTTTCAGTGTGCTTTTTTATGTTTCATGTAAGTGTTTTATTGATTGTATAAGAGATGATTCGATGAATGCTTTTGATCTCTGCTAATGGCTTTGAAAACAATTTTATAGGTAGCGTATTGTGGTTAGAGTAAAGGTTGCTGATGCATCCTGACCACACCCTGGTTAATAGCATTATACTCATATTATGATAACTGTAAATTGTTTGTTGAGCTGGAGAGCTTTTACATTCTTTATGCCTATAGGCAGGCATTACAGTTTATGTCCATTCAATGCATTATTGTTTTAGAGTTCCTGAATATGAAGTAAATCTGAATTGAGGTAGCAGACTGTCACGTAACATAAGTGCAAGGTTTTTAAGTCTTTATTTATTTAGAAATCCACAGGGAAACGTAGGGGATAAGCAGAGAATACTCAACGGCTTACACAAATGTAAAACAGAGACGACAACCAACTAAAAGAATCAGGGAGTATAAATACTAGGCAAGGCAAGTTTATTTATATAGCACATTTCATACACAATGGCAATTCAAAGTGCTTTACATAGAAAATGAAATTAAAATAGTGATAACATATGCATGAGAAATAAGAATACCACCGTGTGAGAATTAAAAATAAAAACAGGATAATTTAAACAGTTGTAAAGAGAATTTTTAAAATAAGAAGAAATAGAAATATACAGTTGTAAAGATAATTAAAAATAATAAAATGATTACAGTATATATAGATAAAAAATAAAATAATAATGATGATGCATAGATTAGATTAGGTGCAATCAGTGGGACGTACAGTGGCACAGAGCTCATTCAGTAAAGGCACAGCTGGACAGATGTGTGTTGAGTCTGGACGTACAGTGGCACAGAGCTCATTCAGTAAAGGCACAGCTGGACAGATGTGTGTTGAGTCTGGACGTACAGTGACACAGTGCTCATTCAGTAAAGGCACAGCTGGACAGATGTGTTTTGAGTCTGGACGTACAGTGGCACAGTGCTCATTCAGTAAAGGCACAGCTGGACAGATGTGTGTTGAGTCTGGACGTACAGTGGCACAGTGCTCATTCAGTAAAGGCACAGCTGGACAGATGTGTGTTGAGTCTGGACGTACAGTGGCACAGTGCTCATTCAGTAAAGGCACAGCTGGACAGATGTGTTTTGAGTCTGGACGTACAGTGGCACAGAGCTCATTCAGTAAAGGCACAGCTGGACAGATGTGTGTTGAGTCTGGACGTACAGTGGCACAGTGCTCATTCAGTAAAGGCACAGCTGGACAGATGTGTGTTGAGTCTGGACGTACAGTGGTACAGTGCTCATTCAGTAAAGGCACAGCTGGACAGATGTGTTTTGAGTCTGGGCGTACAGTGGCACAGTGCTCATTCAGTAAAGGCACAGCTGGACAGATGTGTGTTGAGTCTGGACGTACAGTGGCACAGAGCTCATTCAGTAAAGGCACAGCTGGACAGATGTGTTTTGAGTCTGGACGTACAGTGGCACAGTGCTCATTCAGTAAAGGCACAGCTGGACAGATGTGTTTTGAGTCTGGATGTACAGTGGCACAGTGCTCATTCAGTAAAGGCACAGCTGGACAGATGTGTGTTGAGTCTGGACGTACAGTGGCACAGAGCTCATTCAGTAAAGGCACAGCTGGACAGATGTGTTTTGAGTCTGGACGTACAGTGGCACAGTGCTCATTCAGTAAAGGCACAGCTGGACAGATGTGTGTTGAGTCTGGACGTACAGTGGCACAGTGCTCATTCAGTAAAGGCACAGCTGGACAGATGTGTTTTGAGTCTGGACGTACAGTGGCACAGTGCTCATTCAGTAAAGGCACAGCTGGACAGATGTGTGTTGAGTCTGGACGTACAGTGGCACAGTGCTCATTCAGTAAATGCACAGCTGGACAGATGTGTTTTGAGTCTGGGCGTACAGTGGCACAGTGCTCATTCAGTAAATGCACAGCTGGACAGATGTGTGTTGAGTCTGGACGTACAGTGGCACAGTGCTCATTCAGTAAAGGCACAGCTGGACAGATGTGTTTTGAGTCTGGACGTACAGTGGCACAGTGCTCATTCAGTAAATGCACAGCTGGACAGATGTGTGTTGAGTCTGGACGTACAGTGGCACAGTGCTCATTCAGTAAATGCACAGCTGGACAGATGTGTTTTGAGTCTGGACGTGCAGTGGCACAGTGCTCATTCAGTAAAGGCACAGCTGGACAGATGTGTTTTGAGTCTGGATGTACAGTGGCACAGTGCTCATTCAGTAAATGCACAGCTGGACAGATGTGTGTTGAGTCTGGACGTGCAGTGGCACAGTGCTCATTCAGTAAATGCACAGCTGGACAGATGTGTGTTGAGTCTGGACGTACAGTGGCACAGTGCTCATTCAGTAAATGCACAGCTGGACAGATGTGTGTTGAGTCTGGACGTACAGTGGCACAGTGCTCATTCAGTAAAGGCACAGCTGGACAGATGTGTTTTGAGTCTGGACGTACAGTGGCACAGTGCTCATTCAGTGAAGGCACAGCTGGACAGATGTGTTTTGAGTCTGGACGTACAGTGGCACAGTGCTCATTCAGTAAAGGCACAGCTGGACAGATGTGTTTTGAGTCTGGACGTACAGTGGCACAGTGCTCATTCAGTAAAGGCACAGCTGGACAGATGTGTTTTGAGTCTGGACGTACAGTGGCACAGTGCTCATTCAGTAAAGGCACAGCTGGACAGATGTGTTTTGAGTCTGGATTTGAATGTGGCTACTGTTGGAGCTCATCTGATCTCTTCTGGAAGCTGGTTCAGCTGCGGCTGGCACAATAGCTGAACGCAGACTCTCCTTGCTTTGAGTGAACTCTTGGTATTTCTAACTGACTTGATCCTGATGATCTGAGTGATCTGATGGGTTTGTATTTAATCAGCATATCTGCAATGTATTGAGGTCATAGTACATTGAGGACCTAGGACCTTTTATAAACAAGTAATAATACTTTAAAATTGATCCTAAATGTAACTGGAAGCCAGTGTAAAAACCTGAGGACTGGTGTGATATGGTCATATGTTCTGGTTCTGCTCAGCGTTCTGTATGAGCTGCAGCTGTCTAATGGTCTTTTTGGGAAGGCCGGTGAGAAGACCATTACAATAGTCCACCCTGCTGGTGATGAAAGCATGAACGAGTTTCTCCAAGCCTTGCCTGGAAACAAAGCACCTCATTCTTGATATATTTTTCAGATGATAGTAAGCTGATTTAGTTATTGCTTTGGCATGACTATTGAAACTCAGGTTGGACTCCAAAATCACACCAAGATTCCTGACTTGATTTTTTGTTATTAGACCTTTAGCCTCAAGAATTTCACCTTGAGAATTTCATCTTTGTTTCCAAATGTAATGATTTCAGTTTTGTTTTTGATAGTTTTGGCTCATCCAACTGTTAACTTCATCAATGCATTTGCACAGGAAGTCAATGGGGCTGTAGTCATTAGGTGATAGGGATCAGTAGATCTGGGTGTCGTCAGCATAGCTGTGGGAAGACATTTGGTTCTCTCTCATTATTTGGCTCAGTGGCAGCATATACAGGTTGAATAGGAGTGGTGCAAGAATTGACCCTTGTGGGACTCCGCAAGTCATGGATGTCCAGTCAGACTTATGGTCACCTATACTCACATAATAACCTCTCCCTTCTAAGTATGACCTGAACCATTTAAGGACCATCCCAGAAAGCCCGACCCAGTTTTCCAGCCTGTCAAGAAGTATGTTATGGTCAACAGTGTCGAATGCAGCACTGAGGTCGAGTAGCACCAGAATTAATGTTTTGCCTGTATCTGTATTGAGGCGAATATCATTTATTATCTTTATGAGCGCTGTTTCTGTGCTGTGATGTGGTCGGAAACCAGATTGAAAATTGTCAAAGTATCCGTTTGAGCTTAAGAATTTGTTCAGCGGACTGAAGACAACTTTTTCAATGATCTTGCCTGTGAAGGGGAGATTTGAAATTGGTCTGTAGTTGCTCAATAGGGAGTTATCCAGATTTCTCTTTTTCAGAAGAGGCTTAAATACTGCGGTTTTAAGGGAGTTTGGAAAAGTCCCATTGAGAAGTGAGGAGTTTACCACTTCTAGCAGATCTGCTTCTAAACAGTTAAACACACTTTTGAAGAAAGAAGTGGGGAGTGTGTCAAGGGCGCAGGTTGATATTTTAAGGTGCTGAAACGTTTCTTCTAAAATTTTACAATCAATCGCTTCGAAATCAGACATAGTAACTTTCTGAGGTTGTGGTCTGATCTGACTGACCCCAAAGCAACTCACGGATGTGCTGATCGCCTTCCTGATATTATTGATTTTCTCTGAGAAGAAGGAAGCAAACTCACAGCATTTGCTGTCAGAGCATTTCACTGGGGATTTGACGAGGGGCGTTTGTTAGTCTCTCTACAGTAGCAAAAAGAGTGTGCGTGTTGTTTATGTTTCTGTTTATAATATTTGATAAGAAGGTCTGTCTAGCTTTGCCTAGCTCTACATTGAAATCATGAAGGCTGTCTTTATAGATGTTATAATGGACTACAAGTTTTGTCTTCCACCACATGCGTTCAGATTTCCTGCATTGTCTTTTCATTATTTGCACTGCCGTTGAGTTTCTCCAAGGTGCTTTCTGTCTGCCGCTCTTTTTCCTGACTTTCTCAGGAGCAATATCATCTATTACTCTCTTAACTTTTGAGCTAAAAGAGTCAATGAGAAAATCAACAGATATGTCTGTTGTCAGATATGAATCTGCAGATATGCTTGGTGTTAGAGATATAGCCTTCATAAATAGCACACTAGTGTTCTCATTTAATCTTCTCTTTTTGACAGATCTAGCTTCAATGGCAGGAGAGATTGACATATCAAAGAAAATACAGAAATGATCAGACAATGCTACATCCTTAACAGCAATTGATGAAATGTTTAGACCCTTGCTGATAAGTAAATCTAGAGTGTGTCCACGATTGTGTGTGGGACCATGTACATGCTGTGTCAAATCAAAAGTGTTAATAACAGTCATGAGCTCTTTTGTTGTACTGGATTCAGCATTGTCTATGTGAATGTTAAAATCCCCAGCAATGGCAAAACAATCAAACTCTGAGGAGATTATTGATAACAGCTCTGTAAAGTCCTCAGTAAAGGATGGAGAGTATTTTGGAGGCCTGTAAATAATGATAAGCAGGATGGGTGGAGCACCTTTTAACACAATACCCAGATATTCAAAAGACAGACAGTCACCAAATGACACTTGCTTACATTGATAGACATCTTTAAATAGAGCAGCAACACACCCACCCCTCCTAAACGCTCTGCACACACTCATAAAAGTAAAGTTAGGAGGGGCTGTTTCATTGAGGACTGTTGCACTGCAGTTTTCTTCAAGCCACGTTTCATTTAGAAGCAAAAAATCAAAGTTGTTTGTGGTTATTAAGTCATTGACTAGAAATTATTTGTTTTTAAGTGAACGGATGTTTAAAAGTGCTAACTTAACAGTATTTTTTTTTCCCTGCAAAAAATTGCTGCTGATCAGTCCCATCCAGCAAGTGACATTTTTAGGCTGCTTCCTTCAGGAAGAAGGTACAGAGCAGTGAGGACAAGGACCTCACGCCATCTTAATAGTTTTTTTCCAAGAGCCATTTCCATTATGAACAGCTGATCCTGCACTATTTTTAGACTATTTTACTATTTGATTGATTATTTTAGGCATGCTTTTGCAGCTATACACATATATTGTTTGTGTGTTAAGTTTGTGTGTTACTGATGGCCATATCGAATTCCTGTGTATCTGCTGATGAATTTGGCGAATACAGTGATTCTAATCTTATCTTATCTTATCTTATTCATCACGTTTGGGGATCCATCACCCACATTCATTAATACTTCAAATCTGTTTTCAAGATGTATAGTTGGTGGTAGGAAATCAGGGTTTGCCATCCTTGTGTCTGGGGTAGAGCATGCTAATGTGGCAGTATGTGATGCTCGTGACAATCTGATGTCTCGGGTCCCTTTGGGTCTTGCTCCCTGTTTGTGCCATCGATTAGTGTGTTGATCAGTTATTTGTTTCCCCTGTTGGGTAGCACTATGGGACTCACCGGCAGTGTGCTGAGGGCGTTCATGTTGAAGCTCTGTGTGATTCGTCTGGTTCGGTGGTTCCGCAAATAACTTTGTTTCAAGAACTGCAATCCTCTGTAAAAGTCTGTGGCAAGTTGTGCAGCAAGTAGATTCTAGAAGAGGCATTATCCTTTTGAATGTAGGCAGCTGTGTTTTCCCTTCTCCGGAATGTAAGCTGATGGCAGTGGGAGGCTGGTTGGATGAAATATTCCGCTTTTTTGTTGTAATCCAGTCACCAGAGTTTCTAATTTTATCATTGAAGTCAAGCTTTGTCGTTTGAGCACTGTGCTGAAGTTGAAAATATGAGATAAAATATAGAAGCGATAGAGCAAAGCGCGGAGCAGTAAGCAAGAGCGTCCGAACAGTAGCTAAGCAGGAAGTATATAGAACAAATAAAGGATCTAATTAGTTAATTAACAAAACATGTGAATGGGTTAACTAATCATAATATATTGGGAGATTGGGTAAAACAGTCAGACAAGGAAGACAGAACCAAAACACAAAAAAAAACAGATCATAACCCTAACATTATGCCCTCTCCCTGTAAAGGCGTGTCGTTGTACTGTACATAGTCCAACTGAGGAGGCAGGGCTGGGCTCTGAGGGAGACGGGCGAGACAAAAAGTCCAATACATAAGTCCATGTGTGAGTGGAGGGTGGGAGGAGCCCAGGAGGAGACAGGTAAAGGTCCAGAAACCAGCCAGAGTGGATTCGAAGGTGGAAAGCCATTGTGGAAACTGGGCAGACGACTGATGGAGAAGGAGCTGCTGGAGATGGGAACCCATGTGAAAATGCTTGCCCTGGAGACCAAGATGGAGCCAGGAGGACGAGCTTCCGAGGTGGAGCCAGGAAGCCTGAAGAGTGAGGTGGAGCAGGTTGGACTGAGGATGAAGGCAAAGCAAGGGGAAGACAGAGCCGACGGCACAGCCAGGAGGATCCTTCTTCCTGGGTGGAGCTGGTGACCTGAAGCTCCATAGCAGATCCTCACAGTACAGTGTAGGAGATAAAGAGGGGCTGAAGGGAACCAGCAGAGGTGGAGCTGAGGAACTGGCTGTCAGAGGCAATTTACAGAGACCATAAAAATCACATCCACAGTGGACAGTGGGGCTTTCCTCCAAGCCCTCAACTCCACAAGCACTCCCTCGGTGTTGCGGGCTGTTGTTAGACTGTCCGTGTGGATCTGGCTCTGTTGCGATGTCACTCTCCGTCCTCACTGCAGGCTCGGGCTCGTCCATCGTGGCAGACCGATCTCCATTGTTTGCAGTAGGCTCTCGCAACTCCACCGTTCAGTTCGCGGGCGGTGGATGGCTGTTCTTTGGATTTTGAGTGTGGCTGGTGTGGTCCTCAGCCAGGCCGATGGTGAACAGGGAATCGTTGTTCACCAGTACCCACTCCACTAATTTGGCCGAATCCTCATTTGTTCCCCTTAAGTTCAGATATGCTCAAATAATTGGTGATGGTTAACAGGTTAATAATTTTCTCTCAGACATTGATGGGCAACCTGATTATAACTCAGAAAGTGATATTTTATGTTCTGCGATAACATCACAATAATTCTACAATATTCTTTTACAAAATAGTAATATCTGGGGTGGGACGAGATCTCGTGAGACTAAACTGTGTTGAGATTTCTCGTCGAGGTTAAAAGACAGATAGTGAGGGTGAAGTTAGGATACACTGTAAAAATAAAATTCAGGTCTCCAGTTGAATATTTTCTAGTGAACGATCACATCTAAATTTTTCAGTTGGCCAAATTGAATTTCTGTGAATTGATGCAATTTAATTCAATTAAAATTCAAGAAATTCAATTTGGCCAACTGAAAAATTTAGATGTGATCGTTCACTAGAAAATGTTTAATTGGAGACCTGAATTTTTTTTACAGTGTATAATATACCGTTTACATTACGCCTTCAATCTAGTTTTGCTTTTTATTGAAATAAAAACAATTGGAAAATAATTACAGTCGCTTTAATTCCGCAAGCTCATCTAGAACGAGCTGTTTGAGTCTTGCGCAGCACTGATCACCTGACGAGAAGAAGAGCGTGTGTAATGAGTGTGTGTTACATGTTAGTGGACAAGACCGTCACGGAGGATTCGTTGCGCAGCTGAAGCGTCAGACTTATATTTTAAAATGCACAATAGCTATCTGGTTGTAACCATCCCTGATCTCTGTATCATGCTTGAAGAAAAATGTGGTCTCTATTTGCACTTTGAAAATTAAGTACTTTGATTATGGTATTATTGTTAGTGTTTGCACTTAATATCTATGACCAATTTGTGGGAAGGAGTTCAGTTAGGAGGTCACAAGAAGCTCATGTGCAGTTCTGAGGTCTGAAGAGACAACCACACACGAGAGAAGCCAGTCAGTTGAGTTTTTGGCAAAACCTTTACAGTGCTTGTTGTCTTTTACTGTATATGATCATTCATAATCAGAAAGTAGAACTGAAATTACATTCATTACAAGATGATGAGTTAAAACATTTCAAATGCACCTGCAGACAATTTTTCTAGTCATGTATTTCATCATTAAGGATTTCTTAAAAATACTATGTAAAAATATCGTCTCGTCTCGTTCTCATGAACCCAATCTCGTGTCTCGTCTCATCTCGTAAGATAAGGGTCTCGTCACACCCCTATTATATAGTTAGTTAAGTGGTCAAGTCAAGTGGTTTTATTGTTATTTCCCTTCTGCATGTAAGAGGAAGTAAAAGCAGCTCCAAAAAATAAACATATACTGTTAAAACCAACCTGTCCTCCAAAAAAAACAGACTCTATAAGTATAATATCTTTAACGACCTATATTAACGTTTTAAAGTCATGTTCCCTGGGATCGAACTCACAAATGCATGATCACATGTTGTTGTATATTGCAATGCTCTACCAATTGAGCTATGCAAAACCTGAAATATTATGCAGATAAATGGGAAAAATGCTTTAAAATGAAAGAGTCCTGTTGTCAATAGGAGAACAACTTTAGAAAACGCTCTATGTGTCGTATTTTACTGAATGCTCCTATGGGTCGTATTTCAAGGAAGTGACAAACGACCTATATAGGCGTACTGGTTGGAGGACATTTTGGTTAAAACAGCTGGTTAGGTAAAAAAAAAAAGATTAATCATATCAGAACTTTTGCATGTTTAGTGTCAAAATTACAACCTATGCACTGCAATTTTTGGTACCAAAGAAAAAAAATTTGGAACAATTTTACTATTTTATGAATATAAAAATGTTAATTAAATGAGTTGTGATGATAAAAATGATTAGTAAATAGTAGCCAACATTTAAACATCATGTAGCCTTCAAATTGTTATAAGTAAACATTGATAATAAAAAGATCAGAAGAACAATGTACTGTATAATAATGAAGGACAAAGAAACACATTACACAGAACATGTGGCAGGTCTATTTGTTTGCATTTACACTTTAAGACTTAATGCACAACTATTTTGACGTACAGTATCAGATTGTTTTGTTTCGCGTCTGTGGTTATATCACTGTAAATCAGAATCAATTATGCATTGCATATGCAATTGTAAATCCAGAAACTTTGTACTGAGCAGCATGAAAAACAAAACTTTTCCTTCAGTTGTATATGGGTTGTAAAAAGAGCAAAGAGCACTCCCTTTATAATGTGTCAGTTACTTAATCTACGTTTAGCACCTGCTCGCTCAGATCTACAAGGTTAACTAATCGTGAAAAGTGTTGATTATATCATTATATTCAGTTGCAGTGGTGATTATTGTAGCCGATCACAGACATGTTGAGCGCATGAATGCAGGATCTCATAATTGCAACTTGATTTCTGCACACTAACCAATGCTGTCATCATAACTAACAGTGCAAACACAATGTAAATAAGACATGTGTTGATTATTACTGGAGTTTTGCTGCGAGTCCAGAACTCAGTCACTGATAAACTCCTTTGATCGCTTTCTGTATATCATTTAATCACAGTTTAAATAACAGATTATTTTCATCTACTAAAATAATCAATGTGAAGTTGAGCGTTTAGTCACTGGTTTGATTTACTGACACAGATATAGAACATCTGACTGCATGAATCAAATCAGGATTCACTGGTCTCAGATCAGGCATTAGAATGAACACGGTTACTCACATGTTGTGGCATTACTGTCGAGTCCATATTATAAAAGTCTCTTGGCACTGAAATTGTGACTGATTTCCCAAAGAATCCACAGTGAAATGTAGCGAATACACATAAATAATGCTCAACTGAGACATTCACATTGTTGAGAATAAATAAGCACATTCCTGATGTTATTTTTAGTCCAGGGATCCTGTGTCGCTCTTCTCTCCTCATCATCTCACTAACACTCCAGTGGGCGGAGCCAAAGCTGTGATGATGAAGTAGGCGTTGATCATCTTTCACCGATAGACGCATTCCACAATTCTACTTTAACTATAATAACCATTTATTTTTTTGAAGTAAACATGGTTATTTCCATGGTTATTCTTAATTTATGATTATCTTTAACTATGACTCAGTAGATATAATAGACTATTTATTTAGGATGTCATAAATTATATTTTATGACTATTGTGTTAAATAAATTCTTTAAAATAGAACTCTAATTTATCTAATTTAATTAGTGTCTAAAATAGGATGACCTCATGGGAGTATTCAAACCTCACTGAGTAACATTTTCCATTGAAATTCTGCACAATTACTGAAAAGTAATACATGCTGTCATTATACTTAACATGTTTAATACTTCCGCGTGAATTGGAGAATGGAAAGAAAAGGCATGGAGTCTATTTGGTTTATTGGAGAACAATGCACAGTTTCATTTTCCCTATTCTGTGACCTTTAGAACTTAATACCTAAGAATGGAAACAGTAAACCAAACTTTACTGTGTATGTTGCCATGCATGCGTGTGCACGTGTGTGTGCGTCACTCATTTCTCTCCTGTAGTTACATTACATCAATGACTCTATAATCTGATTTAATCCAGAATCCCCTGCACGATCTACACGTGGGTCACACAAGTATCTGCTATCATTTCTTCAAGCTCTCCTCTCCTCCACTCCAGCTCTAACACAGATGCATAAACACACTCTTTAGGGTGGAAGCATCAGACATATCAAGAGTGAGGAAGTGAAATGTGCTTCGCAGACAGAAGAAGACGCTTACTATTTGGTCTTTTGTGGGCTTTTTACTTTTTTTTTTTACTTGCTTACCTTTGTGTTGTGGGAAGAGAGAGACTGTGACAGTATAGTTTCTACAGCATGTGATTATGTGTTTCATCAGGAGAGCAGTATGGACCGTTCAGAAATCAGAGGACAAAGGCGTGAGTGAAGATGACCTTAAAAACAGTCAAAAGTAAGTACATGCAAACACACATAATTACTACAGGGGTAGGGGTCTTATACATCATTTTTATGTGCTCTCATTTTAATTGATAGACTATATGAAAAACACAAACTTTTATAAATTTGTCACACCAAGAAGGGCTTCAAAAATGGCTTTAACATGATGTTTTTTTGAGGATGTTGTTTTATGGAAAATTCTATATGACTATACAATAATCCTAATAATAGTAATACTAATAATAATTGTATATATATATATATATATATATATATATATATATATATATATATATATATATATATATATATATATATATATATATTAGTGGTGGGCATAGATTAATTGTTTTTATCTAGATTAATATCCCTGTGATCTTGGAATTAATCTAGATTAAGGCTCATTTGAATTCTGATGAAGGAATTAGCCTGGATGCCATTCGAATTTAGCCCCGCCAACACATTTGAGGTCGGCAATTCGTATTCTGACTAGAATTGAGAATGGCCACGTCAGGCTAATTCAGAATATGTGTGCTAACCAAATAATGACCGGTGCTTTCACACTTGGTTCGATTGCCTGGACCGAACCCGAGTTCGATTGCTCCCCCTGCCCCCTTCTGGACCGTGTTCATATTATATTACTTGGGTCTGAACCGGGTTGCGTTTGCGTCATCAAAGCAGCAGTATGTCACAATAGGGCACACACGCAGGTTCGAAGACTCGTTCTCGCTCCCTACAGTGCGTGCTAAAATATCGCGGTGAAAGTCATCCTAGCTTGCGTAGTATAGACCCAGCTCCCAACCCAACTTTGAAAATTGATTAACGGCGATATTTTTTGTATTTTTATTTGTTCAATTTCTGTATTAGGCGACACAACTTTTGTCTTGCCAAAATTTGACCTTTCTGTCTTGATTAAATGATAAATATTTTTTCTAATTTATTTCAGTGCATTAAACATCATTTGGGAGGGTTTTAGCTTTTCATATAAGAGCTATTTCTAACACCAATTGATGAATTAAAAGTCAGGTTAATAGCAGGTGTTTCTACAAAATAGATAAGCGACACGACTTTTGTCAGGGACTGTATGTCAGCAAATTAAGTAGTGGTGCTGTGAGATCCAAATTTAATATCTTGTGTGACTTCTATGAGCTTGAAGGACTGCATCCATGCGGTTTGGCAAGGACTTACAATTTATTGATGAAGTCATCAGGAATAGCAAAGAAAGCAGTCTTGCATGCCTCCCAGAGTTCATCAATATTCTTTGGTTTCGTCTTCCATGCTTCCTCTTTCATCCCACCCCACATATGCTCAATGATGTTCATGTCTGGTGACTGGGCTGGCCAATCCTGGAGCGTCTTGATCTTCTTCGCCTTGAGGAACTTTGATGTGGAGATGGAGGAATGCGATGGAGCACCATCCTGCTGCAGAATTTGGCCTCTTTTATGGTTGGGAATATAAGAGGTAGCTAAGATTTCTTGGTATTTTAGACTATTGAAGTTGCCTTCCACCCTGCAGATCTCCCGCACACCCCCAAACTGGATGTAACCCCAGACCATGATTTTTCCGCCACCAAACTTCACTGTTATCTGGTTGATTCTCAAATCCATGCGGGCTCCAGTAGTTCTCCTGCAATATTTGCGGCGACTGTGGTGTAATTCAACAGAAGATTCATCTGAAAAATCCTTCTGCCACTTTTCCAGCGTCCATCCTTTTAGCAGGCTGTGGGCTTTGGCAAATGCCACACGGTTTTTCAATTGTCTTTTGTTTAGTGCTGGCTTCTGGGCACTGATTCGACCATGGAGGCCATTTCGAGACAGAATCCGACAAACTGTTCTGGTTGACACAGGGACTTCAGGTGACCAGGTCTCGTGGAGCTCTGCTGCAGTGGAAAATGGGCTGGCCTTGGATTTTCGAGCCAACAAACGGTCCTCTCGAGCAGTTGTCTTGCAGGGTCTGCCTGACCTGGGTTTGTCATAAACGTCTCCAGTCTCTTCAAATCTTTTTTTTATCCTCTTTACTTGACGCTGAGACACTTTGAAGGTGTCTGCCACATCAGCAGTGGATCTGGTCTTCAGCCTCTTGATAATCTTTAGTCTCAGGGTGAATCTTAGGCATGTTTGCAGAGGTCTAGTTGCAGTTGATGTGAAGGTCTAGTGCACTGGGGTTCTTTTATACACACCTGAGATCTAATTGATCCATTATTAGTCACAGGTGAAGCTCATATGACAAGGCGACAACACTTATGTCTTTGCAAAAATTCACTCAATGGGCTTTACCAAGCTGTGAATATTAGAATATTTTTTGACAGTTTCATTTTGCACTGAAACATTATTACAAAAGTTGTTGGGATTAAAATGACCCATTTCTTGTAAAAAAATCTTGATAAGAAATATATTTCAGCGGCACTTCAGTTCAATTTGTACACAAGCGACAAGACTTTTGTCAGGGACTGTTTATTCTTCATAAAGCATTCCATATAAAGTATAAATACTTTAAATAATAGGAAAGAACAAAACACTATCTGATCAAATGATTTGGCATCATAGAGGAAATCAAATACCTAGTCACGACTGTACCAAAAACCGCAAAACCGCAAATTTGTCCCCCCCAAAAAAATTGGTTAACAATGTCCATGGGTGTAAATTTCATTTTAACAGTTGTACACATACAATTTCTCAAGGACATTTTTTTGAAGGGGAAACAAATAATACAGCCAAAATTGTTCTTGTAAGAATATGTGACGTTTTGGTGCACTGAAAAATCATCTCAAACAACACAACAACACAAAGCAATAGTTATTTAAATATGAGTTATCATAGGTTCACCATGCGGTAATGCAATTATTAAATTATCTTGCTTCTTGCACATAGTATTGAGCAAAACCCAACAAAGCCTAATATCAGTTCACACATAGGCTTATCGCCGTGTTAGTTATAGTGGGTGACTTACAACAAGCTACCAAAACAACAATTGCTAAAATACTGGACAAATGGAAAAATACATTGGTTATTGCTAATTTAATAATAACTCAGCATTTTCTATATTCTACATTGTCCAATGTTTAAAGTGAATAAAACAGCCTTAACACTTAACCTTAAACAGCCTTAACACCTTAACTACTGAAAAAATGTTGTACTCTTCCACCGGACATGTGTGTGTAGGTGAGATGCGCGGTGGACCAAACCACTGTGAGGCAAGAGAGGGGGGACTCAAAATGTTTCTTTCTTAAAACGCATTTTTGCCCCATTTGCTTTTGTTTGTATTGTCTTACTACTTAAGTATATATAATTATATTATTTAATTACCCTCATGGGGTGAATACCCCCACCCACCCCGCGATTCACACTTATGACAATATCATACAGGTGGTGGAGTAATAACTTTTTTTAATGAATCCGTTTGAGATCGAATTCATGCAAGGTTTTGGGATTTTTGGACATGGCATCTGAGTACTAATTCTAATTTTTCTCTTTTTTTTTGCTTTATTTCCAGATTCAATCATAGGCTAGAGCACATACACACTCTTCAAAAAGAACACTTTAAACCTCTTAACAAATTAAAAGACGTTAGTGACATTTGTATGTATTCAAAATAAAATATATAGATTGTACTGAATGTCAGCTGGTTTATTTTGCTCAAGATAAGGACTTATTAAGGCCACATGTCATGCAATCAAAAAATTCTGCTTCTAACCACAAGTCGAGAGCTGGCGTTCACACCACACAAGTTTGCAATGCTGTTTGCGAATGTTTTAGCTGAAATAAAGACAATTCACGACAGTTTTCAGGGGCCATTCACACAAGATGTGTTGTTATGATCTGTCTAGACATTTCTATGTGTACATGAGGTGTCAGGAGGCATGATCATTTTTTAACACATAATTTTTTTGTGTATGCTAAATTATTAAAACCACAAATACAGCTCTTCACAGCTCTTTTTTGTGGCACTGAATAGACAGAGGAAATATGAAGAGATAAAGAGCAAAATGTACTCACATTTTTTTATATATTTTTTTTATATTATATTAAAAATATTGAGTACATTTTGAATCAGTGAAATCAATTACATGTACCGTATTAACTGAGTAAATGTCAGTAAAAAATATAAATAGACCTGAGTAACTGCATTTGGTACATTAACAATTAAATTCAATATAAATGATCGGGGAAAACATTTAAAACCAATGCTTATTTATGAGTAATATTAACTTTTATAGTATTAATATTAACCCTCTTTGACATCACATAGGCCAATACTCGAAAAATACTTTCCGAAACTGGAAGGAGTATTTTTGGCACAGAAATACTCCATCAAACTACCAACTTATTTTTGTAATCTTTGTCCATGTTTAGCAAGTCTTTAACAGTGTAAAAACAAACTTAGAATGCATGAAATAGCATACCCCCCATTTAAGTTAATAAAGTTTAAGTTAATTATTACTGTGATAGTTACTAAGCCACTGATTTATCTTTTTTTAAAGTGTAACAGTAACTGTTAAAGCAGTTATCTGTAGATGAAGCCACCTGCTTTGATTTGAATCTTTTATAACTGTATGGCTGGACAATTTAAATAGCATTTTTCCAGAAACCATATTAACATAGTCTAAAATCCAAGGTTGTTCAACAATATAGGACTATTGTTAATGACAGAATAACTTCTGCTAATTAATCAATTTGGCACTACATTAATGCATCATTAATTTGGGGTCTTTATAAAATGCACATGAAATCGAGCCAACCTTGTTTTATTGGGTTTATAAATCTGTCGTCAACATCACTTTTGGTCACTACTGTACTTTACACATGCTATTAAATGCACGGCTGAAGAAAAACTGAACAAATCGTATGTATTTGAATTCATTAGCTCTCTGCCTCTCTCTTTTCTCTCTCTCTCTCTCTCTCGCTCAATCTCCTCTAGCATGGTTCTTTAGACTCCTCCCGGTTGTGCTGTTCTTCATTTGTTACTATTGCTCCCAGTTCTACTTTGAGAGGTTAGTACTGTCACCTGCTTTACACAGTATCAAATCCATTGTTGTCATTGGTGATTATTATGGTACAAAAGGTTAAATTTATTTATCTTCTCAGGCTGAAGCATGCAACAGCTTTTGAGGTGTGCGTATGGTAACTTAAACTACTGAAACTGTCTTTCTTTCTTGTCTTTAAGCTATGGAGGCAACGGAAAGTCCCCGGAGCCAACTGTTTCACTATGTCACAACTATCGCTTGCAGAGGAAGTGGGAGAGTCTTAAATATAAGTATGTGACCTGTGAAATGTGTTGGGGAAACTACTTTGAAACTCTAGTTTACTGAGCTTGAAAATAGAAAATGAAAGTTTTGCCATCATTTTCTGACCCTCCTGTCCTTCCAAACCTGTAGGACTTTCTTAAAATAAGATGACATACATGTTTTATGTATGTTAAATACAAAGTTATGTCATGAAACTCTAGATGGCGCAGGCTGATAGGTCCTTAACCGACCTGCTTATATAGAGGGCACAGCTGATTGGTTGAGCCTTCCAGTACTTGGGTTGAATCTGCCTTAGCAGTGCAGCTTTCAAAAGCCCTTCACCGTCCCCAGCTCCACCTGTATAGATCTGCTACAGGTAATTCATGTACGCTATATTGTACAGCAGCATGTCTTACTTGCCCACAGCAGCGTGTCGTGTATGTATTTGCAGTAGCAGCAAAAAAAGCATCAGCAGCATAGCAGATCTGTTCAACCAAGACCAAACAAATCAACATTACCAAACACTCTGAGTGTTGTCATGACAGAAATGTTTATTTGTTCATACAATGGAAGTAAATAGTAACCAAAATGTATGGGTTACTGACATTTTTCAAAACAGCATGGAGAGTAGGAGGAGAGTAAGGAGAGTAAATGATGAAACAATTTTCAACAGAATTTTGTTGGGTTTCCACGCTTTATTCCATAGACAGAATGAAATGTATACTGTACAAACGGTATATCCCCTAACCCTATAACCTACCTATTATTTTGCATTTTTAAATTTTCAAAAAACTTTGAAACTTTGTTTTGATTAATAAGCTGTTTTCCTCATGGGGACCAAAACATGTCCATTTTGTCCCCTTTAACATAGTGAAATTCGGCTCACTAGTCTGTGTTCAACAGGTTTTGCTATATTAGTGAAGACATTTTTAATATATATATATATATATATATATATATATATATATATATATATATATATATATATATATATATATATATATATATATATATATATATATATATATATATACTGGATAATGTCTAAATAAATAAAATATCCAGTGTATATTTTCATGTATTTCATGTAAGCGGCATGGATGCATAAAAGACTTCAGCCATCTTTTGTCCATTATTATTGTCATAACAATTTTGACCTGACATGAAGTCAAGCTACTTTGCTTTGCATTAGACGGCAGTAATCTGGATGAAATACATGATAAATTCTCATATTTACATAATGTTTCAATTTATAGAAGTGTATATGTTTATTGTAGAGAACCTCTAGAGAAGTTTGCATATTTTCTTATACAGATCAAGATCTTAAGATCTAAATGACCTAAAACACAAAATGAAGTGCGTTCATTTATTGTTACTACTTTGGGGATTTAAAAAAAGTAATTTCAATTAGAAATGAAAAAGTTAACTGTTCTGTGTCAAACATGACTGCGAATAGCCATGGTGTGACCTTTTTTTTTTTTTTTCAAAAGCTTAGGAGGTTTAAGCATTATTCAAACAGAATTATTACAAAATGTGTGTTCCTCAGTGTTATTAGTTTACACAGCTGGCCATTCCCTTTCTGATCTGATCATGTAGAGCCTCTTCATTCTCCATCTGGAGTTTCACCTTTTGCATGTAGTTCTTTGTTTATTCATTCATTCACTAGAACATCAGATTCTGCTGCAAAACATTGTCACTGTCTGGTATATTTAATGATTTACTGATAATCCTTGATTCATGTTGCTGTCAAGTCTAACATTCTAGCATTAAAGCAAAAATAATTCCCAAGAGTTTAAATTACTGTTTAAATCCAGGGCTTTTGAACGGCAGTCCCTAACTTTAGTTGCTCAAAAGCTTGCAGAGACAGATCTGTCCACATAGATTCAGCACTTAACAATGCAGTTATTGTGAACATGTTTTTAAGTTGTTCCAATTACTCGTTTCCACACGATGGATATATCCGTCCAATAGGCCATTCAGATTTGTCTGCTAAAAATTGATTGGCTGCTGGAGACCATGTTTTTTTAAGTATCCGAGTCCTATTAGAGGATATGTTAGGATTTCCTCTGAAGAAGATGCACACCAATTTTCAACTTCATGGATGATACAGTTGCAGATGTATAGTGGTTTTCCAGTTGTAGCGCCCCCTATTGGTGTACTTTATGGAACTTGGTGTGCATTTTCAGAATGTCCTTTTGTCTGTGTGTGTTAAGTTTTGTTAATCTATAAGCAATATGAACACTGAGTACACTGTACCAGCATTACAGCATACTGTACCAGTTCATAGTATTTTGCATCCTAATGTAGCTGCCATTGTATATTATGAATATTGGTTCTTTGATGAATTGCTTTTTGTAAAAGTGTCTACTAAATGCAAATATAATGAGACACCTATAAAATAGGACCCAGCATTGCTACTTCAATGCACATACATGTGCAGCATATCTGCAATACATCCCATAATAACAAGCCATACTCACTGACTGTCCTGAGTAACCTTAGACCAGTTTCCAACCTCCCCTTTCTGTCTGAAGTATTAGAAAAGGTGGTATGTGTTAGAAACATCCTTGCTTCTGATTCTGGTGCCCTCAGCCTCCTGGTCCTCTTGGATCTGAGTGCAGCTTTTTTGTTTGCCATTCAGTATCATACTCCTATCTCGTTTAACTACTAGTCTTTCAGTGGCTAACTAAATTCATATATCTTGGTCAGGCAATAATTTATTAGCATTAATAAACACAGATCTCACTCTGTCCCTGTTTCCCGTGGTGTGCCTCAAGGATCCGTTCTTGGTCCACTTCTATTTCTATGCTTCCTCTTGGTCAGATCATCCAGGGTCATGGTGTTAATGTCCATACTTACTCTGATGATACACAAATCTATTTAACTTTTCAGCTCAATTATGTTTTCCCTCCCCCTTTCATCACTTCCTGTCTACAAGATCTCGAAGTATGGCTGGCTTTAAACGTCTTAACTGTATACTGACAAAACAGAAATCCTGTTAGTAGGCCCTACATCCTTACCACCGACCTTATTTTACTCATAAATTGAACAAACCCATTATTAAAACCCGTAGAACACAAATTATTATTAGCATTAATAAACACAGATCTCACTCTGTCATTGTTTCCCGTGGTGTGCCTCAAGGATCAGTTCTTGGTGTACTTCTATTTCTATGCTTCCTCTTGGTCAGATCATCCAGCGTCATGGTGTTAATTTCCATACTTACTCTGATGATACACAAATCTATCTTACCTTTCAGCCCAATACTGTTTTCCCTCCCCCTTCCATCACTTCCTGTGTACAAGATATCAAAGTATGGATGGCTCACCCAACATGACTTCTTCATTAATATTGACAGAGTTATAGTTGTGTTAAAATCCTGCTATTGGTGTTAAATCCTGTTTTTTCACATTGTCCGTACACGATCTTTGCTAAATCTCAAAGATGCCGAAATTGTTATCCGTGCCTTTATAACCTTGCGTCTGGACTGGCTTTCTATTGTGTATCGTATTAAGTTTAAAACACTTGTGCTATTGCTTTTAAGGCATGGTTTAGCACATTCATACTTACAGAATTAATACACACTTGTTTTCCTGCCCGTACTCTTAGATCTTAGTTCAAACAATCTACTTTTAGTGGTAGGGCATTCAACATTTCAGCTCCTAATTTTTGGAATAAGCTGCCCCAAAACCTCCACGCTGTCTCCTCACTCAGACCGTTAAGACTAAACTAAACTCTCATTTATTCACAAAATATTTTGTTTACTAACTTTTACTTTAATTATCAGATCCTTACTTATTTTGGCTATTGTCTTGTATGTTTTATGATCTCTGTCTGACTGCCAGACTTTGTTGTTCCTTAATTGTACATCTGTATTATTTGTCAGTATTATGTAAAGTGTCCTTTGTTTCTTGGAAGGCGCAATATAAATGAAACATTATAGCTCTTTTGTTGCGCGCACACACACACACACACACACACACACACACACACACACACACACACACACACACACACACACACACACACACACACACACACACACACACACACACACACACACACACAGAGAGAGAATACTGATCTCCGGGTGATAAAGGTCAGCTTTTGCCTAACATCAGCTCTTAAAAATCCTCAGGATTTCTCTTGCAGCTGTACTCAGTGGTGTAGCCAGAGAATTGCAGGGAACTTAATGGAAAATGGACACTCTCATGGGCAGTGGGAGTGTGTAGACGGCTGGCAGCACTGTAAAACCAACACGTCTATGTGTAATGATTGGGCTGGGCTCCACTGCACTGTTATGACAGACTAGCTTGGGTAAAACCAACATGTCAATCTTAAGCATTTGAGCTTTACACAAATACAACACAGCAGTGTAGCCAAATTAGTGTCACGTGTAATAAGCATCTGTGTTGTTTGTGAGTGGACAAACATTCATCACTGGTGAATTCTGCCATTTTTGCCTTTTCACAATGTAACTTCAACCAAGTTTTTATGTATTGTGCTTGACAGCGTTTTGTGTTGGAAATGATTGTGATGGAAATGGCCAACTAACTCGAAGGCTAGTTTCATAGGTAGCATTTTATGCAATAAATTAATTGTAAAAAAACGTAGGATAAATTATTAAAGGTAGGGTAGGTATGAATTATCAAAAACACTTTTGTCCAAATTTGTTTAAGCTTTCTTTATATGTCAATACATAGTTAAAATGTAAGTACTCTGAAAAAGAGAGTTTAACAATCGAGTGACTCTAGACTTTTTAATCTGCAATAAACACCGCTCATTATTTTCGTTCAGGACGAAGCAAGTGATTGGCTTGGGCAACTGTCACTCTCTCTCGCTACCATGGCTACCACCCCTTTTGCTACAGGATCTGCCCACATGCACACACCTCTGCTTCCTCGGAACCTGTTGCCCGCCCTCTTGCATGACCTCCTCTGCTTCACACTCGACCCCGGCCTTGTCCTCGAGCCGACGATGCGGTGCTTGTCTCCGGAGTGTAGTCCTCATCAGAGTCAACAATGCTTTCATCATGGAAATGCTTGCATGCAAAACACCGTATACCTATGTTATGAATCTTACACGAAATTCATCTTCATCACAGTATAACTGATGTTATTGGAAAAACATGTATCAATGCTACCCGTTTTTAGCTTTGGCTTATAAGCTCGCTACCGAATCAAACAAAAATACATTTTAAACTTTACCAGTATCAGTATTCTAGCTCGATATTGAGTACTAAAAGACATCTTATTTGTTTAGATTCATAATGATAAAGTTTTTATTACATGTGATTCTGACATGATGTCTCTACATGGACTCTGCTCCTTCTTCTCCACTCGTCTCAGGTGAATAATTCTCTTCCAGCTGAGTGGTCGGCGTAGCGCGTTCATGTGTTTTGGGGGCGTGGCTTTGGAGAGAGCCCAGAAGGGAGAAGGCGGAGTGAATGCAAATAATGAGCTGTCTTTAAAACAGTCGTCAGAGGTCTACAGACATTACATTTTTATACTTTCTTTTTTAGAGTACTTAAAAAAGTTTTTTTAACCAATTCTTACCTACCCTACCTTTAACAGTTAAATTATATATTTTTTGCATAATTTGACAGGCCAATCGAGTGCTGCAGGAATGACATCAAAACCCTAATTCACCAGTGGTTCCCTAGAGTTTCCCCTATATGTCTTTATATAAAACTTCTAACTATTGTCAAGTTATGTATACCACTGACCTTATTGTACTCATAAATTGATCAAACCCATTATTAAAACCCATAGAAAACTCATTATTAAAAGCATTACTCAACACAGATCTCGCTCTGTCATTGTTTCCTGTGGTGTACCTCAAGGATCAGTTCTTGGTCCACTTCTATTTCTATGCTTTCTCTTAGTCAGTCATCCAGCAAGATCTCAACGTATAGATGGCTCAAAGCTTCTTAAAACTGTAAACTGACAAAACAGAAATCCTGTTAGCAGGCCCTAAATCCTTACCACCGACCTTATTTTACTCATAAATTGAAAAAAAGAAAAACATTATTAAAATCCATAATGAAATCTCAAGGGAACCACTGGCGAATTATTCTTGCTGATTTTGACATCATCACTCTAATGGAAGTGATGCACAGTAAAGATATTGTATTTGGTGGTGATATTTACCTTGCATTTTTTATATATCACTGACACTGTTATGTCTGTGGTAACCAAGTACACTATATGAATAAAACGTTATATTCGCGATATATCGTGATATAGGCGATAATTGTTGGTCTGGCTTAATATTATGCGGGACATTATAAGTAGTTTGTTTCTGAGTCAGTCTTTTGTTTTACTCACACAGCATGAGCCGAAAGACTGAGCTCTTCCTAAAGCTGGAGGATTTCTTCTGGAGGGAACATCTGTCAGCTGAGGTCCTGCCCTATGGTATAAAAGGCAGTGGTATGTACAGCTTCTGTTGGTCCTCTCTGTTATAATCTCTCCTTAATACATCAGTTAAATCTAGTCCAAAGTCATTTAGCTAATGCTTATGATAAATATGGCCTAAGTACATGATCACATAAATCTTGTTTCTGAAACCTCCCATACCCTTGAAACCTTTCAGTAAACCTCATATAAAGAAGAGTGTTTGTTTTTCTGCGGTCAGCATGCTTTTACTGCAAAACGAGAAGGATGGTGGTGCATGCAATCCATTCACGTTTATACTTTCATAATGATGCACTTAGTTCAAATACTTTCTTCTTTCTCACTGCAGAGCTCCTGCTTGTGAAGATCTTGGCAGTGATTTCCAGCTACACAATGCCAGCAAACATTGAGAGGTAAAGTAGGGCTGAGCAGCTTTCACAAGTATCTGAACTCTGAGCTCAAGCTCCCATAACCTTGTAGATAAACCATTCCTCAGATTCGCTCATCTGCTTCAGTTCCTTCTGAAGATATCAACTGAAAAGTTGGTTAATCAAATAATTTAATCACCAAATCACATAAATCAGAATTGTAACTCTTTTCCCCAGCGTTTTTTTTCTAAAAGGTGACAGTCACCACCAGTGTTTTTTGATCATTTTCACTAAAATTGAATGGCCCCCCAGAATATTTTTATGTATGACTATCTGAATATGCAATATATCTAGTCTCTGTTTTTAAACAAAAATACCCGTTTTATTCTAGCTCCATGCATTCGACACACTTGAATGTGGGTAAGTTTCATAAAACATTTTGAGCAAAAAGGCTGAAAAGACTAAGTCCAGATCAGATTCAGTACGATGATCAAACACAGATGGAGTAGATGGAGTCCATCAACATCCCCAAATCTTCACAGTCCTAGAGCTTGTCCTGGGTCCATATTTCATTCAGTAACATTAGACAGTTTTGATTTATGTTTAATGTTGATGATTGTGTTATTTTACATACTGTATGCATATGATTACCTATGATATTGCTTGTTTCTGTTTCTTCTTCACCTGTGTTTGGATCAGGAGATTCTGTACTCTTTCAGAAGATGTGTAATAGCGCCCCCTACCGCATAACAGTGAAAACATGGAAGACCAGAAATTTCTGTCAATGGCGGAAAGAGTTAAATTGTATTTAGACATGTCCCAGATTTTGAAAATTGCTAATTTGCATAGAATAAATAACCTCATAAATATATTCTGCTGTATATATATATACACCAATCTGACATAACATTATGACCTAATATTGTGTTGGTCTCCTTTTGCTGCCAAAACAGCCCCGACCCTTCGAGACAAGGGCTCCACTAGACCCCTGAAGGTGTTCTGTGGTGTTGGGCACCAATATGTTAGCAGCAGATCCTTTAAGTCCTGTAAATTGAGATGTGAGGCCTCCATGGATTGAAGTTGTTTGTTCAGCACATCCCACAAATGCTTGATTGGATTGTGTTTGGAGGCCAAGTCAAAACCTCAAACTCGTTGTTGTGCTCCTCAAACCATTCCTGAACTATTTTTGCTTTGTGGCAGGAGCATTATCCTGCTGGAAGAGCCATAGCCACCAGGGAATACCGTTTTCATGAAAGGGTATACATGGTCTGCAACAATGCTTAGGTAGGTGGGACGTGTCAAAGTAACATCCACATGGATGGCAGGACCCAAGGTTTCCCAGCAGAACATTGCCCAAAGCATCACACTGCCTCCGCCGGCTCGCCTTCTTCCCATAGAGCATCCTGGTGCAACGCACACGCACCTAGCTATCCACGTGATGTAAAAGAAAATGTGATTCATCAGACCAGGCCACCTTCTTCTATTGCTCTGTGATCCAGTTCTGATGCTCACGTGCCACTGTTGGTGCTTTCGGTGGTGGACAGGGGTCAGCATGGGCACCCTGACTGGTCAGCGGCTATGCCGCCCCATACGCAACAAACTGCGATGCTCTGTGTATTCTGACACCTTTCTATAAGAACCAGCATTAACTTCTTGAGCAGTTTGAGCACCAGTAGCTCGTCTGTTTGATTGGACCACACAGGCCAGCCCTTACTCCCCACGTGCATCAATGAGCCTGGGCCGCCCATGACCCTGTGGCCGGTTCTCCACTGTTCCTTCCTTGGAGCACTTTTGATAGATCCTGACCACTGCAGACTGGGAATACAGCACAAGAGCTGTAGTTTTGGAGATGCTCTAGCCATCACAATTTGGCCCTTGTCAAACATGCTCAAATACTTAAGCTTGCCCATTTTTCCTGCTTCTAACACTTTGAGGACAAAATGTTCACTGGCTGCCTAATGTATCCCACCCACTAACAGGTGCAGTGATGAAGAGATAATCAGTTATTCACTTCACCTGTCAGTGGTCATAATGTTATGCCTAATCGGTGTATATTTGAATAGTTTAGAAAACAAAATTTTCTGAAGTTAAGCACCTAATTTCACTGACTATTTGATAAAAAAAAATCAATAAACATAATCTTTTGAGGCTCTATTGTGTACCATATTCATGGATAGTACCTTTTTTGTGTCAGCAGTTTAGATTGCAGGACATGTGCAGTCATTGGAAACGGCTTTTCCATAAAAAACAGTTCACTGGGGGAGATCATTAACAAATACGACGTGGTGATCAGGTAAAAACAGACCTTCACCTCTGTTTGGCCTCTTTCAGTGTTTCTATTACACTGCTTTCATGTTTATATTCTGTTTCATTCTTTGAAGAAAGTTTTAATTTGAGCTTTCGCCTATCTCCTTCTATCCTTCTCCTTCTAATATATATATATAACATTTTTTTTTTCAGTCTACAGAGCGATAGCTTTTCCATTATTCTGGCTTGTATTTTGCATTCTTGTTTGAGTGGCATATAATAGTCTCCCTTAACAATACCTCCTGCAGTTAGTGCGCTGCTTGGCTACTGTTTCTCAACCTTTGCTTCTCAAGCCGATTTATAGTCTTGGAATGAACTAATGCCATTTTATTTCTTGTAAGCCTCTACCAAACGTCAGAATTTGTCTGAGTGCATTTTTCCATGGTCTCCCCCTCCTCGCCGTGTGTTCTCAGAAGCTAATCACGGCGGGGGAGGAGAGTCCAGCCGGTTGACATTTGGTGTTGAGTTACAAATCCTGATGCCTCGAAATCGCCATTAGTGAGCAGAACACCAGCTCCTCTCTAATCTCATTTGTGAGAAAGAGGGCGGTTTTCCCGCATGGATTCACTCCCATGAAAAATGACATGTGACGTGGGGATTGTTGATAAAGGATGTGTTTGTAGTGTCTATAGCATTCATGAAGCAGTGGAGAGCTGGGAGAATTTAGCACTTTTGTTTTGTAACTGATGATTTTTGAAATAAGTCTCTTGTGCTGCATTTATTTAATAAAAAAAGATCCCTTGTGAAAAACAAGTGTGCTTGATTGCATTGTAGTGTACTTTTACTATTTTTTAACTATACTTTCAGATAATAATATTATATATTATTCACTAATAATATAATATAATGAAATAAAAGGCCACTTAAGTGTACTTAAAGAGAGCACACTTTCATGAATTCATTACTTCTTAAGTACACTTTTATAAAGTGCACTTTGTAATAATGGCAGAATAAAAGTCATGAAAATTTTAAATCATTATGTTTTAATATTTTGGCATGTTTTAAAGTACACTTTTGGTTTTTTCTGTTTACTAACATTCTAAAGCACATGGAAAGTACTTGGATATAACTTTAAGTGTAGTGTGTTATTTGATATTACATCTAAAGTTAATATATTGATTATATACTTATGTGTAATTACAAATATATTTAAATAAATGACATTTCAATAGTTTCAATAGAAATGCCATTAAAGTATATTTTAGTTTATAATAAATGCTTGCTGGTACATTCAACACTACACTTTAATCATATTTCAAAGTCAATAGAAGTAATTATGGAATTAGATATAAAGATGTACTAACTGAAGTCCTACACTCTTAAGTTCAACTAATTGCATTTAATATAAATTTGAACTAAAATACATTTACATTTAATGCAAAAATGTGTTTTTTAAAGTATATTATTTATCTTTTTTTTAAAGTGTGTTCAAGTTTTCACAAGGTGTGGCAAAGTTAATCAAAAATGAGCCCTCCCTTCCCGATGGTGGATGTTTTGGCAGTTAACCTCCCATTTTGTTGCCGTTATTTGTTTTCAAGTAGCCTCTGATAGCCTTGATACTGTTACATCACAGGCTTGGCTCTGCCTCAAGAATGGCCGCTATTGTAATTGAAACACATTAGATTCACCTGGTCTGCACCACATTCATGGAGTGAAACACACACACACACACACACACACACACACACACATGTTTGTTTTTGTGAAATGTGGGGACATTCCATAGGCGTAATGCATTTTATACCATACAAACCGTATTTTCTATCCCCCTACACTGCCCCTGCCCCTAAACCTACCCATCACACACACACACACACACACACACACACACACACACACACACACACACACACACACACACACACACACACACACACACACACACACACACACACACACACACACACACACACTGCCCCTGCCCCTGCCCCTAAACCTACCCATCACAGGAGACTGCGCAGTTTACTTTCTGTGAAAAAAACCTCATCCTGTGTGATTTATAAGCATTTTGAAAAGTGAGGACATGGGAACGTCCTCATATTTCACCCTCTTTTGTAATACCTATGTCATACCCATGTCATTATACACATTTGTGTCCTGATATTTCACAAAAACATGCCCACACACACACACACACACACACACACACACACACACACACACACACACACACACACACACATGTTGTGTTTCCATGTTTTATGGGGACATTCCATAGGCGTAATGCATTTTATACTGTACAAACCGTATTTTCTATCCCCCTACACTGCCCCTGCCCCTAAACCTACCCATCACAGGAGACATGCTGCATTTTTACTTTTTCAAAAACATCACTTAGTGTGATTTATAAGATGTTTTCCTCATGGGGACCAAAAAAATGTCCCCACAAGGACAAAAATTTGGATATTGCCATCTTTGTGGGGACATTTTGTCCCATACCGTGAGATTACCAGTCCACACACACATACACACACACACACACACACACACACACACACACACACACACACACACACACACACACACACACACACACACACACACACACACACAGACACACACACACACACACACACACACACACACACACACACACACATACACACACACACACACACACACACACACACACACACACACACACACACACACACACACACACACACACACACACACACACACACACACACACACACACACTGCCCATAAACCTACCCATCACAGGAGACATGCTGCATTTTTACTTTTTCAAAAAACATTTTTCCTCATGGGGACCAAAAAATAAGGATTTTGGATATTGCCATCTTTGTGGGGACATTTTGTCACCATACCGTAGGGATTACCAGGACACACACACACACACAGAGAGTTTATGGTGAGATGTATTGTGGTCCTACTTACAAGCTCAGAGGTCGTAATTATGACGGGATGTATGAACAGATTTTGTCTGGAAAAAATAGATGTGTTAGGCAAATTCATATTTCTTCTCTCTTTTTAACATACTGCCAAAGTCAGGAAGCTTTTTTCGCACCGGTGTAGCAAAATCAAGGGCAAAGGGTATAAATAAGGTCTGTAATTGTCTTTATTATGTATATTAGCGCTCTCTTGCTTCCATGGGGAATAGCGGAAATGGGATTTGGCTGCGCAAGCCAGTCACCTCATAAATCGGCTAAATGAGTAGTGTTTTCTGGCGAGCTTTACCAGTATTACTCATCAACAGAGCACAAATTGTGTACAAACTTCACTGCACAGTCAATATTCACAAATTATGACAAATGAGCCGTTATTCCTTAACTGACACATTCTCATCTCTGAAAACTGCATTAGAATTGCATTTTGATGGTGCACTGCATTGATATTATAGCCTATGCACTGATTATTAATGCTTATTCAATATGATTTGAGGTCAACATTTATATCCAGCTCTGATTTGACCTTTGACCTTAATATAAATTGCCTTTGTTCCCCGATGTATCTTTATGTGTCAGGCTGAATGACGCCCCAGTGAGAGGCTTTGAGGAGGATGTGGGTAACAAGACCACTTTGCGTCTGTTTTATCCCGAATCCGCCTCCTATAATCCGGGTATCCACAATGACCCGGACACCCTGCTGGTCCTGGTTCCTTTCAAACAGCAGGACCTCCGCTGGCTCAAAGAGATCCTATATGACGAGAAGAGGGTCAGTCCGTCTCACTTTGTGTTTTTTTTGCCAGATTTTCCGACTGTTTTCCCAGTAATCATGAGGCGCTGTTTTCTCTAGGTCCGAAAGGGTTTCTGGAAGCCTCCTCCCCAGATCTGGCTTGGCCGGGCCAGTCAGATCCGTGTTCTGGACCCATATTTTCTTCGCCTAACAGCCAGCAAGCTTCTGCAAATTCCCTTGCAACCACGCCGACAACAGGTTAGATCTGCTTACATTTCCCAGCAGGATCCAGGGAACGTTAACCCTTTCACACGTAAGTTTAAAATATTCTAGCTCAACCGCCAGAGATTTTTTAGAGCGAGCATTATTTTTGAACATGTCATTTTATTATTTCCATCCCTGCTGAAAAAAAAACAAAAAACATTACAAACCATTAAACCAAGTGTTAACCCTTAAAACCATAACCCACTGGTTTCAGTAGCAGTGTTGTTAAGATTGTGGATTTCCTGCAGAATTGGGCTTCTGCCATTAAAATCTGAGGATTATATTTATTAAACTGCACTTTATTAATCATTTCCTAAGATCATGTGGTGTGTTTTTCGAGAAGTCTGATAAAAATGCTATGGAAATGATTCATGGCTCCTCTAACTCTCCTGCAATCTAATGTCTGGCTCCATTCACGTTTCTATTGTTCTCACGCGATGAAACTTTCACACTTCTGCCGTATGAGATTTTAATCTTCACTGTTCTTTTAACGTTATGCTTTCGTTTGTTTTCAGCCATTTTTGTAAATCTAGCCAGTAAGGCTTTATTTATTTGATCAAAATACAGTAAAAACAGTAATATTGTGAAATATTTTTACACTTTAAATGAACTGTTCTCTATGTGAATCTATAGTAAAGTGTGATTTATTCCTGTGACCAAAGCTGAATTTATCAGCATCATTACTCCAGTCTTCAGTGTCACATGATCCTTCAGCTGATTTGCTTCTTAAGAAACATTTATGATCATTATCAATGTTGAAAACAGTTGTGATGCTTCATGTTTTTGTGAAAACCAGTTTTTTCTCAATTGAACCATTAATTTGAAAATGAAGTATTCTATAACATTATAAATGTCTAAAGAGTCCCTTTAGGGGATTTTATGCAACCAATTGAATGCATCCTTGCTGAATAAAAGTAAATCTATTTAAAGGAACACGCCTACTGACTTATTCCCCGTATCCCCCAGAGTTAGATAAATCCATACACACCATTCTCATCTCCGTGCCGTAACTCTGTCTGACGCTCCCACCGCTAGCCTAGCTTAGCACAAAGACTGGAGGTAAACGGCTTCATCTAGCCGACTGCTCAATAAGAGACTAAATAACACCAACATTTCCCTATTTACAGGCTGTGATGTGTATAGTTACATCGTGTACGAAGACCGACGAAAAATGTTTAAAAGTTGCGATTTTCTAGACCGAAATGGCTAGGAACTATTCTCTCTTTCCTGCATAATAATCCAGGAGCTGCTGCTGTGCCATTGGTGCAGTGGCGCAGTGATATTTAGGGTTGAGTACCGAAACCCGTTGCTAATATGGCACCGGTACCTTTATAACCGGTATGTACCGGACCGAATAAGAGCACAGATTTCGGTGCCACTTAAATTCAAACGTGCTTTGGCTGGAGCCGAGCCAGAGACACACACACTCAGCGCTCTCACATTTCACAACTATTCAGTGTTTCAACCACATCATGTTTATGTGAGATTTCAGATGTCATGTAAACGCTGTAAAGAGCACTAGCAAAAAATACACACTGATGTCTGAAAGCGGCAAAAACAATCCATTCAGACAGTTAAGATAACTATGTGTTTAATTCACATCAGATACACATTATATAGTGACTCTATAGTTTACTCTATTCTTCTCCCAGCGGTCAGTTACGGTCATGTGTTTCGTGAGATGAAGATACATTAATGTGATGTAAATCCGAGATCCGATTCTCTGAGGCGCCACCCATCACGCAGTATAGATCAACTAACACACATTTACTCACACATATTTGAACATCAGAATATCAGATAGTTCATGACTTAGTTAGCAAGTTTGTGAATATTTTGAATAAAAAAGAAAAATGAAATAAACCCGATACAGCCGAGCGGTCATACAGCGCTGGTGCGGCTGCCGTGTGTCACGTGAGAAGCGTGACGCGTCTCCATGGAAACAATAAGGCCATGCTCTAAAATATTCAGAGAATATGGTCATATTTCTGCAGAATAAAGCTGAAGATTGAGCTGGTTTGAAGCAGAGCAAGAATACAGACGACTGCTGTTATTACTGTAACTGTTATTAAGAGTTAAGCATGTTGTAGTTGGGTTAGGTGGCTTTAGTTTTACTGTGAATTTGTTAAGTAAATTGTGTTTTGTATTTAATTATATATTTAAGTATACTTTAAACTTGTAATAAATTGTTCAATTTAAATAATTAAATACAAATTAAATAAAAAGTAATTCTTTAATCTCATCCACCTCATGTTGTGGCTCTTTTTCTAAAAGTATCGGTTCAGGCACCGTTTAGGCACCGGTACCGAAAAAAAACCAAACGATACCCAACCCTAGTGATATTACACAGGCGAAAATAGTCCCCAGCACGTTGTCTGTGCAGGCAGGTTTTCACATGTTGGTTATGTTCAGGCGCTGTGTAACATCATTCCGCCGCAGCACCCATGGTACGACAGCAAAGCTCCTGGATTATTACGCAGGAATGAGAGTATAGTTCCTAGCCATATCAACCATATGGACTTATGTAACTCTGGGGGATGTGTTCCTTTAAAAAAACTAACAAAAGAAACTCCTTCTGACCCCAAACGTTTGAATGGTAGTGCATGTCTTTGCTTTTGGTTTGCGTCACTACGGTAGTGAAGGTCAGACTATCATTCTTACAGATCGACTGATGCTATGCTGTTTCTAATAAAATGACTAGCCAACTGGCAAACGTTTAACTCACCAAAGCCAAGTTTCACTCACGTGTGTTAATTTTGTATTCTGCTTGTTTTTTTAGTGAGAGCCAAGAGATTTGTTACAGTGAAATGGCTGTATGGTCAGTCATATAGTCGGAGAGATACACCCACAGATTTACAAAGAATTATGTTTAGAAATGTGTCTGTTTATTTCTGGTACATGTTATCTAACGCAAGTAAGAGCCAGGAAACATAAAAACAAGTTCAAAGGGCTTTGAAACTCCTCCCACCTAAACTAAACTTTCTTTTAGGGCTTAGACCAGCATACGCACACATCCTCTTGCACTTTTGTATTTTCGGAGGCACGGTCATTTATTCAGCTCGTTTGCAGGGCATCACAGCGCAGACACACGTGCAACTGATGTACTTCTTCATATTCCTTAAGAAGGTTGTCTCCCCGTGTTCCTCGCGGGCAGGGACCCCTGCTTACTCTGGGCCGACAGCCTGAATCACAGAGACGACGTGCTCGGGAGGGAGGCAAACAGAGCCGCGCTCTGTCAATAAACACACGCGCTCATCCACCCTCGCTTCTGGAGCTGTTAGTCAGAAGAACGCACTGAAACAGAGAGTGATGTTTTTATACTGCAGGCCAAACTAGTTCTTAACCTGGACAACCAGCACAGCCTTCAGACGCTCAGCCTTTGTGTTGACAGAGAGAGAGAGAGAGAGAGAGAGAGAGAGAGAGAGAGAGAGAGAGAGAGAGAGAGAGAGAGAGCTTTCAACGGGAAATGCTAGCAGAACTGCTGCCTTCTAAAATTAGAAGTAGAACAGAAAATAGAGGAAATCAAAAGGCTTGTCTGTTACTTTGTAACACTTGTTGTTTATTCAGTGGGCACATGAATAAAAAAAACATGTACGTATAGTGGATGGATAAAGTCAGTTCTTCTGCAGTCATAGTTCATGACAGTTTGATGGTGAATACTGCATATATTGATTTATCATTTAAAACTTTATAAGCTTGATATGTGTAAATGTTGTAGATGAGTAACACAGAGCACAGTTGCAATGGTGTTGCGTAATGTTTACAGCCCTGTTTGCAAAGGAAAGACCATTAACAAGAAGAAGAAAGTAGGAAGTCTATCGTTCTAATTTGAACATGATGTGAAAATGGTGACACTGTTGTTGAAACAGGAGGCTGAGATTTACGTCTTTGAGGAGATGCACGAGCGTGTTTAGAGAGTGTGTGTAGGAGTGAACGGATCAGTAGCTACGGAAATCATGGAGCAATGCGGAAAAGCTAATGACTTGGAAAGAGAGAGATAGACGCAACTTAAGCAGTCAGGGCTGGAAAAAGCCAAGATGCATTACTTTCCTCTCACTAAGCAGAAATTTTCCAACATAGAAAAGGTGATTTCTGGCAATAATTCATAGCGAATACATTTTAAAGGGCTTATTGCAATGTTTTTATTGCAGTTTAGGTGTGTGTTCAACATTTTTAATGTCTACAAAATGACGAGGAGTTTAAAAAATGACGAAGAGTTTTATGTCCTTTGTTGACATATGTCCTATTAAAGTTTGTGTGGGACAAATCATAGAGCTCATTCTTTTGTCAAAAATAGCCAATAGGTGAAGTTATGTCAGGCTTGCTGCTGGGCGGTTGTAGTTTTGCATAGCAAAAAGTCAATAAAATCTGCTATAGATGCATATAGAGGACTTGGACTAAAAGCCAAGTGTTAAAGCATTCATAGAAAAGTTAAAGCTGTCTTCAGCCGCCCCCTGCAGGAGGACAAACACTATTAAACACGTTTCCTGAATAGCACTTCTTCTGTTTATGTTTCTCCATCAGAAACCGGTCCATCCCACCACTGGTATTCTGGCAGTGTTTGTAGCACTAAACTACTGTGACGTTGTGCACCTCGCTGGATTTGGATATCCAGAGTCCCGAAGCCTGAAACAGCCCATCCACTATTATGGACAAGAAACAATGAAGTCCATGAAGGTTGGTTTTTGCAGTGGAAAAACTAGACTTTATTTCGAGTCTACTTTAGACATTCTACTAACTATAGGCAATTTATTCTACTAACCTAACAGTCTACTAATACTTTTAATGACTGCTAGTTGACAAGTTACTTACAGTTGGTAGAACTTTACCCTTTTTTTATTTAAAAAAGTTTTTTTCCTTCAGCCTTCAGGCTTATTTCATTTTTGGTGTGAAATGGCCTTTACATTTGCCAAAACCTTTTTTTTATTGATTTTTTTTAAACAAGAAAGCCCAGCCCAGGTGAGAAAAAAGTAATGGATTCCACTTTATATCAGGTGGCCTAACTATTATGTGCTAACCTTACCCTTAAACTTACCCACACCACCAGACATGTCCCTAACTTTACCCTTAAACTTACCCACACCACCACACCTGTCCTTAACTTTACCCTTAAACTTACCCACACCACCAGACCTGTCCCTAACTTTACCCTTAAACTAACCCACACCTGTCCCTAACCTTAACCTTAAACTAACCCACACCTGTCTGTAACTTTACCCTTAAACTTACCCACACCACCACACCTGTCCCTAACTTTACCCTTAAACTTACCCACACCACCACATCTGTCCTTAACTTTACCCTTAAACTTACCCACACCACCACACCTGTCCCTAACTTTACCCTTAAACTTACCCACACCACCACATCTGTCCTTAACTTTACCCTTAAACTTACCCACACCACCACACCTGTCCCTATCTTTACCCTTAAACTTACCCACACCTGTCTCTAACTTTACCCTTAAACTTACCCACACCACCAGACATTTCCCTAACTTTACCCTTAAACTTACCCACACCAACACACCTGTCCCTAACTTTACCCTTAAACTTACCCACACCACCACACGTGTCCCTAACTTTCCCTTAAACTTACCCACACCACCACACCTGTCCCTAACTTTACCCCTTAAACGTACTCCACACCACCACACCTGTCCCTAACTTTACCCTTAAACTTACTCATACCACCACGCCTGTCCCTAACTTTACCCTTAAACTAACCCACACCACCACACCTGCACCTAACTTTACCCTTAAACTTAACCACACCAACACACCTGTCCCTAACTTTACCCATAAACTTACCCACAACACCACACTTGCCCCTAACTTTACCCTTAAACTTACCCACACCACCACACCTGCCCCTAACTTTACCTTAAACTTACCCACACCACCACACCTGTCCCTAACTTTACCCTTAAACTTACTCATACCAACACTCCTGTCCCTAACTTTACCCTTAAACTTACCCATACCACCACACTTGCCCCTAACTTTACCCTTAAACTTACCCATACCACCACACCTGCCCCTAACTTTACCCTTAAACTTACCCACACCACCACACCTGTCCCTAACTTTACCCTTAAACTTACTCATACCACCACTCCTGTCCCTAACTTTACCCTTAAACTTACCCACACCACCACACCTGTCCCTAACTTTACCCTTAAACTTACCCACACCACCACACCTGTCCCTAACTTTACCCTTAAACTTACCCTCACCACCACACCTGTCCCTAACTTTACCCTTAAACTTACTCACACCACCACACCTGTCCCTAACTTTACCCTTAAACTTACCCACGCCACCGCACCTGTCCCTAACTTTACCCTTAAACTTACCCACACCACCACACCTGTCCCTAACTTTACCCTTAAACTAACTCATACCACCACACCTGTCCCTAACTTTACCCTTAAACTTACTCATACCACCACACCTGTCACTAACTTTACCCTTAAACTTACTCATACCGTCACACCTGTCCCTAACTTTACCCTTAAACTTACCCACACCACCAGACATGTCCCTAACTTTACCCTTTAACTTACCAACACCACCACACCTTTCCCTAACTTTACCCTTAAACTTACCCACACCACTACACCTGTTCCTAACTTTACCCTTTAAACTTACTCATACCACCACACCTGTCCCTAACTTTACCCTTAAACTTACCCACACCACTACACCTGTTCCTAACTTTACCCTTAAACTTACTCATACCACCACACCTGTCCCTAACTTTACCCTTAAACTTACCCACACCACTACACCTGTTCCTAACTTTACCCTTAAACTTACTCATACCACCACACCTGTCCCTAACTTTACCCTTAAACTTACGCACGCCACCACACCTGTCCCTAACTTTACCCTTAAACTTACCCACACCACCACACCTGTCCCTAACTTTACCCTTAAACTTACCCACACCACCACACCTGTCCCTATCTTTACCCTTAAACTTACCCACACCACCACACCTATCCCTAACCTTACCCTTAAACTTACTCATACCACCACACCTGTCCCTAACTTTACCCTTAAACTTACCCACACCACCACACCTGTCCCTAACTTTACCCTTAAACTTACTCATACCACCACACCTGTCCCTAACTTTACCCTTAAACTTACTCATACCACCACACCTGTCCCTAACTACCCTTAAACTTACTCATACCACCACACCTGTCCCTAACTTTACCCTTAAACTTACCCACGCCACCACACCTGTCCTTAACTTTACCCTTAAACTTACCCACACCACCACACCTGTCCCTAACTTTACCCTTAAACTTACTCATACCACCACACCTGTCCCTAACTTTACCCTTAAACTTACCCACGCCACCAAACCTGTCCCTAACTTTACCCTTAAACTTTCCCACACCACCACACCTGTCCCTAACTTTACCCTTAAACTTACTCATACCACCACACCTGTCCCTAACTTTACCCTTAAACTAACCCGCACCACCAGACATGTCGCTAACTTTACCCTTAAACTTACCCACACCACCACACCTGTCCCTAACTTTACACTTAAACTTACTCATACCACCACACCTGTCCCTAACTTTACCCTTAAACTAACCCACACCACCAAACATGTCGCTAACTTTACCCTTAAACTTACCCACACCACCACACCTGTCCCTAACTTTACCCTTAAACTTACTCATACCACCACGCCTGTCCCTAACTTTACCCTTAAACTTACTCATACCACCACACCTGTCCCTAACTTTACCCTTTAACTTACCCACGCCACCACACCTGTCCCTAACTTTACCCTTAAACTTACTTATACCACCACACCTGTCCCTAACTTTACCCTTAAACTTACTCATACCACCACACCTGTCCCTAACTTTACCCTTAAACTTACCCACGCCACCACACCTATCCCTAACTTTACCCTTAAACTTACCCACACCACCACACCTGTCCCTAACTTTACCCTTAAACTTACCCACACCACCACACCTGTCCCTAACTTTACCCTTAAACTTACCCACACCACCACACCTGTCCCTAACTTTACCCTTAAACTTACCCACACCACCACATCTTTCCCTAACTTTCCCTTAAACTTACCCACACCACCACACCTGTCCCTAACTTTACCCTTAAACTTACCCACACCACCATACCTGTCCCTAACTTTACCCTTAAACTTACTCATACCACCACACCTGTCCCTAACTTTACCCCTTAAACTTACCCACACCACCACACCTGTCCCTAACTTTACCCTTAAACTTACCCACACCACCAAACCTGTCCCTAACTTTACCCTTAAACTTACCCACACCATCACACCTGTCCCTAACTTTACCATTAAACTTACCCACACCACCAAACCTGTCCCTAACTTTACCCTTAAACTTACCCACACCATCACACCTGTCCCTAACTTTACCATTAAACTTACCCACACCACCACACCTGTCCCTAACTTTACCCTTAAACTTACCCACACCACCACACCTGTCCCTAACTTTACCCTTAAACTTACCCACACCACCACACCTGTCCCTAACTTTACCCTTAAACTTACCCACACCACCACACCTGTCCCTAACTTTACCCTTAAACTTACCCACACCACCACAGCTGTCCCTAACTTTACCCTTAAACTTACCCACACCACTCACACCTGTCCCTAACTTTACCCTTAAACTTACCCACACCACACCTGTCCCTAACTTTACCCTTAAACTTACCTACACCACACCTGTCCCTAACTTTACCCTTAAACTTACCCACACCACCATACCTGTCCCTAACTTTACCCTTAAACTTACTCATACCACCACACCTGTCCCTAACTTTACCCTTAAACTTACCCACACCACCACACTTGTCCCTAACTTTACCCTTAAACTTACCCACACCACCATACCTGTCCCTAACTTTACCCTTTAAATTTACCCACACCACCACACCTGTCCCTAACTTTACCCTTAAACTTACCCACACCACCAAACCTGTCCCTAACTTTACCCTTAAACTTACCCACACCACCACACCTGTCCCTAACTTTACCCTTAAACTTACTCATACCACGACACCTGTCCCTAACTTTACCCTTAAACTTACCCACACCACCACACCTGTCCCTAACTTTACCCTTAAACTTACCCACACCACCAAACCTGTCCCTAACTTTACCCTTAAACTTACCCACACCACCACACCTGCTCTAACTTTACCCTTAAACTTACCCACACCACCACACCTGTCCCTAACTTTACCCTTAAACTTACCAACACCACCACACCTGTCCCTAACTTTACCCTTAAACTTACCCACACCACCACACCTGTCTCTAACTTTACCCTTAAACTTACCCACACCACCACACCTGTCTCTAACTTTACCCTTAAACTTACCCACACCACTACACCTATCCCTAACTTTACCCTTAAACTTACCCACACCACCACATCTGTCCCTAACTTTACCCTTAAACTTACCCACACCACCACATCTGTCCTTAACTTTACCCTTAAACTTACCCACACCACCACATCTGTCCCTAACTTTACCCTTAAACTTACCCACACCACCACATCTGTCCTTAACTTTACCCTTAAACTTACCCATACCACCACACCTGTCCCTAACTTTACCCTTAAACTTACCCACACCACCACATCTGTCCCTAACTTTACCCTTAAACTCACCCACACAACCACACCTGTCCCTAACTTTACCCTTAAACTTACCCACACCACCACACCTGTCCATAACTTTACCCTTAAACTTACCCACACCACCACACCTGTCCCTAACTTTACCCTTAAACTTACTCATACCACCACACCTGTCCACATATTACCAAAGGTCATGGTAAGATAAGAATATCCTATAAGTTTCAGAGCTGAAAACTTCCTTGTTAGTCAAAGAAGAGCTTTTATAGACACTAGGCCCAGAAAACTATCGTGTGCTTCATACTGACGTCATTGTGCGACAAAACACCGCCTCTACAGAATAATAAGCACGTGTAGTTCAGTAGCCCCGCCCATCGACTCATCGGATCAGGCAGGCCAGCAGCAATAAACTAGAGAAGAAGAAAGCAAGATATTGTGGAAGAACTCAGTCGCTGCATAAGCTTCCTTTGGATACTAATATTAGGAATGTGTGATACTTCATTTATTTTTTAATGAAGTTCCAGCTCACGTGGGGAAGACATGTACGAATGTTCACTTCATTTCACTGCGGGATCATTTGTAAACGAGTCTCAGGGGCTGGATTTGCAGACACAGTGTTGTGCCTTCTATAATGGATTCGACAGGAATGGTGCAACAAACTTCTGTGAGTAAAACGTCTTTTTTATATGTAATAGTAGTCCCGGGGCTATGTGTTTTCCAGATGGCTACCAAAACGTAAGCCCATCGGCAGGCCGATGAATCTCAAATAGTGAAATAATATTGATAAAGACGTTTACAAGCCCTGTGATCGAGAGAATCATTCCGGTTGCCCTCCCTAATGTGAACTGATCTGACAGGGGAGCTGAAGCTCATTAAATATGCAAATCTTATCCAATCCCAGCCGTGGCGTTTACTTCCAAGTCTCCAGTGCGGCACGCCCATCGAAACCCAGCGTTCAGGAGAAAGCCTCAAAACCAGTGTAGAAAAAGCCTATTACTGATTCATTATGATGTTTCTGAATGTAAAAACCACACAAACGTCATTAGTTGACCTCAGACAACAGTATAAAAAATTTAAAAAGCCAGTTCATGACACTTTTAAACTTACCCACACCAATACAATTTAATTCAAATAAAAAAATAACAGGTTACACTTTATTTTAATAGTCCACTTTAGATATTCTACTAACTATATGTAACTTTGCAACTACATGTCAACTAAGAGTATTATTAGACTGTTAGGTTAGGGTTCGGGTTAGTAGAATAAGTTGACATGTAGTTGTAAAGTGACTTATAGTCAGTTAAATGTCTGTTGCGGAGCATCATAAAGTGTTATCAGATATTAAGCAGACAGTACTAATACTCTAATGACTGCTAGTTGACATGTAGTTGCAAAGTTACTTATAGTGACTGTAGTAGAATGTCTAAAGCGGATCATCGAAATAAAGTGTTATCAATCACAATGTATTAAAACAGATGAATGAATGAATTCCATAAAATGATCCCATCCCATGATGGGAACTTCTGAAGGGCTCTTCTTGACAGAACCTGTCTATATAGGATCTTTTCTTCTAAGACGGTGTAACATTGCTTTGTTTTACCGGATGTCCTTGTTGTTTCAGAACTCCTACCATGATCTCAACCAAGAGGCTCAAGTTCTTAAGAGACTGGAAGACCAGGGGGCCATTTTATATCTTCATCCTCATTCTTGACAGCCAACATGAGCACATGTGTATGTGTTCCCATGTAGAAACATGTAGAAAAATATCTTCCTTTTCAGACTCTACACAAGCCTGAATTAAATCCAGCTCTCATTGCAGAGCGGTTAGTTATTTCTCCGTGATTTACTCATTTTCGTCTGACCTCACATATTTATAATTAATGATTTTTTTTCCTCTTATTGTTTTGTTTAGTTTCAAGAACTTTTTTTGAAATATCACCACTGGACATTTTGTGTACTCCAAAAATATTTAATAAAATGAAACAGGCAAGATTTAATGGAGAGCAAATGGAGATGTGTGCCTATATCTCCTGCTTCACAGATGTTTCTCTGGCCTTCGTCTTCATATTTCCCATATTCAGTATCAGGACAAGTTCAGATGAAGAACAGTGACCTTGTTTTTCAGATAACCAAATCTGCACTTTGTAAAAAAAAGAAAGAAAAAGAAAATCAATAGAGTTTGCAAGCGGAAAAAATGTGCTCTGTATTCCTGGTAAAGAAGTTACAGAATCTAGTGCACTTTAGAAATTAAATTTAAAGAAATTAGACTTATGAACTCACTAGAAGGGTGGATATCAGCTTTTAAAGTGAGTCTAAATGTGTGATAAATCGGATATTTCAAATATTTAACAGAATTGAGCTGCAGTGACTTTGTAGTCATCATTAGAATATCTGTGGCAATACCTCTCATAGCCTGAAGAGGGCGATTCATCTACATGACAGTGTGAGAGAGGTCTGTTTACAGGGAGAGTGAAACACGAGCCTACACGCTTGCACTGAAGCACATCAAATGTACATGATGGCCGTATGTTCACTTTCTGCTTTATGGTTATTGTTTCTATTTGAAGTGGAGGGAGCTGCCTTTTTGTTTGAGTCATATTCATTACTCAGAGCTTCACTGAGGAAGGAACATCTGGAGTTTTGTCAGATGAGAGAAAGAGAGAGTGTTTTTATGTGCCCGAATACACCGCCAGACTGCAAGGCCCAATACAGCAAAAAATACCTAGTGAGAGGTGAACTTTTGGTGTCATTCAAATGAATGATGCAAACCATGCACCCACGGCTTTCATTAAATCAGACCCATAATCCCACAATTGGAGGTTGCATATGAAGGCATCACATGTAAGCTCCAGAAACAAAGACTGTTCTAGAAGTTCCCTTCTATGGCAGGAACCCACATTTTGCTGACAGGCAATCCCACAATAGATTGTGCAGTAGTTACATGGATAAATGCATCCAAAATGGTGGACAAAGTGGAAGAATAATGATAAATACACTGACATTTCATTAATATTGTATAGACAAATAAGTAGTCAGTACAATAATAAAAATGACATTTATACAAAATATTTGTGTGATGTTTGCTTTTATGCTTCTTAGAACTATGCCGTTAGCTTAGCAACATGCTAACCCAGATAGCAACATAGTCTCTTCCCAGATCTGGTGGATTCCATGCGCACCAGATGGGCCGACACTATTTGCTGTCTGTGAACATGCCATGTCCATTTGAGCAAAAACATTATGGAATCAGTCAGTCGTTCAAATCAATCACAGATATGTATACGTATGCCACATTTGGCTGCTCCAGACCAAGCCTGCCGCACTCGTGTTGAAAACTGAAGCCAAAGCGCCTCAATCGAACTAAACAATTTCCTAAAGATAGCTTCTGTCATTTTAGGCAGTTTTTATCACGATGATTTCATTTCAAGTGTTCGTTTTTTAAATAAGTTTTGTTTTAGTTATTTGATGCGATAAAAATGGAGGTGGGGGTGGGGGTGGGGGAGGGCGCCATGATTGACAGCTGAGATTGACAGCTTGTCACTGAGGCAGTAACAGACTTTTTTGGAGGAAGATTGGAGCTTTAGCTTTAATTTCTACATTTCAACTGTTTCACACCGACATAATGACTGCACCTGCACAAGCTCTAGTTCCTGCTCTCTACTGCGCGGACTCTGTCCCAAGTCTGCGCAAGACGTCCATATTTTTGTAATTGCCTGAAAAACCACCTCATGCAAGCATTAACTTTTTTCATGATTTATGTGATTTTTTTGCGAAATTGACGCATTTCCATTGGGCATATTCTCAGTTCACAATTTCAGTTTGTACAAATTGAAGGGTAATGGAAACGTTGCTACTGACAGATTTTTAATATGGTGTTTTTTTAATGTTTCAATGTTTTGAAATCATCTGCTGAAGTCTATTGCAGATATCAACTCATTCTCACTCCCAAGGCGTCAAAATCTGAAGCATGGTGAAGTGCCTAACACGTCACAATGAAGACGCTAAAGGAACCCCTAGGCATCACTATATCGACGCACAGGAACTCAGTTGTTTGCCCAATGCATCAGATCAAGACGCATTTAGTTCATTGCATTTGTAAAAGTAGACATGATTTTACAAATATGTATAGGCTTTATTTTGGAGCAAGTAACCCAACTCCTACCCTAAACCTACCAACTTCTCAACAATATAAAACATGTTAATGTTAACAGGCAAATTAAAGTACAGTCACAGTTTATTGCAAAAATGGACCAAAAACAGTATGAAAGTGTTAAATCATGTTGCACTTCAAGTCTTCTGAAGTCATGATCTTTATGTAAAGAACAGAGTTGATCTTAATGCTTTAATCGTTGAAATGATCCCTCCACTCTTTGAACGCACACACACACACTCAGTCAAATCTCATTCAAAAGATACACCCTACTATTTAGCATGATGCAATCGGTCAAGAAACACACGAGAGCCAATGACATTTCACTATCAAAGCTGATGTAACGTTACTTCAGGCGGCGATTTTTGAATGTGTTCAACATTTTTAAATGTGATCTTCAGTGGATGTCGGATGCCATAATGGCAAAATCATAAACCAATATACAATTACATTATGACGATGACATTCCCATGCCCAACGCGTATGACCCTGCGTGTCGGGTACCTTTACAATTGACCATCCGTCAGATTTGTACACCTAGGTAGTGAGAACGGTGGGTCATTCCACCACCTGGTGTATGAATGACCTGCCTGTCTCAGTTCGAGCAGCCGAGTCTGTAGCCATTTTCAAAAAACATCTCAAGACAATTCTTTACCAGCAGCACTTGATCAATAAAGAATAGCGCTTATCACTCTATTCGTTTCTGTTTGTTATAAAAAAATAAAAATGTCCTATGTGTTTTGTGTTAGATTCCGTGAGACTTGTTACAGCGCTTGCATATTGTTGCCCTTGATTGGTCTTGGTTGCTTCTATTACTCTCATTTGTAAGTCGCTTTGGATAAAAGCGTCTGCTAAATGACTAAATGTAAATGTAACGGTATAGATATTTGTGCATGTGTCTCTAGCTACGGTTGCACACTCTCAGTCAACTTGCTCTCAAATGTTCACAGATTGGCTTTGTCTGTTTCAATATGGCGGACGGTTTAGTATAGCGGCCCATAGAAACAGCCGCTAATGAGGCATCAATGGGCCCTGTTTTACCGATCTGAGTGCATGGTCTGAAGAGCACAGTGCAGGTGCACTTAGGGCATGTCCGAATCCACTTTTGCTCGTTTAACAACGGAAAAAAAAATAGTTGGCGTGCCAGGTGCATGGTCCAAAAGGGTTGTCCCTAGTCTCTTAATGAGTCAAGGGTGTACTTTGGGCAAATGTGAAATAAACCAATCAGAGTCTCATCTCCCATTCCTTTAAAAATACTGCGCTATTGATTTTAGAGCAGGTTTGTGTTGGTCAATGGTGCAGGCAATTTAGTTCCTCAAAATAGCAACGCTCCAACAATGCTTCTGAACACAACTGGTTTCCAGACCAGCACGCCCATGGACAAACAGATGGGCACGAGTGCATTTGCTATTTAAACAAAGTGGCGCTGTACTTGAAAATGAGTCGGGATGAAACTAGTAAAAAACATTTGCTTCGTGCTTGGTGTCACATTGCGCCGGGTGTATAATAGGGCGCCTATGTGTTCAATGAACTAAATGGACTACAGTAATAACTTGATGACAAAAGGGCTGAAGACTAAACATGTCCATCTTAATAGTCCTTACAATTACATACTATATATATATATGTGTATATATTATGTAATTGTAAGGACTATTAAGATGGACATGTTTAGTCTTCAGCCCTTTTGTCATTAAGTTGTTCTCTATATTGGAGGTCCATGTCTGTGCAGACAGAAATTGCAGCTGCAGTTTCTCTCTGTAGGGAAGGGCAGCCACTTGTGATTGTGAAGTAGTTTAGGGCACAACAGAGTCGTTGAAGTGCGTCACTGGCCCTCTTCTTCGGAGGCTGGAGTGTCTGAACAGCAGCGGTTTCATTACCCCTGCAGAATCAGTGCAGAACCAGGATGCATTGCTTTGTCATACCTGATTGGTCATCCTAGTCTGTGTTATGCAACACACAGTTACATAATCAAAGAATATCTGTTTATATGACAACCAAAAACAAGGTCAGTGCATGTTATCAATGGGACACCTTGTCCAAACATGCCTGTAGAGGTGGGTATACAGTACGTGTATGTTTGTGCCAAAGATCCGACATAAAGATGGTTATAGCTTGAAAATGCCTCCATCAATGCAACATAAGTAGTTAGTAGCATATTCTCACATTTAAAATGCAGGTATAAATGACCCATCGACTGGTAAATGGCAGATTTGTGTGATATTTAAATGCGCCAGTAATCCCTGTAGGTGCCTTGCATGAAAAGTGTATGCAAATGATAGTACAGCTGGCGAAGTGGTTGCTCTTAAATAATGTTCTCCTGCAGGAAGAATGCTGCTGCATCATCATCATGCTTGCGTGTAATTCCTGGCTCAGATGCACGGAGAGCTGCTGCTTTTTTCCATAATCGCAATATAGCAAAATCAGCTCTCTTTACACACTTGAACTGTTTTCATCTGCCAACAAATCTGTTTGAATTCTTTGAAAGCTAAGACATTGTTGAGCACAGATAATGTGAACGCTGTATTGTTCTCAGCGCACCCACACTCTCTTAAAAATTGTGCCAATCCTGAACTGGTCTTTCCTTCCCACACGCTGTGAAGTGCAGGGATTGCGCAGGTAAGAGCGCACACACACTGATAGCACGGTGAATTTTGGTGAAGAGGTAGATAAGGGGCGCTCTTTTTGTTCACATTCTGCTTATTATTATCAGCCACAGTTTGTTTTGATGTCTAAAAAAGGAGACTGGCAAATGTCCATTTTTATTAAGGTTAAATGCATTTACATTTAGTCATTTAACATTATTTAATACAAATTGATTACAATTGAGCAACTGCATTAACCATCATTTTCTATTTTATATTTGATAGACCCCAGGGCCTTTTAGTAGCTTGGAAACATTTCAATTCAGTAAAGCAATCTTTCTGAAACACCAGCCTATAATATATCCTAATCTAAAAAAAAAAAAAAAAAAATATATATATATATATATATATATATATATATATATATATATATATATATATATATATATATATATATATATATATATATATATATATAATAACTGTACTTCCAGATAATTTAATGCAAATTAAATAAAAGTCCACTTAAAGGGATAGTTCACTTTGAAATTAAATTTTGATAGTTTTTAGCTTACCTCATGGGCATCCGAGATGTAGGAGTATTTGTTTCCCCAGTAGTTTCAATTTTGATCATTTTAGGTCAAAGCGTTCTTGTCTGTGCCTCACATAATGCAGGTCTATGGTCACCACCTCAAAGAGCATACACAGAGAAGTCCAAATTAAACAATCCCCCATCATACGTACACACTGATGGCCTAAGACACCAAACCAGCGGTTTGTGTGAGAAAACCAACAGTATTTATATCGTTTCTTGCGCAGACTAAAGCCAGAACGCGCGAATGTCACAACAGGAAACACGAACGTGCGCCCTCGGATCAGTCGGACGTAGTGGTGTACAAGAGGTAAAAACAATATAAATACTGTTCGTTTTCTCACACAAACCACTGGTTTCGTGTCTTAGGCCATGAAAGTGTGATTGGATCTGGTCATTAGCTCTTTAAGTGACAGCAGCCTAAAATACCCGTCATGAATGTTCCTCAAACTACAACATGAGAAAATCTCCATAGTAGCTTTAACAAAGATTAATTATATTATATTTATACAGTGAAGACTATGCAGTGATATTTTACATTGCATTATTCAATTTGTGTACCTGAGTACTGTTAGACTTAACCATAGGCTAAAGCACTATTTCTTCTGTATCTTTGTTCTATTATATTTATCTATGCATCTCATTTGTTTATTTTTTTCTGAGCAGATTCATTCTCCTACAAAATCATTCTCGAATGATTAATTATTTCCAAATAGAGCTATTCATCTGGTGAAAAATTTTGCAATTTCATTTTTTCCCCCAGGATTGTGCAGCCCCAGTCTCATTCATATGTGTAAATAAATGGTGCTTTTGCATCTGCCATGTAAGCGGACAGATTGGATATTTCCCTGTCAATGCGATTCGTCTGTCATTGAAAAAGCAATGGTGCATGGCAAATGACCTCAGCTCAGGCTGCAACAAGGGCTCTTCTTTCCCCGGCTTGAGAGTCCAGTGTTTTGCTGACCTTTAAAGATGGTGTGGAAATCAAAATCTTGTATTATCATTTGTTCTGCGTCCATTGCACATCACACCATTTTTACTTCCTTTTCTCCTATAGCTTTTCCGGGTCAGTACGTCTACCTTGGGTTGTTTCGCCAAATGTATAGTGTAATGCATATATCGGATATGGGTCACTTTTAAAAGAAGATGCAAACTGGTCGAATATATATTCAACCAATCAGAATTTGGCTATACAACCCACCTTAGTCTAGTGAAATTTTGCACAATGGCAAATAATATAACAGTTAGCACGCCCTAAATGCATTGCGTATATGGCTTGTGTCTGCATCTCTGATGCTGGTAGGCTTGCTCAGGGTTTTCCCTGCTCCGTAGACTACCTGATGACAGTTTGTCTACATGTCAGCAGTCACGACCCATCTAGCTGAAGATCTCAATCACGTATCGTAGGTTTACGCAACTGCACGAGTGTCCTCAGTAACCGGATCTTGAAATCGCTGCTTTGATTGGAGCCAGCGGGCATCAGCTTCTTAACACGTCTCCTCTCAGCCTCATTGGTTTGTTTGTCATTAGTTGGTGTGTCTTCCCTGGCTGTGCTCACTGAGGTGTAGCGCTGTGACACTGAACCCAGCTGTTCAGACGGAATGCCCTCATGTCTTTGTTCAGTACACATCGTTTGTATACACCTGAATGAGAGTGCACAATTAAGGACCGCTATACTGGCCTACATCAGCACACACACACACATGCACACACGTATCTCATGTACGTGCATGACTTGCTATTTGGAAATCAGTTAACCCTCGTTGTGTTTTTTCACAAAAATGTATTTGTTCATGAATAATCTTATAAGAACTGCTGATAATAAATAGTTTTAAGTCTTGTTTTTATATTAAAAACGTAAAATAAGTTTATTTTATTTTATTTTGACTTGCAAAAAAGTACAAAACGTCCTCAGAGAAAATATTACTATACTCAAAGACTTTATAAAACTAATTTCCACATGCAATTTATTGTATTATACTGCATTGTTTTTGTTGTTCTTTAGAATTTGGATTTGTTTTATTATTATTGTGGTATTTTAGGATTTTTTAGGTTTTATTATTATTGTGGTATTTTAGGATTTTTTAGGATTTTTTAGGATTTTTTAGGTTTTATTATTATTGTGGTATTTTAGGATTACTCGGTGTTTTGGGGGGTCAAATGACAGCGGCCCAATTCTTGATAAATTGGGAATCACATTTTTTTCTTTTTGTTTAAAATAGAGTTTGTTTCCACCACTGAATAAAAAATAAGAAAGGTCATTGCGACTTTTATTTCACAATGCAGATTAATTCATTTTTTCTAGCAATTGCAATTCTGACGTTATAACAGGAGATTATGAGTTTTAATGAGAGAATTGCGAGATGTTATCTTGCAATTGTGAGATATAAAGTCGCAATTATCTTTTAAAATGTTTTATTCTGATAGACACCTAAATAAAATAGCATGTAATGTACTAGAGGTTCTGCCAAAATGTTAATTGCTGCAGTTTTTTATTAATTTGAATGAAAAAAAAAATACAATTCCCTGACTTACTCATAAATACTTCATTTATTCGCCAACTACTGGTGTAACAATGTATTTGATGCAAAACATTTTTAAGCAAGTTACTTTCAAAAGATGATTTTGCAGGTGATTTTGATCACTGCCGTAGACATCATTGCTTACCAAGCGGCAACCTCTCCCAGTCTCTCTTGAAGCCGATACGGAAGTGACTTAAACTGCAATTTGTCGACTGGCCACTAGAGACAGGCTTCAAAAAAAGAGCAGAATCTCATTGAGCTCATGTTAAAAGATGGCAGCTCGTCTCTACTTTACACTTCAAAACTGCTCTTCAGAATCCCATGGGTGACGTCACAGACACTACGTCCATATTTGTATACAGTCTATGGTGCTTACATCCAAACTATAAATTTTTATTCCAGTACTTCTGTGATCATTTGAATTAGAAATAATGATTCTGTGTGTTTGTGAATCTGTTTCATACCCACACATGACAACTGGCGGTGGCGCTAGCGCAGATTTGAATGTTCGCTGCACTTGTCAAACGTTTGATAGGCAAGGATGAATCTCTGTCATTTAAGAATCAGATCATGTGGGTGTTTGAATCGAGATTGCAATCTTTTAGTGATTAATTGTGCAGCTCTCGGTCAAATTCATATTGTTATATTGGATAAATTGAAAAGTGCATATCTACTGTATGATGCAACAAAGCTGCAATAGGTCTAATATCAGCCTTCTGGGAACTGACTAGGTCAGATGAACATATCAGAATAAGAAATTAAGAGATTATTATGAAAATGAGTATTTTTGCAGCTATACTGTTGGGCTCTCTGAGGCATAAATGCAGTTACAGTAAGTAAAAGACTGAAATTTTCATGCCAAAAAAGGAGAAGCTGATACTCTTTAAGGAAGTCAGAGATGTAAATACAATCAGTTCTCATAGGCATGTGATCCGTAACATGTTCCTTGAAGCTCTTTGTGTGTGGACAAACACGGTGGCCAGAATGCAATATATTTACTGTAAATTGATTAGTGCTGCTGATGCCAGGCTCCGATTCTCTGTCATGGCACCGCATGCCGACGTTCTGCCGCAACACTCGTGACTTGATTATGAGCGTACAGCAGGTGATGGGTTATCCCATAACAAGACAGATGTCCTATATCCAAACAAATGCTGCATTCAGCGAGTGCACGGGAGTTCAAGGAGTGCAGAAGAAAATGTCTTTTATTTTACTTACAACAAAGTATGATGGTATGACAGTAACGCTTTAACCCGACATCAATCATTCAACATATGCCCAGTGAAGTTATCACCGTGCATATGTCTCACTTTTAAATATTACTAGATATTATTTTGTGGCACCAAAATGATTTCAAACTCAAGCAGTAGAGCATAGCACTAGCAATGCCAAGGTCAAGGGTTCGATTCCCAGGGAAAGCAAGAGCTAATAAAATGTGTGCCAAGAATGCAATGCAAGTCGCTTTGAATAAAAGTGTTTGCCAAATGCATAAATGTTTTTGCATGTCCATTATCTAAAGTTTTTTATGCAACTGTCACTCATATTACAGATTTTCGTAATGTCTGTGAGGTTTGGGGCAATTGTTACGCAAGTTATGAAACTATGAAAAAATATTGCATGACAGTTTAAAAGGTTAGTCTTTAAAATGATAAAGAATGCTGTTGACTTATGAACTTCATATAGGTCAACTTAGTCACATTAACACACTAACCCAATCTGTGAAAAGGTCAGAGGTCAGGTTCTGTTCTGAAACAATTTTTTATAGGCATAACCTGTTTCATGTTGCATCTTATGTTACTGCATTGTTGTAGTGTCATGCATGAGGGTGTTTTGTATGATGTGTTTATGACATGATTCATCATGATGTGTCTTTCTCTTTACCATCTGCACTCTAGGAAAAGGCACAATGTACTGTGTACTGTACTGTATCTGATTTTTTTAGGAGCCGAGCACTGAATGTGCTTTAGCCCCTTTTGTTTGCTGGTTTTCTTTCTTATTACCGCTATCATTCCTCCCTAATGGGAGTCAATGGCAGCCCTATGAACCGTACCTTCTAAAATAATGAATTTTGGCACACTTATAGTAGTGGTCCTGAATAGTAATCTGACCAACTGTATGGTCTCTGGGACCAACTCTATAGCGCCATCACCAGTTCAAAAATTGTTTTTATAACTTTTGAACCCTTTGTCCTATAAACAAAATGGCAATGGCTATTTACATAAAGTGCAAATAGTGATAGATGCTATTTTCACCAAGTGTAATAGCAACTATAGATTATATGTAAACTCAGTGAAACTAACATTTTTAGCGATAGATGATATTTACACTAAGTGCAAATAGCTATAGATGCTATAAGTTAAATAGCACACTAAGTGAAATTGTGATATATTATATTTATGCCATGTAAAAGCAGTTCTTTGCAATGTGTAATTATAGGCAATTTATAGTTTATTTTGACAGATACATACTATGTGCACATCAGTATTGTTGTACATTAACAGGATGCAATAATAACATTGAGTGTAAATGATTATATTTAATAAAATTATTAAATGGATGCCACCTCAATGGGACAATAAAAGCCCTCCCTACACCTATGCTTAACCCTACCCAATTAATGCTTTTATTACTATTAAATATATTTTCTTTAGGCACTTTATTCCATTTTTAGAACATTTTCTTAATTTTGATTGAAAGTAAATGCCTTTCCGATGTGATATGTGATGGCAAAAGAGAGAAGAGCGAGCTCGGCAAAAGGCGAATTCGAACCCAGCTCGATCGCATCAAAACCTAGATCTACAGGTCCTTCTCAAAAAATTTGCATATTGTGATAAAAGTTCAAGATTTACCATAATGTAATGATACAAATTAAACTTTCATATGTTTTAGATTCATTGCACACCAACTGAAATATTTCAGGTCTTTTATTGTTTTAATACTGATGATTTTGGCATACAGCTCATGAAAACCCAAAATCTCAAAAAATTAGCATGTTTCATCCGACCAATAAAAGAAAAGTGTTTTTAATACAAAAAAAGTCAACCTTCAAATAATTATGTTCAGTTATGCACTCAATACTTGGTGGGGAATCCTTTTGCAGAAATGACTGCTTCAGTGCGGCGTGGCATGGAGGCGATCAGCCTGTGGCACTGCTGAGGTGTTATGGAGGCCCAGGATGCTTCGATAGCGGCCTTAAGCTCATCCAGAGTGTTGGGTCTTGCGTCTCTCAACTTTCTCTTCACAATATCCCACAGATTCTCTATGGGGTTCAGGTCAGGAGAGTTGGCAGGCCAATTGAGCACAGTAATACCATGGTCAGTAAACCATTTACCAGTGGTTTTGGCACTGTGAGCAGGTGCCAGGTCGTGCTGAAAAATGAAATCTTCATCTCCATAAAGCTTTTCAGCTGATGGAAGCATGAAGTGCTTCAAAATCTCCTGACAGCTAGCTGCATTGACCCTGCCCTTGCTAAACCAACACCAGCAGCTGACATGGCACCCCAGACCATCACTGACTGTGGGTACCTGACACTGGACTTCAGGCATTTTGGCATTTCCTTCTCCCCAGTCTTCCTCCAGACTCTGGCACCTTGATTTCCGAATGACATGCAAAATTTGAGCGACAGTCCAGTGCTGCTTCTCTGTAGCCCAGGTCAGGCGCTTCTGCCGCTGTTTCTGGTTCAAAAGTGGCTTGACCTGGGGAATGCGGCACCTGTAGCCCATTTCCTGCACACACCTGTGCACGGTGGCTCTGGATGTTTCTACTCCAGACTCAGTCCACTGCTTCCAGGTCCCCAAGGTCTGGAATCGGTCCTTCTCCACAATCTTCCTCAGGGTCCGGTCACCTCTTCTCGTTGTGCAGCGTTTTTTGCCACACTTTTCCTTCCCACAGACTTCCCACTGAGGTGCCTTGATACAGCACTCTGGGAACAGCCTATTGGTTCAGAAATGTCTTTCTGTGTCTTACCCTCTCGCTTGAGGGTGTCAATGATGGCCTTCTGGACAGCAGTCAGGTCGGCAGTCTTACCCATGATTGCGGTTTTGAGTAATGAACCAGGCTGGGAGATTTTAAAAGCCTCAGGAATCTTTTGCAGGTGTTTAGAGTTAATTAGTTGATTCAGATGATTAGGTTAATAGCTCGTTTAGAGAACCTTTTCATGATATGCTAATTTTTTGAGATAGGAATTTTGGGTTTTCAGGAGCTGTATGCCAAAATCATCAGTATTAAAACAATAAAAGACCTGAAATATTTCAGTTGGTGTGCAATGAATCTAAAATATATGAAAGTTTATTTTTTATCATTACATTATGGAAAATAATGAACTTTTATCACAATATGCTATTTTTTTAGAAGGACCTGTATAAGCTTTAAGCTTTACTGACTACGCCACTGAAAACATTGAAATAAACATCTTGTTTGGCCCAACCAGGCATTGTTAGATGGAGCCAACAAGGCATGCTATTTGCACTTGTAAATAGACACATTTCGAAACTAAATTATTGATTTAATTGTATTATTGCTATCTGATTACTCTGTTTATGTTGCTCACATTCAATATCTTACATTAAGACCTATTACAGTCACCATTTTGAAATGTACTGTTTTCTGTTTTTCCGCTCCTCCTTCAGTTTGCCGTGTTTGTTGTTCTTTTGTTGCTTGGCCCCAAACTGCAGCTCATATTTTGTGTTTTTAAGGTGGTGGTTAGTATTTAAAAGTGGTTGTTTTCACTGTAAATCTTAAAATGTTGCTACCGTATTTTTTACGGTACAGTTCGGCAACCACAGCTGCCATTTATTGATCAGTGTCTCTGAGACCCCAAGTATAAAACATGAATAATCTATCTGTTTATTTATCCAAAGTATCACAGAAGGACAGATTGAATAATTCATCTGTCATCTTTTGTACCTTTACTCCTATTTTCCTCTCCCCAATGGCTGGGGTTCCAGGAATATGTGCCCTAGAGGTTTTCTGTACACCGAAAAGTACAGCGAGAAAAGAGAGGGATAAAGACAGAGTCTCAGAGGACGTGATGATGATCCTGAGGGAAGAGACACAGGGATACAGCTGCAGGACAGAAGTCCCCGAGCTCCTGGACTCATTTACGCACACAAAATCCACACCCAGAGGCATTCAATGTGAAAATCCAGCTCTTACGGATGCATTCCAGGCTATTGATTCTAAAGGATTTCATCCTATTGAATCTCACTCCATTATACAGTAACTCTTCGTAGGTGCAGGAGGACTCATCCTTTCTGAAACCTGAATAATAACTGACACATCCAATCTGCACTAATGCGGTCTGTCGTCGCAGCCTCCAAATACAGACAGCTCTGTGATCCCATGGGATAGTCTTCATCAGTTCATGTTTTTCTGTTTATTTTCTGGGAAAGGAATGCAAGTTGTAGAGCGGGAGTATGAAACACACTGAGAAATCAAACTTAAGTTTCAAATATGTTAGCTATACTGCCAAAAAAAGATTTCTGGTGTATGTTTTACAGGAAAACATTCCAGTCTTTTTACTTTAAAAATTCATGTCTAATTCAATGTGTTTCTTTCCATTTTTTTGTAATTATTTGTGAGTTTTACTAGCAATTACTCACTCTTAGAAGAAAGGAAACACTTTATTTTGATAGTCCACCAGTGCTAGTTATCACTGTCAATTGCAATTTCGAGAGTGAATCACGCATTTAATTGCAGACTCACTTCCAAAACGTTGCGGCGTGTAATTGGCCATCATTCCTCTTAGCAGCATGACAAACAATACTTTTATTCAATGGATTATAGCTATATAGTCTCGAAAGCACGAAGAGTTTACAATCACAATTAAGCTGTCACTCATCTCACAGCATTCCATCAAAAATCAGTAAAGTTGACTACACTGAATAATGAATCTTTTACGTACATCGTGTCTTTGTTAATGAGTGAATTCACGAGAGCGAGCAGAACTCAGCACTGAATAAAAACTCTGCTAGTTTTGAGCGGGAGTGGATTTGAACTTAAACACCTCTGATTGGCCATTGCGTTTCAGAGATCAACAAGCATGCCTATGATTGACTACATTTGTCACCGCTGCAAAACACGCTGTAAATAATTTGACGTTCTCCAGAGCGAAAACTCAAACGCCAATTCTATTATAATATAAAGCTGATGATACACAGGGCAACTTTTTGAGCTATGTTGCCGGGCAATTTTGCTGAAAGATGTTGCTGTGGGCTTTTTCCTGTTGGGAATGGGCAACACATTTCTCTTTGGATATCCAGATTTGTTGCCCATTATCAATGGGAAAATGCCCAAGCAACATCTTTCAGCAACATTGTTCAAAAAGTTGCCCTGTGTATCATCAGCTTTACAGTATCAGCGGAGGGTGCTTTGCTTTCGTTTCAGGGTGCTTACATTAAATTTGAGTTTGTGATGTTTTTTCCACGTTATCATTTTTTTATCAAAAAATTAATTGCTATATAATATACATAACTATGTTTTCAGTGGTGTATAAAGACCTTACATAATGTACCGTTATGTTTTTATTACCTTAGAATGGGCCATTTCTATCTTTATTCACCACAGGTCGACTTACAGTGAAGTTGCCATTTTGTGCAGCCATGTTTCTACTGAAGCCCTAAAGGGACAAACTTCTACAGAGCATTAGTTACTCTCTACTCTCTCAGATGACAACATCTTTGCACTGTGTCGGCCACCGTAGCTCCTCTATGTGCTTCGAAAGGGAGGTGGGGGGTGCAATTCACAACCTCACCACTAGATGTTGCTCGAATTTACACAAGGAATTGAGAAATTATGTTCCCTTTTAGTCGGTCATGTTCGACGTACGTTGGACGTCACCGAGGAATTGGGGATCACTTCAGGGAGCCACTATCAGCTTCGAGATATAGAGAACAGGCCAATGAACTTTGGTGTACGAGATTTGCATCTCGTGCTCCGCCCCAACTGTTTTATGCAGCGCACACTTGTCATTCACTTCGTAGCCGAACGGCGTTGATGAAGAGCGAGACATTTCCGCGAGAGGAAAACTTTCAGCGAGAGAGACAGAGAGAGAACAAGTCAGAGGAAATGATTGCTGATGTGAAGGCACATCTGACAGTGCGACCGCGTGCTCACTGCTGCAGTCCCACGGGACAAAAAACTGCTATTTTCACAGCAACCAGCTGGTTGGTGAGGGTGTTTTTTTTTTTTGTCTTTGAGTGCACACACAGGCTGCACTATTTCCTGTGTGTTGCTGGGGTCTTCCTTGGGTGCTTCAGCACATCTCTAAAAGAGCGTTTCCTCACAAAAAGAGCAACACGGGTGTGACACTGCGTCTTTTTCAAGATGTCATTCCACCTGTGCGTTTCTGGATGCGGTCTTCCCTGTCACCCGATGACAGCCACAATCGCTGCCTCACGTGTCTGGGCATTAAGCACGCTGAGACAGCGTTGGTGGATGGTTCATGTTCTCACTGCGGGAACATGACTATGGCGGCGCTTAGGTCGAGACTTGCCTACCTCCGGGGAGGTGGAGTCCCCCTACCCATACCTCGATCTAGTACTATTCTTGCCCAGCAGAATAGGTCTACTTCGACGAATGGCCGGGGTGCATGATTGGTTTCTGGGGGCGGGTCGCGCTGGTTGTCAGTACCTTTCTTCCCGGAGGTGCATGAGGAGCTTACCATGTCGTGGACAACACCCTTCAGTGCCAGAAACAGACCTGGTGGCTCCTCCCTCCTCACTACCCTCGACTCGATGCAACTGTGTCCGGTGACCGCTTCCAACTGGCGGGGTGACCCTCGACTCCTGTCCAAGGCCTGTAGGTTCTCTTCCAGTCTCACTGCGAAGGCCTACAGGTCTTGCGGCCAGGCTGCGTCTGCCATGCTTGCCATGGCGTTGCTGCAGGTCCACCAGGCCCAGGTGCTCAGATCTTTGCCCAGCAGTTCTCGGCCGCCCAGAAGCAGACGGAGGCGATTAAACACATCCTGCCCCGGCGCTCCGCTGCTGCCTCCACCCGTCCACCCATCCACCCACCACCCGTCCTCCACCAGGGCGTCGGCGTGGAGCCGGCCGCGGGAAGAACGTCCAGCCCGCTCAGGCCACTACCAAGCCAGGAGGTAAGCGTCGCTGCAAGTGATCCTGAGACGGGCCACCCAGAGATGGAGGAGACTGCTCTTCGGGAGATGGCTGCAGCACCACTCCCTCCCCAGGAGGAGGGCCGGGGGAGCTTGACACATTCAACATCAATCTGGAACCCAAATTGTCAATAAAAATAAGTTTCCGACATCTGTGGGTGCCAAGAGAGTGTGCTTGGCGGTGTCCGATGCTTCCATGCCTTGGCACCCTCAAGCGCCTCTCCTATTGCCAGGGAGGGCTGCCTCCCCCCGCTTTCGTGCACCTCCCCAGCGGACGCAGACAACAGGCCGCTCCCATGCTGTCTGTGTCGGGTCCCTGCATGCCGCTTTGCTGCCCCGCTGCGGGCACGTCTGTGATGCCGTTGACCCCGCTTGTGCAGTCGTTGGGGGCCTGGCTAGCCCATCTCGCTCGCTCATCTGTACCATCAGACTCGGCTATGCGATTCAGTTCGCCCGGCGTCCCCCCAAGTTCAGACACACCCTTTCAAACATTATACACTCACCTAAAGGATTATTAGGAACACCTGTTCAATTTCTCATTAATGCAATTATCTAATCAACCAATCACATGGCAGTTGCTTCAATGCATTTAGGGGTGTGGTCCTGGTCAAGACAATCTCCTGAACTTCAAACTAAATGTCAGAATGGGAAAGAATTTTGATTTAAGCAATTTTGAGCGTGGCATGGTTGTTGGTGCCAGACTGGCCGGTCTGAGTATTTCACAATCTGCTCAGTTACTGGGATTTTCACGCACAACCATTTCTAGGGTTTACAAAGAATGGTGTGAAAAGGGAAAAACATCCAGTATGCGCCAATCCTGTCTTCCAAAATGCCTTGTTGTTGCTAGAGGTCAGAGGAGAATGGGCCGACTGATTCAAGCTGATAGAAGAGCAACTTTGATTGAAATAACCACTCGTTACAACCGAGGTATGCAGCAAAGCATTTGAGAAGCCACAACACGCACAACCTTGTTGGTGGATGGGCTACAACAGCAAAAGACCCCACCGGGTACCACTCATCTCCACTACAAATAGGAAAGAGAGGCTACAATTTGGACACCAAAAGCTCACCAAAATTGAACAGTTGGAAGACTGGAAAAATGTTGCCTGGTCTGATGAGTCCTGATTTCTGTTGAGACATTCAGATGGTAGAGTCAGAATTTGGCGTGAACAGAATGAGAACATGGATCCATCATGCCTTGTTACCACTGTGCAGGCTGGTGGTGGTGGTGTAATGGTGTGGGGGATGTTTTCTTGGCACACTTTAGGCCCTTTAGTGCCAATTGGGCATGGTTTAAATGCCACGGCCTACCTGAGCATTGTTTCTGACCATGTCCTTTGCAAATACATGTCAACTTATTCTAAAAACCCGAACCCTTACCTAACCGTCTACCAATACTCTAATGAGAGTTCTTACAAAAGTTAAGTATAGTAATGAAGCAGTTACTCAAGTGCTTTACACCCATGTGGAGGAGTGGAGACCCGCATTGGTTTGAGTTCTGATGAAATCATGGAGGTCCCAGAACAACACGTACAGTACCTCTTGACCTCTGTGTTTGATGCGTCAGGAGAAATATTGGATTTTCTGCAAGCTGTTCCTCACAGAGGGATGTCTACAGTTTGAAGTATTTGGCTTCGGGCTACCTGTGTTCCTCTCCTACTCATTCTACAGCTCCACCTGATATTTGTGCATTTTTAAACTATTCTAATCTGACATGAGTCTGAAGACATTTTTACATTTATAAGAGCATATATTTTTCTAACCATGCATTTATGCCAAATAGAGTGCAACAGTCGGGTTCTATAAGTAGAAATCTCAGTCATTTTCTCCATAGGGAAATGGAGAATGGATAACTCTTAACAAAGATTTTCTAAAGAGCCCTATGGGGAACATACTTAACTGTCTTATAGCTCTACTAGAATAGAAGAAGTAGAATTTAAACTCAAAAACCATTATAATAAAATTTTGATTTGTGGTTTTGTTTAATATTGTATTGTATTTTATTATATTTTATTGTGAAATATATAAAACATGAAGGCCTATATAAAACTTGTATGGCTTCCATGGCATTTTGGCAGGTACAAAACCAAATCTTATTTTTCATGAACTTAACAAAAAAGTAATGCATTTCATGCATTGACACAGAAAACATTCTTCTTACTTTCATAATACTCAGAAAGGGAATTATTCAGAGAGAGAGAGAGCAGAGAGAGAGAGAGAGAGAGAGAGAGAGAGAGAGAGAGATGGAAGACAGAATGAAAGTGGAAAAAAAGAAAGACTTGGATCAGCAGACTGTTTTTGGGGTTGTGTTCCTCTGCAGACTCTGGCTGGTAGAGAGGGATCGTCCGGGGCTGTGACAGCCTCATTTCCCTCCATAGCCTCAGTTCATCTCATCCAATCATCAGCCGCCGGAGAACAGCAATGAAGCATTCCTGCATTCTGCTGTTTTCTGTGTGGATCTTTATTAGACAGTGGGAATAGAGCTGCTGGCTCAGTCTCTTCTGGCAAACCTAAATATTTTTACCTTCATTTTATTTAATTTTTTAAATTTATTTCATTAATTTTTTGTTTGTTTGTTTGTTTCATTCATTTATTTCATGATTTATTCTTTTATTTTATAATTAATTTATTTTTGGAGGGCAAATTTAAGAAGGTTTTGTGTCATAACTAAGTTAGTATAAAAGTTATTTGCACAAAACGTATTATATTAACTTAGTTATGACACAAAACTTTTTTATCTTGATTTGGCATTTTGATAAATGTGTATAATATTAATTTTATTAAATATATTTAAGAAAATTTTGTGTCATAGTATGTGTTTATAGTGCAAGATAATTTTATCTTTAAAAGCTGAGTGAAAATGGAATTACTTATTATAATAAAAATCCTTTTAATATGAGTTACTTCCAACGATAAATATTAGTTTATTTATTTATTTTTTATTCCATTCTATTTAATTAATTTTATTATTTAACTCTTTTCGTCTTTAAAAGTGCAGGGAAAATATTTCTCATTTTAAAAATCATCCCTTTAATATGAGTTACTTAATTCCTGCGATTTGGGGTTGTTATAAATTCCATTTAATTTAATTTATTTTAATTATTTTATTTTATTATTAATTTTGGGACAATTTGAGATGAAAAGTTCAGTGAAAATGGAATTTCTTAAATTTCAATGTGGCATTCTGATGAAAATCTATATAGTAAACGTGGATAAAGAAAAAGTAAAAATCTCCCAGTCAATGGCTGACGTCTGCAGCTCCTCCGGCCCTGGCAGAAGTAAAGGAATGTTATAGAGAACACTGGAGCGCGCTCACATCCATCTATTGATGCTGTAATTAAACTTTAACTAGCCTCAGTTTGACTGCTGAGTGAAAGATTTCATGTGCGAGAAGCGGAAAAGGGAAAAAGACAGATTGAAAGACAATCAGTTTCTCTCTCCCTCTCCCTCTTCCCTTTTCTCTCTCTGACAGTGACACTCATTCTATCTCCAGTCCTGTCGAAATGTAATAAAGTTATTAAACCTTTGGCTCTGGTTGAGGTCACAATAAGTTTTTGATAAGTTTTGTGACTGCTTACTGTAATTGTTTTCAGCAGAACCATGATTTTATAAAACAGTTCTTCACAAAACTCTGACAACATCTTCTTCAAGCCATGTATGTTCAGTCGTTTGAGGATCTCAAACAAGGACAAACCACCCCGCAGAAACACAGCGACTTTAAGAGGGAAAGTAAACCGTCTTTATTATATCATATTTTAAACTTTATCTGCGTTCATATTTCTGCTCTTTATAACAGCGACTCTTTGGGGTATTGAAGCAGCAGATGCTGAAGCAAACTAATGTCTTCAGAATAAACAGGCCCAAGGCATTGTTCTTAAGAAAGAGAGAGAGAGTGTGTGAGAGAGCAGAGAATGGTGTGTGTGTGTGTGAGTGTGTGAGCAAGAAAGAGAGCGATTTGAGGTTTAATAAAACCGTATACTCTGATAGCATATAGATTGCTTAGCTTTGGAAAGTACATTGCAATCAGTGAAAATCGGTTCATGCATTCCCTGGGATCAAACCCATTGTTAGCATTATGTTTTGAGCAAAATATTTTGATTGCAGAAATATAAAATAACAGAGTTTCTATTTACATTAATTGTCGGCAGAGGCTATTTACACTAACTCGGCTCACTGACGTCTGATTGGGACGCTGGATTGATTGAGGCAAATCCACCTTTTACGCGCTCTTCTCCCTTTTCCATCACATATCAGATTGGAAAGGCATTTACTTTCAATAAAAATAAGAAAATATTAGAAAAGTGGAAATAAAGTGGAAATAACGGGAGGTCTAACTCAATAGGTAGGGCTTTATTGTCCCAATAATCAATTTAATAATTTTAATAAATATAATAATTTACACTCTGTTATTATTGCATACCGTTTAATGTGTAACAATACTGAGGTGCAAATAGTAAGTCATCTAACTATTATTTAAACTTATTGCAAAGAAAATGCTGCTATTTAAACTTAGTGCAAATAGCCACTGCCATATGATTATTGTCAAATAACACATTTTAAATATAAAAGTAAAACTGCCGATAGGCGGCAGCAAGTGCCTATTCAAATAAGTGAGTCATTGTGTGCTTCTCAATATCCTTCCTCGTTTCCCCGCTCCGCCGTCCTCCATCCTATGACCCGGAAGCCGGCCGAGCTCAGACATCTTGTAGGACATGTCAATTCTCTAATGGCACCGCGAGGAGTGAGGAGGCTTTCTGAGGAGCCATGAGCGAGGATCCACAGGTCTGTCCTTTGCGGAAGTGTTTTATCGACGCACGTATTAATTCTCCTCTCCCTTCACGTCATCTTGCCACAGTTTATTAATTATATTATTATACAAGACATAAATGTATGTCAAATAACAACAACTGTAGGACAGTTATAAGAATTATATCAACGCAAAAGAAAATTAAAGAAAATTAAACTGTAATACTATGCTACTAATAAAAAGCAGTTTATTGGGAATAATCCATTGTAAATAATAACTTGTAATATTAAATAAAATATGGACAATTGTGGTATTTTGTGGAGGTTGAAATATATATAGTTAACTCTAATGTTCAAGAATCCCGACGTGTAAGCTAATTCCAGCGGTGTAGAGTCAGCATTAATTGACGACGCTTTGAAGTGATGCTAAAGGGAGTGAGGATATATAATTTCTCTTAATTCAATTCCTCTGTCCTCATGTCTTTCCTTGCATCTTGAAGGGGAGGAGCTGAGACATGACGAAAAGAGGCGAGGAAAGGAAACAAGGATGCACAAACAAGAATTGAGAAGCACCCACTGAATCATTCATTCAACCTATTCATTCAGGAAAGAAGCAAGTGGCTTGAAACGCTTGAAGCGGTGCTGCACAGACGATCCGTGAGAGTTGGCCTTCCAGAGGGAGGAGGAACTGAAAACGGAGCCGTGAAGTCGGATGCTTTCTGCTTCCCGTAGTGATGCTCACACTGTGTTTGCATACTTTATCACAGACAAAGTAGATTAGATGCAATATTTGTCAAATACTACAATATTTACAAATGTACTGCTTAATAATATACTATACAATGATCAGGCATAAAATTATGACCACTGACAGGTGAAATGAATAACACTGATGATCTCTTCATCGCGGCTCCTGTTGGTGGGTGGGATATATTAGGCAACAAGTGAACATTTTGTCCTCAAAGTTGGTGTGTTAGAAGCAGGAAAAATTGGCAATTGTAAGGATTTGAGCGAGTTTGACAAGGGCCAAATTGTGATGGCTAGATGATTGGGACTTTATTTTTAAATTTTCATGGCCCCCAGAATTATTATTTTTTTCTATGAATATTTGAACATGCAATATATAGAACACAGCATCTGCTTTTAATTAAAAAAACTTTTATTAGCTTCATACATTTTTTTTTTAATCAACACTTGAATGTGGGTAAGTCAAAGACGTCATCCAGATGGGATTCGGAGCGATGATCAAACACAGATGGAGTAGATGTAGTCCATCAACACCCCAAAGCTTCACATTCCTAGAGCTCATCCTGGGTCCACATTTCAACATTAGGCAGTTTTGATTTTTATGCTGATGATCACATTATTTTACATATGCATCTGCTTACAAATTATATCGCTTGTTTCTGCTTCTTCTTCGCATGAGTTTCGATGAGGAGATTGAGTACTCTTTCATAAGATGTGTAATGGCGCCCCCTACCGCATAACAGAAAACATGGGAATTTCTGTCAATGGCGGGAAAAGAGTTAAATCCTTGTTTACCGAATATACATTCAATCTTACGTTTCCAATCATGCTGATATTCAGGGAAACCAGTGATCTTGCTTCTGTGCTGTTGCTTAAACAAAACAAGCACCATCTGATGCCTAACGTTGCAAAATCAACATTTTCCACTAGCAAAACTGGACAGTTCTCTTACTCGAAATCTGGGATCCTCTCGTCATTTCAGCTCAGTGCTTATAGTAGTGTATGCAGGAATGGCTTATGTTCCATACACACTGTCTTGGATAAGGCATATGGTATTGCATAATTCAGAAATCACAGATAAGATTACATCACTCTTTAAAAACTGTGAAAACAGAAGCCGACAAAAGGCCGGGCAGCACAACAAAAGGCCTGGCAGCACAGTCTCTTTTCCTTTTCTTTGTCCATTCATCCCCAAAATAATCCATTACCACAAATAAGTGAGCTCTACTGTGTTTTAAAAATAACTGTGGTCTCTAGATCCATCTGAAGAGCTGATAATAAGTGTGGAGCGCAGATGAGGTTGTCACACTAACCCTGACAATGAAGATCTCAGCTGAACTCAATTACCTTCCTGCCAATGAATGCAAGGTAATATATGTGGGATTGAGGTTAAGGATAGCCATAGGTGAAGATCAATCGTGGTTTTTAAGAGTCTAACAAGACAATATTGATGTGACAAAAGGGACTAAGAAGTCTTTAAGGACTTTACAGAGATACAAGAACAATGTGAGCTCATAGGAAGCATGAATTGCAGACGTACATTTCTCGCTGGAGTGAGTTTTGCAGAAATCTCATCTCATCTGTAGTCTGAACTAGTTTAGCTGTGTGCAGTACTACTGTCTTCCAGGCAGCCAATTAAAAAAAGCCATATGGGATTTTATTTTTCATTTTGAGAGTTAAAAATGTCTTGTATTTTAACATTCGGAACCTCTTTTAATGACTTTTTGAGCAGTATAAAGCAGCCTACGTTATATAACATACCCATATTTCATGTTAATTGTATAATCCATCCAAAAAGCATACATTTTTCACCCTCATGTTGTTTTTCTTTTGTTGAACACAAAAACTACTTTGACTGTGCTGTTCAAAACAGGACACAAAAGCACCATTAAAGTAATAACATTGGTCCATTCAAGTCTTCTGAAGCCTCTCAATACCGTCTACTTGTGAGAAACGGATCGAAATGTAATTGTTATTCACTTATGAAAAGATATAAAGCTTTACAATGCACATTATGAATATGTTTATAATGCATTATGCATAAGGGTTTAGGTAAAGTGTTACCGAAAATTCGAATTACCACTCAATATTCATGAGTCTTCTGAAACCTGTACGATTTCCCTTTATCGTACGATTTACGAAATGCTTCCTAAAGGAAGAAAACGTAATCATATAACAATGATCGTTTGTAAATGTCACTCTGCTCCTCTGAGATTCTGTCTTTTTAAGGAAACTTATATATAGATAGAGAGGAAATAAGGGACCCACTCGACGAGAGAGGCCTTTTAGAGAGATATTTTTATTCATAAATACGGCTCTTAGTCCCTTTCGCCAAGCTGTACAGGTCTGCCTAACCCACTCCCACATACAGTATACTCCAAAACAACTTTCACAATACACTCACAGTGCCTGAACCACACACACACACACTTATAAACGGTCTGACTCATGCTCTCTGGGCCCAAACTGCATCTGGCGGTCCACAACTTTTGTGTTTATAATAGCCGTACACACACACAAACACTGATTACACTCATATTTTAAGAAACTTCCAAGCCATAGTTTTCCTTTGACCCAGTTTTCCCCATGAGTGTCATTCATCCCATTCACCTGTGCGTGTTAATCACCTCGTTAATTATCTTGTAATATGTGGTTGTTTTAGCTCCTGGTTATTCTCCCGTTCCTTGTTTGAAGTAAGAGTTAAAGGTTATTCAGCTGGACTCATTCGTTGTGTGTTTCTGACAAACAGAACCGTATAAAACACACAAAGCCTGATGTGTGAATTATACTGAGTGAACAAAATTAAATAAATGACACAAAAAAGCAATAACATGTTTTCTTTTGAATACAATTTTTAAATAAGGCTTTGTCACTCATCATAATCATCTCGACAATTTTGACATTGTGGCCCTTAAAATATAAAACATTTTCTTTTTGTATTTTTTGAATAACGATCCAGATTAGGAGTTAAAATTGAACCATAAAAAAAGTAAAAAAATAAATAAAAAAACAGAAGGCAAAACTGTCTAGTTTAACCTGATGTACTAAAATAACTATATTTGAATATTTTATATTTTAATACAAATATCAAAACCACACCAAAAAAAAAAGAAATCTTTAACTAAAATAAAATAAAATTATACAAATAAATGATTAAAATTCAATGATACTAAAACACTGATCCAGGCGAAGCAAAATTCCGACAGAAAGTCTTCAGATGAATGTTCTGCAGTTTTGATGTTGTTTCCTCTCTCTCTCTCTCTCTCTCTCTCTCTCTCTCTCTCTCTCTCTCTCTCTCTCTCTCTCTCTCTCTCTCTCTCTCTCTCTCTCTCTCTCTCTCTCTCTCTCTCTCTCTCTCTCTCTCTCTCTCTCTCTCTCTCTCTCTCTCTCAGCTCTGCATGGGTCCTGGACTCTGTTTGGGCCCTGGGCTCTGATCTTTCATCCATAGCTTTTGTCTCTCTCACCCCTTCCAGCCATCAGCTTCTATGCATGTCCTTCCTCTATCATTGTTTTGAAGAGAATTCATGAGGTCTATACCACCAATACTCAAAAACCCCAACCCCATGCTCATCCTCTCTTTTTGCTCTGGTTTCTTTGGAGAGATTATTGACGCACTATTGATGGAGGTTTTCCTTCTCGGCTCAGCCATATGTTCTTGTTCCAAGATTGATGGCGCTGCAAGAGAAACCCTGAAATTCATCTGAAGCTTCTGTTCAGTGCAGCCATTTTACACAGATGCTTTAGTCCTCTGCACAGTGTGAAAACCATCTCTGCGACGGAACATCTCATGGATAGAATGTTACATAATCCTGTGGTGCTTGAAATCCATCTATTTTGGCAGTCAGATTTAAGAGTACCTGTCTCTTTCAACACTCAATTAACCATAATGGATGTTCAAACGAGCACTGTCTTTATTTCAATGGTTTAGGATTTCAGCCCAGTCAATCTCTGTTAAATAAACTGTATCGTTTGCATCAAGCATGTTTTATGATGCTATCAGAACAGACCTGAGACCTATTTTAGAGCTGCAACCACTGGTCTCGCAGAGATCTCTGTTAGCAGATTTGCTTTATGGATGTGTCCATAAAATGCATGTTTTTTTGTGATAAGACAGTGACGACACTCTGTTGAGTGACGATGCAGTGTCTCGTTCCCTTCTCAGGGAACAAGGGTTATAGTCATAACCCGAGACGTTCCCTTTCAAGGGAACTCGCACTGCGTCGTCGAGTGACGACACTCTGGGGACACCCTTCGCGTAGCGCGTCTGAAGCATGAATGAAATATATCCAACTCTGATTGGTGTTGCGTCATGACAGCCAAGGCCTAGAGATCTCCACTCTCCTCAGAGAAGTGATAACAAGGAGAAAGGCCACCTTCAGGGTCAGGTTCTTTGCCTCAGCCGACTCCAGTGGCTCGAAGGAGGCCTCAGCCAACCCTCTGAGAACCACCACCAGGTCCCATGTTGGGACTCTGGAACGAGCCGCAGGCCTCATCCTCCGAGCCCTACGGAGGAACCGTACAACCAGATGGTGCCTCCCCACCTGCCCATCGCCTATAGGTGAGTGGAAAGCCCCAATGGCAGCCACATACACCTTAAGTGTGGACAGGGTAAGGCTGGCGGAGAAACGATCTTGGACGAACTCCAGCACTGAAGCCACCTGGATCCACCTCCCTTTCTCTAGACCATGTGGAAAACATGTTCCACTTTAGGCTGTACAGTCTCCTGGTGGAGGGAGCCCTGGAGCTGAGAAGGGTCTCGACCACACCTGCTTACAGGCCGTCCTCTAGGTACCAAGCCCCCTCAGGGGCCAGACCCAGAGGTACCATAGCTCTGTCCGGGGGTGGAATATAGTGCCCCCTGCCTGCGACAGCTCAGAGGGACCTGACATGGGAGGCCTAAATGTCTGAGAACCATACTCGGGTCGGCCAGTAGGGTGCCACTAGAAGTAGGCTGACCCCTTCCCGGCGGAACCGCTCCAAGACTCCCGGGAGCAGAGCGATCGCGGGAAATGCATACAGACGTAGCCTCGGCCACGTCTGCATCATGGCATCCAGCCCAAGCAGAGCTGGATGCTTGGCGCGATCTCAGCCCCTGATGATTTAGATATGCGACAACTGCCATGTTGTCCGAGCGTATCAGGACATGGTGACCGCGGAGATCCGGAAGGAAGCTCCTCAGAGCCTTGAAGACCGCCAGCATCTCCAGTCAGTTGATGTGCCAGGAAGAATGCCGGGTCTCCCACGGACCTCTCTCAAAGCGGCCGTCCATGACCGCGCCCCAACCAGTGAGGGAGGCATCTGTTGAAACGGTTTTCCAGCAACATGATGCTCCCAGCACTGGCCCCTGGGACAGAAACCAAGGTTTCCGCCACATGACGAGGGAACGAAGGCATTTGCGCGTTAGCCTTATGAAACAGGACGGATTCCCCCTCGGGGAAAAACCCTTGGCTTTCAGCCACCACTGTAAGGGTCTCATGTGCAGCAGGCCAAAAGGTATTACATTGGACGCTGCTGCCATGAGCCTCAGCAGTCTCTGAAACTGCTTCACAGTGAGGCTGCGGCCTAGCTTCGCTCTGGAGACCATCGCCCGTATGGACTCCACGCGTGCGGGAGACATTTGTGCCCGCATTGTTGTGGAATCCCATACGACTCCCAGGAATGTAGTCTTCTGGGAGAGCGTCAACACACTCTTCTTTGTGTTGAGTCTCAGCCCCAAGCACCTGATGTGAGTCAGAACGACATCTCGATGCCGAACTGCCATCTCGCACGACCTGGCCAGAATGAGCCAGTCATCGATGTAATTCAGTATACGGATGCCCTGGTGTCTCAGTGGAGCCAGCGCTGCATCCATACACTTGGTTAAGGTGTGAGGGGAGAGGGCCAGGCCGAAGGGAAGAACCCGATATTGGTGCCGCCTGGCGAACCTCAGGAACTTCCTGTGACATGGAAGGATGGATATATGGAAGTATGCGTCCTTCAGATCTATCGTCCTTCACCCTCGTCGAGCTCCTTGAGGAGGTCGGCCTGGTAGGCCTGCAACACCGCCATAGTGTGCAGACAGCTACCGGCCGCCTTATAAGCCCTGCCCACCAGCGAGGATATGTCCCGACATGGCTTGGTGGGCAGCACAGGGGCCTTAATTGATGAAGCGGCCTTGGGCGAAAGATAGCTTGGGAGAGCCTCCTCCACCGAGGTATAGTCCCATAACCATACTCAGCCGCCCCCAGCACATTAACGAAGTCAAGCACCGGGGGGTTAGATAGTCTAGCTGAGTATGGTTTTCCCCATGACTTACACAACTCATTGTGCAAGTCTGGGAAAAATGGCAGGCTGGGGAGGTTGAGACCTGCGCTTATAGAACCGTTCATCCAGCTTACTGGCCGGCTGGAGTTCAGGGTCTTCTTGTGGCCAATCAATACTTAATTTGGCCTCAATGCTGGTCAAAACCTCCACCAGCTCCTCTTGAGTGGGTGAGTGAAGCGATGGTTCAGACTCCACATCACCCGCCTCGATGCTTACAGCGTCTGACTCCTCAGAGCCAGACAGCTGCAGCAACGGGTTCTCCACCCCGCGGGAAGAAGCCACATCGCGGGCTTCCACACGGGGTGGGAGAACATCTGAATCTTCAGACATTCAATCTTCTGCAATCTTCTGCCTCAGCAACAGCGGGTCCAGACCCACGGGGCTCGCAACACCCTGAGCGGCAGCAGATCACACTAGCTACAGGCGGCTCCCTCGCCCAGGCATTGAACACAAAGCTGGTGTGTGTCCGAGCCCGTAAGGAATCGCGGGCATGGAGGCACACACCGCTTAAACTGCTCGCTGCTTGCCATCTTTTTATATATATTCTTTGTATATATGTGCTTCTAAATAGTCCTTGAAGCTAAATACGGGACAAAACAACACCAAATAGACAGAGAGATTCACACAGAGTGCATCAGCTGAAGAGAAAAAAGCTAATGTGTATGTGTGTCAGCGTCGCTTTGTATCTTCCGGTTATGTCGTCATCTACTACGTCATGACGCAGCACCAATCAGAGTTGTATAAATTTAATTTATGCTTCAGACACATGCTTCCCTCGAAAGGGAACGTCTCGGGTTATGACTATAACCCTTGTTCCCTGAGAAGGGAACGAGACACTGCGTCGTCACTCGACATGTTTCAGCAGGAAACTGCTGTGGGTGTCAGATTACTTTCATTAGATAAATGTATTAATGTTCGCCCATAACACATCCTCGCTGCATCATAATGAAATATTTGAGATTCACTAACCATAAAACTAATAAAAATTCAAAGTAAACAAGTAAAATAGAGTGAAATGAACGAAATACCATGTGGTGTAAGCATCTAGTGAAATACAATAATATTAATAAAAAAATTGTACACCTTGTTTGAGTGTACATTATTTTCAAAGTCTCTCTCTCTCTCTCTCTCTCTCTCTCTCTCTCTCTCTCTGTATATATATATATATATATATATATATATATATATATATATATATATATATATATATATATATATATATATATATATATATATATATACACACACATACACCGATCAGGCATAACATTATGACCTCATATTGTAATAGTAATAATAGTCATAAATAATAGTAATAATAGTAATAGTCCTAATATTGCGTCGGTCCTGCTTTTGCTGCCAAAACCGCCCTGACCTGTCGAGGCTTGGACTCCACTAGACCCCTGAAGGTGTTCTGTGGTATCTGGCATGAAAATGTTAGCAGCAGATCCTTTAAGTTCAATAAGGTTCAATAAGGCCCTCCATGTGTCGGACTTGTTTGTTCAGCTCATCCCACAGATGCTCGATTGGATTGAGATCTGGGAATTTGGAGGCCAAGTCAACACCTCAAACTCGTTGTTGTGCTCCTCAAACCATTCCTGAACCATTTTTGCTGAGAGAAGCCACAACAACTAGGGAATACTGTTTCCATGAAAGGGTGTACATGGTCTGCAACAATGCTTAGGTAGGTGGTACATGTCAAAGTAAGATCCACATGGATGGCAGGACCCAAGGTTTCCCAGCAGAACATTACCCAAAGCATCACACTGCCTCCGCCGGCTCACCTTCTTCCCATAGTGCATCCTGGGGCCATGTGTTCCCCAGGTAAGCCACGCACACACACCCGGCCATCCACGTGATGTAAAATAAAAAATGATTCATCAGAGCAGGCCTCCTTCTTCCATTGCTCTGTGATCCAGTTCTGATGCTCACGTGCCACTGGTGGCACTTTCGGCGGTGGACAGGGGTCAGCATGGGCACCCTGACTGGTCAGCGGCTATGCCGCCCCATACACAACAAACTGTGATGCACTGTGTATTCTGACACCTTTCTATCAGAACCAGCATTAACTTCTTGAGCAATTTGAGCACCAGTAGCTCGTCTGTTTGATCGGACCACACGGGCCAGCCTTCGCTCCCCACGTCCATCAATGAGCCTGGGCTGCCCATGACCCTGTGACCACTGTTCCTTCCTTGGAGCACTTTTGATAGATCATGACCACTGCAGACCAGGAACACCCCACAAGAGCTGTAGTTTTGGAAATGCTCTGACCCAGTTGTCAAGTCATCACAATTTGGCCCTTGTCAAACTCGTCATTTTTCCTGCTTCTAACACATCAACTTTGATGACAAAATGTTCACTTGCTGCCTTATATATCCCACCCAAATACTGGATGATCAGTTTTGATGCAAGTCTATATTAATGGTAACACTTTAGTATGGGGAACACATATTCACTATTAACTTTGACTTTACCTTAATACTCTTCTAATTACTGCTGATTAATAGTTAGTAAGGTAGTTGGTAAGTTTAGGTATTGGGTGATTAAGGGATGTAGAATATGATCATGCTGAATAAGGCATTAATATGTGCTTTATAAGTGCTAATAAACAGACAATATCCTAGTAATATGCATGCTAATAAGTAGCTATACCGAGAATTGAACCCTAAAATAAAGTGTTACCATTAATTGATTAAAATCTCTCGGATGTCCTGTGACTGAACAGTTCTCTCAGTTCTTCACCGGAAAACAATGGTTGCTTTAAGGCTTGTTGAGTGATTCATTGGAAGGAGTTTTGTATCCTAGCCTCTTTTCTAGATTCTCAAATAGATCGCAGCATCTAAAATGTCTGGAGGACTGCAGAAGAAACTTTTCAATGTGGGAGGGTTAGACTTGACCGAGGGATTTGATCTAGGACTGTTGTATAAGTCTAACACATGATGATTTGATGCACACTAGACTGATCCTGCAAAACTCTGATATAGGAACCAATTGGGCTCAATTCTCAGGGAACACCCATGCTGATACAAATCCTGATAAAAAGCACTGTCAATTATTTGGGATAGAAATGCATAAATTCAGTGCATGAATTATGCAGCTGAGATGCAAAATAAAATTTAGATGAAACCTCTTTTTGCCCTCAAAGTTCACTTTTATACTCTTTTATGTCAGAATTAAATAAGATACAAAAGCTAATCACACATAGGCCTATTACTTGCATATCTTAAAGTCCCGCTGTGGTGAAAATATTGTTTTTTTAATGTTGTTTATATGTCTATGTGGTGTTTTGAATATGCTTTCAGACAAACCATGTACAAATTCATAAGTCAGCACATTGTTGATTATTTTCTCTTTAAAACTGCAGTGAACCAAAGACTGTGAATTCAATGAATTCGCTGGTATTTCTGACGTCACCTTGTAACCAATTACGTCACGAGGGGGGGCAGGCTTTAGCATATCATCGCACTCAGGTACGGTACAAGGCAACCATGTGTGAGTAGACCCCTAAGGATACTGACTGATCCTGAAGGCAGTCTGAGATGGCAAACGGGAGGATGGTTTGTGTAACATCCCCAACAAGTTATTAGCTGTTTAATAATGTAGACAAGCAAAAGGATAATCATATTATTTATCGTTATGTGTCCGACATTGTAAAGAGCACCATTGTGCAGCGTTTACCTCGGTAAGTTGGCCGACTGTGTTTCTGAGCTTGTGTGAGTGAGTGGAGGCGGGGCTAATTTGCATATTCATGAATCCGCATGTAGAGTTACATTCAAGCTATTGTAAGGTATGAAGATTTTATTTTATTTTTTTCACAGAAAATGTTTAAATATGATAAAAGATGAGTTTCAAGGGATAACATTTTTGACTACACATTAGCATCTACTTTAAATGTGGTCAGAATCCACCCATGACCATCACCGAATGTGTCTTTTATAGCGTATCTGACTTTCAATAAGGTCAAGTGCCATTTGACTGTGATCCAATGATTGTAAATGCATGTTAATTCCAGGTGTTAAGAAGCCTAAGCCGCATAAGTCTGTGCAGATGACTTTATGATCCCAGATATTACAGTGTTTTCCGATGCAGAATCACTGCTGACGGCAGTGGATATCTCTCCCTTGCCAACTTAAATTTGCACAAACAAACAGCACTAAGAAATCTGTTCTCTGCGTTTCATTGCATTTCTTAATAGTGCATGACTCCTTCACAACACAACAGTCTGTGCTCTTTCTTTTCATTTGAATCCACTTAGAAAATAGATTTCAAAGTGTTTGGAATTTTCAAGGAAAATGCTAATTCTGTAGGACATAATGTTTTGATTGTTATATTTTTCATTTTATAATCAGTTGAATTAATATTATTCCTGTTATTCATAATTCGTTTCTCATTGCCAAATATGGTAATGATTTGGGAATCGGGAACAGCCCTAGTCGCTGCTCACTGATATTTGTTTTGAAACAATGTGAAGAGAAAGAAAGACCAACGTGTTCTTATGAACTGTGACGTATCCATATATACAAATCCATATTGATTGTATAAATATGTACATCCTGATGCCATCGGACAGCATGTTTTCATATAAATATATACCTCTGAGAACCAGCGGACATACAGTATGTATACGGTCTCGCCGTTCTCAGTCTAGGTGGAGTATACGTATAGGCCTATTTGTTTGGTGAACATCACTTCCAGAGGACTGTATGGCTCCAAAAGGTATTTAGACACTTAAGTCACATTTAAAATGGTATGCATTATATAACAACCATGTCCAACCATGCTATTTATTTTGAAGAAAGATAAGCACAACACACAAAAAAGGCCTATAGCCTACTGATACAAAGATTGATTGAACAATTTCTTTTCTGCAGTCCAGTGATAATCAGACATTTACGTCCAAAATCTTTCAGGTACTTCAGGTGTTTAACAGCTTTGGCAACCGTAACCAGAACAGAGTAATAAACTAGTGTATATTATGATTTTTATTATTAATAATACATGTAACCAGGGATGACCTGATCCTTTTTTTTTGTGCCCGATCAGAGTCATTTAGTATTGAATATCTGCTGATACAGAGTCCTGATCAGATACTTGTATTTTCTAATGTTTGGTGCACACTTCTTGTATTTTATAAGTACAATAAATAGAACTCAATAGAAAAGTTTGTCAAGACAAACTTTGAAGTTAGCTTGAGAAAGCCTGACCAGAAAGTTTTGAATTATATTTAAGTTGGAAGGTTTAAGTAGTTTTAAAAATATGTTTTAACATTTTTGCTAGCATTAATTAGCATGTTGCTAGCATGAATTAGCATATTGTTAACATGTTAGTAACATGTTTTAGAATGTTAGCATGAATCAGAATGTTTTAGCATATTGCAGAATGTTTTAGCATTTTACTACTATAATTGATAACATGAAATAGCACAATGTTAACACGAATTAACATGTTTTAACACATTGCTAGCATGTTTTATCATGTTTGCTAGCATTGATTAACACACTGATGGTGTTTTACCACATTGTTAGCATTAATTTACATGTTGCTTGCATGAATTAACACAATGCTAGCATCAATTACCATGTTTTAACACATTGCTAGCATTAATTACCATGTTGCTCACATTAATTAGCACATTGCTAGCATGAATTACCAAGTTGCTAACATGATTTAACACATCATTAGCATGATTAGCACATTTGTTAGCCTCATTTAACATGTAGATAGATAGATAGACTTTTTATTTTTTTATTTACGCTATTTAGACACGTTTAAACACGTAACCCAACCTCATCCCTAAACCTACCCATGTGTGTATTATATGATATGAAACACAGGATATAACAGGCAGATACGACTGCAGGCACAATTTACTTAAAAAGTACAAATATTTTAAGTATTCAAGGCCAAACGATTTATTTGTTTGAAGAAAATCCCCAGAAGCGATCAGCGTCTCCATCCGCTGAAGATCAAGATCATGGCTGGTTTGTTTCTGCCGCGCGGTTTGAATTTGGAGCTCCACTTCGTTGACTCTAAATCCTCTTTTTACCCTTCTAATATCAACTCTATAAACTTTTATAGCGAGTGAATATACCCTCGATAGTTTTCTATATCTGAAACAATCAGATTGCTTTGACATTGGTATCTATTTCCACATTTCCGAACTTCCGCTACTAGTCATAGCCCACTAGCATCACCAGCGTGGTCTCGCGCACTGCTCAATTTGTTTACACTCGTAAAACTCAAGAGCGGACTGTATATCTGTTCTAATGGCGAATGCATCGGATATATGCCTATCTTTGAGTGCAGGTGAGGACACGTTTGAGCTCCATGCGGTGCAGTTGGAACTGGAGGCCCTGGAGAAACAGATCCACGACCTCCGAGAGAGACAGACCGATCTCAGAAACAGGCAATCGGCGCTAGAGATCTCGCGGGCTGATGCTCACAAGTCAGTAGTAAGTAATATTATCACTCCAATCTCTTCTACACCATGTGGTTCTCTGCTCAAGGCTCAAGCACCCAGAACACGATCAGCTGTGATCATTGGCGACACCATTGTCTGGCATGTCTGCGCTACCACCGCAGGCCCTGGGTGATTCAGCAGCGGAAGGCACTAGCCAGGCCTAGGCGAGGACCTCTCCTCCTCCGCCGGCCCCAGTCTTTGAGATCTCCACCCGCAATCGCGTCTCCCCTCTTCTCGAGACGGAACGCGACGCTGTGATCATTGGCGACACCATTGTCCGGCATGTACACGCTACCTCAGCTAAAGGTACGATGCACAGTCACTGCTTTCCTGGTGCTTGTGTTCTCGATGTCGCTGCGCAGGTACCGGCAATTATAAACGAAGGACTTCAGGAGCCTGATCGAGACTGTACGCAGAACATCACCCGCAACGAGGATCATCGTGTCCGGGCCGCTTCCCACGTACATACGAGGACATGAAAGGTTCAGGAGACTATTTGCCCTAAATGAATGGTTAATGGCATGGTGTAATGAACAGAAGCTGCTCTTTGTGAATAATTGGAATCTTTTTATGGAAGCGGCCTAGGCTTTTCCGTGCTGATGGCCTTCACCCCAGCAGAACTGGAGCAGAACTTCTGTCGGACAACATCTCCAAGACACTTCGCACCGAATGACTAGTAAGTCAAACTACACATGACAGTCCCTGTTCTGTAGTGCATTGTATAGAAACTGTGTCTATTCCACGAATATTGAGATCAAAATCCTCTTTAGGATCTAGAGAGAATTTAATACTTATTAAACCAGATAATCTTACAATAAATGAACAAAAACATTCTCTAAAATTAGGTCTCCTTAACATTAGATCGCTCGCACCTAAAGCAGTTATTGTAAATGAAATGATCACAGATAATGGCTTTGATATACTCTGTCTGACTGAAACCTGGCTTAAACCTAATGATTATTTTGGTCTTAATGAGTCTACTCCAACAGGATACTGTTATACGCACGAGCCCCGTCTGATTGGTCGTGGCAGCGGTGTTGCAACAATCTATAGAGATATTATTACTGTTACTCAGAAAACAGGACACAGGTTTAGTTCATTTGAAGTGCTTGTGCTAAATGTTACACTTTCAGATATAAGAAAAAAATCCCTATTATCTTTTGCTTTAGTTCCCGTATATAGACCGCCAGGGCCCTATGCTGATTTCTTAAAAGAATTTGCCGATTTTCTCTCAGAACTATTGGTCTCTGTTGATAATGCACAGATTGTGGGATGATTTTAACATTCACAATACAAACGATGCGCTAGGGGTTGCGTTTACAGACTTATTAAATTCCTTTGGGGTCAAGCAAAACGTGACTGGGCCCACTCATTGTTTTAATCATACACTTGATTTAATTATATCACATGGAACTAATCCTATTGATATAGACATCATACCGCAAAGAGATGATGTCACTGATCACTACCTTGTAATGTGCACACTGCGTAATGCTGATATTTGCCATACTGCGCCGCGTTACCGACCAGGTAGAACTATTCTCCCAAACACTATAGATAAATTCACAAATAACCTACCAGATTTATCTCATCTGCTCAGTGTACCAAAACACACTAATAAATTAGAGGAAATGACTAGCAGTATGAGCTCCATTTTCTCTAGCACATTAGAAACGGTTGCACCGATCAGATTAAAAAAGGTAAGAGAGAAAAGTACCGCACCGTGGTACAACAGTATTACTCAGGCTATCAATAGAGAAACTCGTAATCTAGAGCGCAAATGGAAACAAACTCATTTAGAGGTCTTCAGAATCACGTGGAAAGACAGCACATCTCGTTATAAAAAGGCTTTAAAAGCAGCCAGGGCCGAGCATATCCGTAAAATAGAAAATAACCAAAACAACCCCAGGTTTTTATTTAGTACAGTGGCCTGGTTAACAAATAAACAGACATCACCTGAACAAAATATTCCAGTACAGTTTAGTAGTAATAACTTTATGAATTTCTTTACAAAAAAAAATCGAAAGCATCAGAAATACAATTATAAATGATAGCGTCTAACGATTCAGCCTCAATTATCACCTCTGAAGAACAACTGCAGTGCTTTACAACTATAGGACAGGAAGAGCTAAATAAACTTATCATTGCTTCTAAACCAACAACATGTTTATTAGATCCAGTACTAACTAAACTACTGAAAGAGCTGTTACCTGTAGTGGAAGAGCCTCTTCTCAATATTATTAACTCGTCTCTAACTCTAGGTCATGTCCCACGAACGTTCAAGATGGCCGTTATTAAACCACTCATAAAGAAACCACAACTAGATCCAAATGAATTAGCAAATTACAGACCTATTTCAAATCTTCCATTTTTTTCTAAAATAAAAGAAAAAATAGTTTCTGCTCAATTGTGCTCTTACCTACAGGAAAATTATATCTATAAAACATTTCAGTCTGGGTTCAGGCCGCATCATAGCACAGAAACTGCGCTCATTAAAATCACAAATGATTTACTTCTAGCTTCTGACCAAGGCTGTATCTCAGTACTAATTTTACTTGATCTTAGTGCCGCATTCGACACCATAGATCATAAAATACTCTTAGATCGACTACAAAATTACACTGGTATTCAGGGACAGGCATTAAAGTGGTTTAAATCGTATCTAACAGAACGATACCAATTTGCCTATTTAAACGGGGAAAAATCTTTGATAACACTGGTAAATCATGGAGTGCCACAAGGATCTGTGTTATGCCCTCTGTTATTCTCAATATATATGCTGCCACTTGGTAATATTATAAGAAAACATGGAATTAGTTTCCACTGTTATTCCAATGATACTCAGTTATATATTTCGACTTGACCAGATAAAATCTCTAAATTATCCAACCTGTCAGAGTGTGTTAAAGATATAAAATATTGGATGAGCTGTAATTTTCTCCTATTAAATTCAGATAAGACAGAGGTATTACTTGTTGGACCAAAAACCTGTACACAGAATCTCTTTTACAGAATAATTTGCATTTAGAAGGCTGTACCATTTCTTCATCCTCTACAGTTAAAGACCTGGGTGTTATATTCGACAGCAAATTATCTTTTGCAAATCATATTTCAAATGTTACAAAAACAGCCTTCTTCCACCTCAGAAACATTGCTAAGCTACGTAACATGCTATCTGTCTCTGATGCAAAAAAGTTAGTTCATGCATTCATGACCTCTAGACTAGATTACTGTAATGCATTACTAGCAGGATGTTCTGCATCCTCAATAAACAAGCCACAGTTAGTCCAAAATGCAGCTGCTAGAGTTCTTATTAGGTCATGAAAATATGATCATATAACACCAATTTTCTCATCTCTACACTGGTTACCTATTAAGTTTCGTATCAATTATAAAGTATTGCTACTTACCTATAAGGCCCTAAATGGTTTAGCTCTTGTGTATTTAACTGATCTTCTATCGCCTTATAACCCATCACGATCTTTACGATCACTAAACTCTAAACAAAAACAAAAACAAAAATGTGGTTTCCATGCGTACCAGATGTGGGCCGGATCTAGGCCGACACTATGCTGCTGTCTGGGTATCGATCAGTTAAAAAAATGCTTTATCATCCCTGATACCATCCTTGAGATCGGCTCGGGACATCCCTAAAGGTACCTGTTTAATGGGTGTCTTTAATCATATTGCTGCGGCCACACTTTATAAACACAACCCTCGACAACACGTACTAAAGAAACGTTATCATAGTCTGCAGGATTTTTTTTGTAATGCATAGCCTCGAGTGGTTTATTTCTTTATCATGAATGGATTTGCTGTGGGATTATGCTGCTTATTCTCAGGCAATATGTCTTTTACTGTGCAAAATATCATCCTATTTTAGATGCAATGTGACAAAACAAGCCATCTGGCATTTGAACCATTTCATATTGTTCTTATTAAACTATTTTTTATTTGTTGTTAAGCAACTGTCACGGTGCGTGAAGACGGATGATGAGCAACGTGCCCTGGTAAGCATCAGTTAAACTCAGCGGGATAATAAATTGAGATGTGTTCCCAACGCAATCAGCTGTACTCAGGTGCGCACTTTCCTCATAGAAGAATTTGATGCCCTTTTACAAAAAAAAAAAAAGCCTGAGTGATACATTTAGAGAAATGTAAGTAACTTTTATGTGACCCAATTTTTGCAGATAATTAATTTCTCTCATCTTTGAATAATGCATATGTACGTGGGCAGAAAGAGCAGTGGCTGGAACAAAGCATATTGTTAAAGATAATTAAGGGAACTAAACTTCTCAGAGAAAACTCTCAGCATCTGCTACTGTAAAGACGTGTTGTCTGTTTGTTCTGAGTTCCATTACACATCAAACAAACAAACAAACAAACAAACAATGAGTAATAAGTTAGTAATAAGTAAGTATTAAAAAACAATATTAGCACACATGCCCTGACATTTGAAACCTTCAGATTGAATTTGGCTCACAACCAAAGTCTGGAAATGATCAAAGCAATCAGCACAAAGACCTCAAACATGTGTCCTGATGTGGAAGAAAAAAAGGTTATATATGCATGTAGGAATTGAGGCCACGCAGACACAAATGAATCTTACAGATGATTCATTCAAACATAAGTCCACACAAAAATCAACTCAACATTCCAGGGCCGTTTATGGCCTGGGCTCCTCTCTGCCCATAGCAGTGGACAGAGGTTTGCTACATTTTGATTGGATTTTGGTGGAGTAACACAAACAAAACTGTTCACCACCATCAGATAAAGATAGCGGGGACAGCAACCAGATACCCGGAAGGACAAGTCTTCTCATTGGTCCACGGGCAGTTTCTTTCCTTCACCCATCGAGCAACTAACCCCTAACGTCCTGCTCTGTGACCACCATAAAAATTCCTCAAGACCCCAGCACTAAGAGGAAAACAAAGAAACCATGAGAACTCACAGAAACCATGTCACACATAAACTGCATCAAATCACTAAAACAGTGATTGTCGAACTTTCATTCAAACAAACTTCTACTTCTATATCATGTCATATAACCAATAGGCGTGACCATTATGCATACGAATCACTCACAATTCATGCAATTGTATAAATGTTGAATGACTGATCGAAATGGTATCGTGTGTGGTACCTTTACGCTGGAACTCTCATAACTCAGAAGATGGTTTGATTGAATTTGGTGTAGAAGGTTCGTGGTCTTATAATAAGAAATCATGTTATTTACTCTCTGCTTAGAGCAGGAATGTAAGAGACCACAGAGATAACGATTGATTTATGGTTGGGCTGGAGGAAAAGACACCTCCGAACCAAACATGAAATTTAATTGGTCAGAACTCCTCCAGGAGGATGGCCAGATATATGAGTTTAAAATCTAGGAACACGAAGAAAGAAGCAGTTCTAATTCAGTCGACTTCCGTTCAGTTCGAGTTCCAGTTAAGTTCGACTTCAGTCGTTCTGCTGAAGGAGGAGTTGAAGAACTCCAAGGACGAGCGTGGCAGACCAGAGAAAATGGGTTAAATTCATTCAAGCCATTTAGGCCTCTCCTCTCAATTTCCTTTCTTTTACTTAAGTTTATTTTCTTTCCGTGAGTCTCGTGTTCTAAGTTTCGCCACAAAGTTTCTCTCGACGAATCTCCAGCGAGCGCGCTTCAACTTCAAACAGCCACGAGACCTTCTCATCCAGCAGCCAACACGCCACGAGATTGGCTTCCCAAGACGCCCATCAAAGACACGACAAGACCTTCAGCGAAACACTAAGAACCGGGAAACCCCTCTCCAGCCAGGACCGAAAGGGAATACAAGCGCGATAAACGCAAGTAACCTCCAGATTCTAAACTGAACTGGTGCATTGATATCAAAGTGAATAACCCCGCCTAAGCAACGATAGGAGGGTTAAGTCAATGATCGGTGGTTCATTCAGGTCATGTGTTATAAATGCAGATACTGCTAGAAACTTGGGACTTCATCCTTCTCTCTCTTAAAACTCACTCTTTCCTCAATTTCCTCCTTTCTGCAACGCGTGTGAATGTGTGTGTTTGTTTGTTTTGTTAGATTCTAGTGTTACGTGTTAGAGTGATCAATAAAGCTGTGTTTATAAATTAAAGATAAGTGTTCTTGTGTTATGTGCTTACGGATTTTAATGTCTTGAACTGCTGATCTAAGTTACCTGGCTATTAAATAGTGTTTCACTATTCTGTGGATATTAATATCCGCTGCAGAGTTGATCGTTACGGCCCGTTCCAATGAACGCTGAACGAGTAATTTGCTCGGTCGCAAAATAGACTCTTGCAAAATTCCCTTTGAATGAATGAATTCATTAATTTGAGCTAAATAGACATGTTCCCTTATACAGAGTCCCCTATTGGCATATTATATATGTACTTTCATGCATGTACCGGTAAATATGTTTTAATGTTTTGAACAAAATCTCCTCTGCTCATCAAGCCTCAATTGATTTGATTAAAAATAAGGTGATATTGAAAATAAGGTAATATTTTTTTTCTATTTTAATATACTTTAAAATGTATTTTCTTCCTGTGATCAAAGCTGCATTTATCCAGTCTTCAGTGTCACATGATCCTTTAGAAATCATTATAATGTGATGAGTTATCAGTGTTAGAAACAGTTAACTGCTTAATATTTGTTTATAACATAATTTATAGTTTTTTTAGAATTCATTGATAAATAAAATGTTAAAAAAAAAAAAGAACAGCATTTATTTTAAAATAGAAATCTTTCATAACGATGTACACTGCCGTTCAAAAGTCTGTGGCCAGTCATTGATTTATTTTTTATTTATTTTAAATGCAGCAATGAAGTGCTAAATTGATGTGATAGTAAATATTTATGTTGTTAGAAAAGATTTCTATTTTGAATAAACACTGTTCCCCTTTTTAACATTTCATTCATCAATTTATCCTGAAAAGCATAAAATTATGTTACAAACAAATATAAATATTAAGCAGCACAACTGTTTCCACACTGATAATAAGATCACATTTGAATGATTTCTGAAGGATGACACTGAAGACTGGAGTAATGATGCTGAAAATTCAGGAATAAATTATGCTTTAAAATAAATTAAATAGAAAACCATTATTTTAAACTTTTCACAATATTATAGTTTTTTTTGTATATTTTTAATACAATAAATGCAGCCTTGAGAGCATAAGATACTTCTTTTAAAAACATTAAAAATCTTACAGATACATTTTTTTAAAATAAACTTTTGAATTGCAGTGAATATATGTATATAAACCACACACATTGCATCTGACACCTTTTTGGCCCATTTAGTTCACTCCCCAAATGCAAATAACAACAAAGCCAGTATTCCCTTATAAGTCTCTTTATTTATTTTATTTATGTAAATTGCCTGCATATAATATTATTCAGTGAAAATGACTTGTCATAGGTGAGTTCCCTCTAAACTGCAAATAAACTCTCAGCAGGGTAACGTCGTCTTTAAAATACTGTCTCTGCTGTAAGTGGAGCTCTCCTCTCACCTTAATCCATAATTCAGTTGTACAATTTCTGTAGAAAGCGTTTGTGTTTTTGATGTCTGCATGCCTTATAGAAAATACCCTGTTTAGAGAGTGAATAGAACTTGCCTTAGGGTTCATGCTTTGAAGCAGCTCTTCGGACCACTTGGAAATAGGACTGACAGTCTTACGCGCGTGGCCTCAAACTTGCACACAAATCAAATGTGATAGAGGCAAAATATGAGTCCAGGAGTGTGGACAGGGCAAGACTGAACTCAGCAGGTCAACCAAACCTTCACAGAGACAATGCATGTGCAATATTTCCATTCGTCGCCGTTAATTTTAGTGTACTGCAGGTTTACATCCTGTGCGTCTGCCACTGCAGTGGTTGTGCTTTTATCTGGTGCATCAGCAAACATATTCCAGCCTCCATCTTGCCTCAAATCCAAGCCGTAACACATGCAATAATGCACTTCAATAAGAGTTAAGGCCGTTCACACCAAAGACATTAACGATTATGAAACATTAACGATAATGAAGAACGAATTGTTTTCCAGCTGGTCAGAATCCACTTGAGTTTAACTCTTTCACCGCCAGCGTTTTTGGTCATTTTCAAAAGGTCATGACCCCTTGAATATCTGAACATGCAATATATCAAAAGAAAGAGCAGACCCTTTTCTTTTAACTGTTTTATTCTAGCTTCATGCATTGTTTTTGATTAACACCTGAATGTGGGTAAGTTAAAAAAAACAAAAACAAAAATTTGATAAAAAAAGCTGATAACTTTTTTTTTGTTGATTTTTTGTTGTTGTCTGGATCAGAGTCAGAACAATCAGATCAGAGTCCACCAACACCTTCACAGTCTTAGAGGTTGTCCTGGGTCGACATCTCATTCAGCGACATTAGGGAGTTTTGATTTATACGCTATTTATCGTTGATGATCGCATAATTTTTCATATGCATGTGCTTACATATGAGATCACTTGTTTCTGCTTCTTCTTCGCCTGTGTTTTGATCTGGAGACACTCGTTCAGGAGATGTGCAATAGCGCCCCCTGCCGTATAACAGTGAAAACACGGAAAGAGTTAAAGAGATTCAAACAGAACATTGTGTGGATGCTAATATAGCTACCATTACAGTTATTTGTCTTGGTGTGAACGGGCCTTTAGGGGAAATTGACCATTATAACGCATAATTATAATGCAGATAAAACATACAATAGAATAGCTTAAAGAAACCAACACCGTGGGTCACAAGCGTTTTGTTTGGCTCCATGTTTCTCCTAAGAGTCTTCTATTAAAGCTGCTTTGATGTGGTTCGATTAAGAGGTTCGACCTCTGGGTAGTTCATTTGCGGTGGGACTGATGTGTACAATATATGGCTACTATTTCGTCCTTGAGGTACAGGGCGTTGATTGATACCATGAAAATCTGCACGACAAAGTTTATAAAGCTAAAATAGAGTACGTGTAGGCGTCAATAACGTGTGCGGTATAAATATACGGATTCTCATCTGTTTGTGCGTCTAACCTTGATCTACACATCAGCTCGGCTCTCTAGAGGGACCGGGGGTCGTATTGCATGGATATTGCAAGGATATCTCTCCATGCAAGGGGAAAGAAGCTCGCCAGTCACTACAAAGTCCTTGAGTCTGTTCAGAGCAGGGTTTCCCTCAAGGGTTCTCCTCCAAACGGTTGGCAGAGCCATTGTTTGTCTCCACTGCCTTCTCGCCGTCCTTCTCCGTCTCTTCCCGTGTGGTTTGGGTGGAGAAGGGGTCGGGCGTGTGCTGCCTGAGGTCGGGGCTGAGGAGCGGCAGGTGAGGGAGGAGTGGGCTCTCTTTTAATCGAGCGGACAGTTCTTTAGCGCTACAGCTGGGGGTGTTGGTCTCGTATATGTCGTGGAAGTTGTTGTAGTCGACTTCGTAGAAGCCCTTTTCCAGAGAAAGCACCGGGGTGAAGCGGTAGCCCCACAGCACTTCCGAGTCCAGGTAGGAGCTGCGCGCCTGACACGTCATGCCTGGATACATGGAGAAAAATATGGGCGCAGACACGCACACATGCAGGTACATACACATGCATGGTTATGTACACACACACACACAAAGAGAAAAGAAAAAGGGGAGAGAGGGAGAGAAAGAAATAATTTATGAGACAGGCTCTGAATGTTTACAGTGGCTGTACAGGTCAGATGATACTGGAGTTACAAGCTTTTGCTGTGAGATATGGGCCGTATCAGTTCGTAAGCTGCATTTCACATTACAGTACGCTCCCATTTTAGATACAAGTCTAAAAGAGCTCAGAAGGTCCGTAATGTCTATCACATCACAAAACTGTTTTTATTCCAATGACACAATGTTTTGTCCTGTCTGTAATGAGTTACTGATACAATGACATGCTGCGGATGTCAAATTCCATCAGTGTATTTGCATGGGGGTAAGATGTGCCACTTTTTACTTGCTTTATGTTGTCTTCTGGGTTTAACTAAATTAAATGAATCTCAATCACATTTCAAGATGGTTGTTATTCCTGTTAAATGTATTTTCATTACTTGCATGCATCCTGAAATATAACCAAAAACTTCGCTGCATGGCAGCGAAATAAGACTGGGGAACTGGATAGTTTCATATTTATTAATTCATGCATAATCAGCAAAAAAGACTGCATTCAGCTGCGACATAAAATGAAATTCAATTTATAGTAATTGAGTCAATGAAGTAATTTTACTCGCAGTTCTCAGATGTGAGTTTGTGCCGAAGGGAAATGAAGTTTGTTTTGTAAAGCTGCTTGTTTTACATTTCTTTTCCTGAGTGTTTTTGGGTGTGACATAATGTAGCATGAGCTGGAAGCCAAAAGGAATTGCAATGATCAAACGGCATATTTAATTTACTATTTAGTGCAGTGTGTGTTTCAGTTACAGTTACAGGAAAACATCAGAACTGTTGGCCCATATCCCCAAGTTGTCATGTAAACCTGTGTGCTTCCATATCCCCAAGTGGCCCATATCCCCAAGTTGTCATGTGCGGTGTGCTTCCCACTTCCATATCCATCACGTCCACTTTTTTCATACACAGAAGAGAGGATGCAAAAAACAAAACCTCAAGATGATCATTATCTTTTCATGTGACCAAATTATACACATCCTCTAAAACAGCTAAAGAGGATAAAAGGAAATTCCCTCCATTTGTATGCATGTCTTGCGTCAGTACAGAAATTTATTTTTTTGCCTTAATGGGATCATGCAATCACGCAGTGCTTTTAGTGTAGACCTGTAATTACGGAAAAAAAGTCCTAGCGTTTAATCACTGCATTTATGTTTTTGCAAAACATTAAGAATAATACTAGACTAAAACCTCATGCTTATACTGTAGGTATAATGCTCAGTGATGCAATATATTATAGATACAACTGTAATTACAGATTATAGAGAGTTAAACCACAGCATCATATAAAGCCAAGAGTGTCACAATCTACGTCAGTGGTTCCCAACTGCTGCGTCACAACCAAAACATTTGTCGCAGGTCTGTTCTGAAAGAGTCACTGAATGCAAAAGGTAATCAGCATTTAATAATATAATTATGCATTGGTAGCAAAATAAATAGTCTTTTAAAAGATTGGTTCATCTCATATATATATATATATATATATATATATATATATATATATATATATATATATATATATACACACAGTCAAACCACAAATGATTCAGACTGTAGATATTAAGTTTCTCTAGTGTGTGCAGGACACTAGTTCAGAGCAAACTGAGACATGTTATCCCCACAGATTCTTCATACAGTGATCACCAGTGAAACATCTGGACCCAAACTGATTCAGACACTTTGACCTGAGCATGTTTTGAAGTGTTTATGTGACCTTTGACCCCACAGACTGAACAAAATGAAGCATTGCTTGGTCATTGGTTGAGCTGAATTGTGTTCTTAAATCTAACAGCTGATTGGTTGATTGTAATCCATTACATCCCTTTCTATCAAAGTCATCCGACATTATCAAGATGAGTTCTTGTCATATTTTAAACTAATAGCGAATAAACTGTGATATTGTGAGAAAATGTTGAAGGTGTCTTTTTTATTTGACTCTATATAAATATAGTTATTGTTTATTTATTTATATACAAATGTAAACAAAAATATAAAAATTTACAAATACATTTTTTTGCTTAGTTTTTATCAACTGTGTTGGGTTTTTTGTTATGTTTTGGGTCGCCACTTGATGTAAAATCTGGGTCCTGAAGCAAAACCAATTGAAAAGCACTGATCTACGGTGTTGCATTGATTGAAACTGAAATAAACTCAACGCTCCGAGAGTCTCTGACTCCCCCTGCTTTTACTTCACAGAGTGTGTGGGAGTGGGTGTAACACATTTAGCATTTTATTCTTTATTTTACTCTCTGTTTCTCTGTGTGTGTGTGTGTGTGTGTGTGTTTGAGTGAATGAGAAAGACGTGGAGAGGGTATGTTGATCTCAGTAACCTAGCAAAGGCCGGTTTCATGCAAGGATGCTTTTCAAATCTATAAATAAGGGAACAGCACCTCAAGGCCAGGGGTTCCTCTGTCTATTTGTGGAGAACAACGGTGACACTGAAAGCTACTGACACATATGAGCACTATCATTTCTCCTCTGATAAGAAGCACCAATATAGGAACTGCTGCTGTCATTGCCATTTTCATCCTGTAGCTTTAGCATATAGGCTACTACCTTATGCATTTTATAAGTCTTTGTCTCTGTGCGCATGGATTAGTACACTTAATATCAAATGAAGTGTAACACGTCTGGGTAATTAAACAAAGCTGTAAAGAAAAAAATCTGTAATTATATGGTTTCTGAAAAAGCACATCTTATGGTTCATGAGCGGCAAAGACATGAGAAGTGAAAATAACCGCCTTCAGAGGACGCCATAATTCTCCACAGGTTTGTCTGAGCTTTAAATGCAAATCCAGCACTAATAGTCAGTGTTAAATTTTAAACTGTTCAAGCACACATCAATAACCTTTAAACTGCCTCTGCAGTTCCTCCCCTAATCAACACACCACCTCATAAAGCCAGCCTTTAAAAATCTATATTAGTTATAGAACATTAATTCAAAGCAAGTTCTTATCTGTGGGTTTCAGACTCATTAATAGCAAAATGAATGGAAAGTTAATGGGTGCTACTTAAAACACAGACAGGCCTATCTTAATACCACCGGACATATTTAGTAGATGCCGGTTTGTTATGAGCACTCAATGGGCTGCTGTGTTTTAGGCATTTATCATGTTGATGTATTTAATGGCAGGTTATTTTTCTCTAATAGGGTTGCAGATCTTTGATCACTAAACTCAATTGATTTTAAATCCATATTGTTAGACATTTGTGACCTCCTTCTAAACTTTCAGTGCTAATTGTAATGCATAGTGCGTAATGCCAGTTCAGAAGCAATACCAATGATCAGTTGTGAATGCTCTATGTAGGCAGCAAGTCTGTGCAACATACACTTGACTCACAATTTATTTGAAAATAGTTTGGCTTAAGGATGTTGCTAACCTTACACAGCATGCACATACACTCCTATACTGCCAAAAGTGTTGGGACGCCTGCCTTTACATGCACATGAACTGTAATGACATCCCGTTCTTAATCCGTAGGGTTTAATATGGAGTTGGCCCACCCTTTGCAGCTCTAACATTTTTTACTCTTCTGGGAAGGCTTTCCACAAGGTTTAGGAGTGTGTTTATGGGAATTTTGACCATTCTACTAGAAGCGCATTTGTTAGGTTGTTGGACCACTGATGTTGGACGAGAAGTCCTGGCTCGCATTCTCTGCTGCAATTCATCCCAAAGCTGTTCTATCGGGTTGAGGTCAGGAGGCCAGTCAAGTTTCTAAACACCAAACTCGCTCATCCATGTCTTTATGGACCGACGCTTTGTGCACTGGTGCACAGTCATGTTGGAACAGGAAGAGCCATTCCCAAACTGTTCCCACAAAGTTGTGAGCATAAAACTGTCCAAAATGTATTGGTATGCTGAAGCATTAAGAGTTCCTTTCACTGGAACTAAGAGGCCAAGCCCAACCCCTGAAAAACAACCCCACCCCATAATCCCCCCTCCACCAAACTTTAGACTTGGCACAATTCAGTCAGGCAAGTCCCGTTCTCCTGGCAACCGCCACACCCAGACTTGTCCACGGGATTCCCAATGGTTACTCCAGAGAACACATCTCCACTGCTCTAGAGTCCAGTGGTGGCGTGCTTTACCCCACTGCATCCCATGCTTTGCATTGGACTTGGTGATGTAAGGCTTGGATGAGCTGCTCATCCATGGAAACCCATTCCATGAAGCTCTCTATGCACTGTTCTTGAGCTCATCTGAAGGCCACAGGAGTTTGGAGGTCTGGAGGTATTGACCCTGCAGAAAGTTGGCGATTTCTGCGCACTGTGACCCTCAGCCAGACTAGAATTAAATAAGAAATTTCATGAATGGATTTATTGCACAGGTGCTCACTGAGCTCCTGAGAGCGACCCATTAGTTGACAAATGTTTGTAGATGCGTCCGCATGCCAAGTGCTTGATTTATACACCTGTGGCCATGAAAGTGATTTGACACCTGAATTCAATTATTTGGAGGGGTGTCTCAATACTTTTGGCAATATAGTGTATGTGGTGTAGTGTTTGCTTCTTGCAGAGGAATTATTCACGCAATGCAATGCTTTTGTCTTCTTAGCAAAGAATGTTTGCAATGCTTCTAAAAGAAGGCATCTTAAAAGGTAGCTTAATCAAAGGTAGCACATGATGCTTTAAACTGCTGCCATATGCTTTAAACTGTCAAATATGTTTGCATGTCTTGTTCTGCAGTGTGATGAACCTTGCATTAGGGAAAAAGCTGTTGTTCCCAATCATATCATTCAGGATAAAGCACATTTCTGAAATTAAAACTGCTTATGTTGCAACAATTAAGTGATGCAAATTACATCTGACTAACCATCATTACAGTCTTGTCACGTTCATGCAAATTGCAAGCAGTACTCAAGAGACTTACTATAGAACTCCTGACCCTCACTACTGGAAAAATAATAGACTAGACTAAAGCAGCTATCCATCATCTCTGACACATGCCAGGGCTAAATTAAAGCATTACTAAATTTGACAAATCAAACACCAGGTTGTTTGTGACCTTACTGCACTCGCCAGGTCATTAGCTCTCTATACTGCACATCAAAAGGAAGCCATCATCCCTCATTAGCAAGTGGGAGTAGACTTCGATTTGGCCAGCGAGCCTATTTGTATAGGGTTATCCTGGCCAATAGCTCCCTGATCTATACCTGGTGATCGGTCAAAGGCGTAATTTACACAGACTTCATTAGATCAAAGGCATCATAGCACCTAGCTATCGACATGCGCTTACGTAGGCACATATGGAAAGTGGAAAACATTTCAAAGTGACAGTAAGGTTGAGGAGACTGCTGATATGTCATATGGCATCTAAGGCCCAGAGCAAGGTTAGTGTAAGATTAAATTCTTCCTATTAGGTTCTTGGATAATTCAGTCAACAAGAATTGCATGTTTGTGGTATAAAAACCTCCAAACATGCACATGATTTTGCATTATGCATGCATGAAATCATACATTGCTTTTCACCTTTTCTTTGTTGAATCCTCATTGGTATTCACAAAACAAGTAAAAAAATAGATGCCTTCACAGGGAAGCATGTATAATGAATTGGATTTAGATTAGCAGTGTAAGTTCTCTTTGGACCATGGCCCAATAAATAATTTGAATTGCAAACATTCACTGGAGATATCTGATAAACCATGGGAAATGTTTCAGCCTGGGAATGAATCTGCAATTAGTGTAGACACGTTGGACAATAGAGACCTCTTTATTCCCCAAACATCCCAGAAAATAAAGAGATCTTCTTAAATCAATATTGCACACACTTTTCTGCAAGGTCAACCAAAGAGTAGCCGAGAATGAGATCTCTAGATATCCACTAATCCATCTACTTTCATATATTCAGAACACATATGTTTGCTACTAAAGACCAGGTATTTAACTGGTATTGGTTAACCTAGTACAGACTGTGCCTGAATTATTTTACACTAAGTGCAAATAGCGATGTATGCTATTTACTAAGTGATACTAGCATACTAAGTGAAAATAGTGATATATTCTATTTGCACCAAAAGTAGCAGTTCTTTGCAATATGTGTAAATACTAATTACATGTAATTTATAGTTAATTTTTCAGATACATACTATTTGCACTTCAGTATTGTTGAACATTAACAGGATGCAATAATAACATAAAGTGTAAATGATTATTAATTCAATTATTAAATGGATGCCACCTTAATGGGATAATAAAAGCCCTCCCTACACCTATGCCTAACCCTACCCAATTAATGTTTTTATTATTATTAAATATAATTCTGTTAGGCACTTTTAGAACATTTTATAATTTTTATTGAAAGTAAATGGTTTTCTGATGTGGTATGTGATGGGAAAAGGGAGAAGAGCGAGCTCGCCAAAATGTGGGTCGGTTGCGTCAAAACCAAGGCACGCTATTTGCACTTGGTATAAATAGACACTCAGATTTTATGTTGATTACGTTAAGCAGAATATTGCCAATTTGCCTCTATATGCTTCTATTTTTGTTTTGGAGGTTTACATGCATCAAAGGTCAAAAAACACATTCATATTCTCAATATACATTGCACATCACCACGTTGTTCAATGATTCTCAAACGACTCAATGGATGAATCAGTCTCTCCAAATCCCTCTTTTCACGAGTTCACACTTACATGAAATTTATAGAGAGTGCATTTAAATGCGTATTTGGCTTCGAGCTCAGAATTTGGCCTGAACCCAGAGTACCCGTGTATGTAAGAGAAAAGGTGGAGATGGGAAAAGTGGAAGTAAGACTTCTGTGTATATATACAGCTCTTATTGTTGATTGGCTGAGTGCTCTCCACCTGTGTCAATTATCTGAACATGCTCCTCCCGAACCTTGTTAATAAAACATAATTTAGAGAGCCTACTCTGCTCTGATTGGGTAAATGGCCCAGTCTGTTATGATTGGTCTACCGCTTACAGCACACGGCTGTAACAAACGGCCATTACCATAACTGTACTTCAGCTTCCTCAAACCTCAGCGATTGTAAACACTGTAAAGACAGTAACGATGAAACAATCAGATTTGGGCCACTTTTGTGTGCAGTCTGAATGTTGATTCTTAACCCAGCAAGCAATAGCATAATTTCACCGTATTGGATAACTATAGACCCAATATGGTCCTACTATGAGTAACCACATCTAGCTAAAATAACCTTGAATTTGGTTACATGTCGTTTTTGCCTAAATAACTTGTGATATGTATGATATGTGATAATGGAAATGTATGATTTTCCATCATGTAAGCAAAGTCAACATTTTCATTTTTCAACATGTTTATGTTGACTAGTCGATTCTTGGGCTATGGATAGACATCAATTAAAATTTCCCTGACAGCCCACATTTTGCCTTGTTTTATCCTATACGTCAGGGCTGTGTTTGGACGGCTATTAGACGTCTTTTAAATGCAAAATTGCTTGCTGGGAAGGTATAATTCTGAAACTCTCGAAAACATTTTAAAGGCAGTTTCCTCATTGAACTGTCTGACCGTTACTGAGTTGCACTGACCTAAGAACTGGAACAATGTTAATTAAAATGAAGAGTGGAAAAAGAAACTTTTTTTGCTCCAATAAGCTTTCCAAAGGATCCCCTCCAGCAGAGTGGAACATACCCGGAGTACTTTCATCACCTTTCACCTCTTTCCACAACTCCAGCCTGGACAGGTTTGCAAGGACATGGTTTGCCAGACAACATGAGGCTCTCAGACCCACCCCAACTCATGTGTAGGAAATACAGCATCAATATTAAAACGTTTATCTTCTTGTCAGTTATTAAATGTTATTTTGTGTAGTCAGCATGCTTAGGGAAGGGATGACTCAGCACTGTCAGCAAATGAATAATGCCAGTGCAGTTTTTTTGTATATTTAAATGACTTGACCTTTAAGTTTCTCGCTTACCAAAAAAAAAAATCATGGAAAATTCATTGAGGTCAACTGCTCTAGAGAGCTTGGGAGTTAATGCACAACTTGCTCCTTGAAGCCATTCCAAAAGACTGATAGTATAGAGGGTTAATGCAAAGCTTTTATTTCTGTAGAGATTATGACACTTTCAGGTCAAGGGTTAAATTGCTTGATGTCAAGGAGAACATACCTGTAGCTTCGACCATGCCCTCCAAGATGACGACAATCTCAAACTCTTCCTTCTCTATCTGTGCCCGGGACATCTCCCAGAAAGGACTCTTCTCATTGATCTCGTGTGAGATAATGAGAGGCGATACCAGGAAGAGGCGATCGTCTCCTGTGTCAAAGCCAATGTTGATATCCGTCTGGTTGAGCGGAATGAACTCGCCCTCCTTGGTCTGCTGTGAACGGATGAGTTTGGCACGGATTGATGCTTCCACAATGTGGGAATTCCGCAGGTCGCCCACTCTGAACATCAGGCACATCTTGTTGTCCCTCACCGAGATCACGGCCTTGTGGGAGAACATCAACGTCTCTGCTCGGTTCTTGGGTTGCGAGATCTTTACGAACATGCAGCCCACCATCATGGCGTTGACAATGGACCCCAAGATGGCCTGCACCAGTAAAAGTATGATCCCTTCCGGGCACTTCTCTGTGATGACACGGTAGCCATAGCCAATGGTGGTCTCAGTTTCAATGGAAAAGAGGAAAGCCGAGACAAAGCTGTTGAGGTTTTCCACACAAGGGGTCCAGCCCTCCTCATCGCCGTGTAGGAGATCTCCTCGTATGAGCGCAATGAGCCACCACAAAAACCCGAAGAAGAGCCAGTTGACCACATAGACCAAGGTGAAAATAAAGAAACTGAGGCGCCAACGTAAGTCAACCAGCGTCGTGAAGAGGTCGCTGAGATAACGATACGTCTCTTGAACGTTTCCATGATGAACATTGCACTTGCCGTCTTTCTGTACATAGCGCTGGCGGGGTTTCTTAACAGGATCAGAGATGAGGTGCGTGCGATCTGTGGGGATTTGTGATTCCCTCAGGTGCTTGGGGAGTTTCTTCACCTGCTGTAAGGAGGCAGAGAGAGAGAAACACATTCATTCTTGGGTAACAGGACAAGAAGCAGTTAAAGACTCACATTTTTAAAATCTCTTATATTGATTTTCATGACTAGTATTTTATTGTGTTGTGCTGTAATGGTTCTTATGATTTTATAATTAATCTGTACTTATTATTTTGTATTTTATTTATTTTGTATTGTTTCTTTATTTGTATTGTTTGTAGCGCTTTGGGTTTGAGAAAAGTGCATTATAAATAAAATGTATTATTAATGTTATTATTATTAAGATCAATGTGACATAAGGCTCGTTCAGATTGTCAGTCCAAATCGATTTTTATGCAATTGGAATCTAATGTTTGACTGTCCACACTGTGCATCGCAACTGTTCAGATCCGATTTGTGTGTCCATGCACATTAATTTCCAGAATATCTGCATTGGTTTTTATGGCTATGACATTGTGTTGGTAGGCATAAGCCAAAAACAGCAACAACAACCGCTGCATGGAGGGGTTTGCAATACAGATGTTGTCTTCTTTATACATTGTGTAACCTCCGCGCACAGGACTACTGCGTCTTCTGAGGCAGCGGCAGAACGATAGGAGACTGGGATGAGCGGCTTTATTCCGCTGTGTCGTTTTCTCCGGTTTCAAAACATCTGTTATATTGTCATTTTCTTCAATCGGCACTTTGCAACAGAACAACCTTGTTTCTGAAGCGACTTTCAGCATGTTTTCTATAACAACCTCATGCATTCACGTTTTATGTGGTGTAGGAAAGTCACATAAACCACGCACAATCGGATCAGGGGTGCGTTTCCCAAAAGCATTGGTTGCAAGTTTCGTCGTTATAAGCATAGTTCAACGAGTCTGTGTTTCCCGAAACCATCGATCCAACGAATGTTCGCAAACAGCATCGCAAAGTTGCATAGTTGCAACGCCAGCTCTCGACCTGTGGTTAGAAGAAGAGTATCTTGTTTGCATGACATGTGGCCTTAATAAGTCCTTTATCTTGAGAAAAATAAGCCAGCTGACATTTAGGACAGTCTATATCTTTTATTTAGAATACATAAAAAATGTAATTGATGTCTTTTAAGTTTGTTGAGAGATTTAAAGCACCCTTTTTTGAAGAGTGCGCATGTGCGAACGTGCTCTAGTGCGTAAGAACGAGCCTTTTTGAATCTGGAAGAATTAGTATATAAATAAGAATTAGTGCTCAGGTGCCATGTCCATAATTTATAGCAAAAAATCTAGCATGAATTCGATCTCAGACTAATTAGTTAAAAGCAGTTACTCAACCTCCTGCGTGACATCATTAACCAACATGGTTGAACGACAGATTTGCGAACATACGTTTGGGGAAACAATCGTGACCAGCTAGTTGATTTCTTCAACGATGCGACGTACTATGGCAGTTCAGCAGTGAGTAACATCATTACACGTGAAACGCTCCCAGAGCAGTCAGACTGAAATGGATTTCCAGAAATGTGATTTGAATAGGATTTCAAACTACATGAATGTAGCACGAAACGGATTTGTAAAAATCGGATTTCATGTGATTTCTTGTCGTTCACACTTACTAAATCTGATAGGATATGCACAGAAATCGGATTTGGACTGACAGTCTGAACGAGGCTTTAGAAATCTGAGCTTTTCCTTCTGGAGTACGGAACTGATTCAAAATAATGATAAAACGGGCTACGATA